>CM060320.1:68226348-68233848 GCA_030674155.1 Stramonita haemastoma | reverse complement strand
TTTCGGGCTCCGGCCGGCTCCTACCCAGAGTGAGTGTGCTGTGGGCTCAGTGGGGAGACTGGGACCACACAGTCGAGCTTCATCCACTTTACGGATGCGAATTTGAGAGTGTTGCTCAAATTACCTGACCAACACTGCAGGTGTCTGTATCTCTCGGGCCTAATATTGATGAGCTCCCTGTGGACTCCCGACCCCGGGGGTGAGACACAACGAATCTGGGTGTGGCTGTGGCGGGGAGATTGAATGAGCGGCGTGGGAACAGCAGTACAGGAACGTCACAGAAGACGAGGCAGCAAAAAAAAAAAAAAAAAAAAAAAAAAAAAAAAAAAAAAAAAAGCACCAAATGCCAACCATCAGTCATTGAGAGTGCAGCGAATAGTCAAATCAAATTCTTTTATTTCTTGATATTGAATAAGCACTCATGTGCTTTTTTACATCCAGTCCCGCCCTTATCAGGGATAGAATCAAGATTTTTTTTTAATGTAACTAAACAATAACAACAATAATAAAATAAAAAACTAAACACTAAAGACAATGACCAGTAGCAAACAACAGAAGAAAAAAAAGGGTAGACAGACTGTAAAAACTCATCACACTGACGCAAAAGGATGCAACAATCATCATCACCATCACCATCATCATCATCATCACCATCATCATCATCATCATCATCATCATAAACATCATCATAAAAATAAAAATAATGATCATAATAAAGCGTTAAAAAAAATCAGCGCCGTAAAATCCTACATAACAGAGAAACAGAATACAGACAATCACATTTTCAGCTCTTATGACGAGACAACCATGCCATACATCCAAAGATGTACGTCTGAGGTGCCGCTAAATTCAAACACCAATGAAAACTCCCCCCCCCCCCCCCCCCCCCCCCCCTCTCTCCCACCAGAGCCCCCTGTAGGCTACTGTGCTGACTCCCACACCCCACCGCCACCCCCACTCAGCGCTGGACAATGGACTGACCATCTTTCTATTGGCCAGAAACTTTGAACTTAGTTGTGGAAAGTCAGGACTGCATGGTATCAACATTGAAGGTGGCAGACAGCCAAGAGAAACTCGGCAGAGCAGACTTTTGCAGAGAACAGAAACCTAGGAGTGATAAAACCATCAGTCTGAAAGTGTTTTAGGAGGAAAACATCACGATTTTATTTAATTGTTAGTTTTCGAAACGAGTTCTCTTGCTTCTGATTTTTTTTTTTAACTTTGACCATTTATGTATTGAGTCACAACGAAACGAGTTACTTTGCTTCTAAAAATTTTCACCTGGACTATTTCTGTACTGAGTTACTACGAAACTAGTTCTTTTGCTTTTAATTTTTTTCACCAGGACTATTTCTGTACTGAGTCACCACCAAACGAGTTAATTTACTTCTAAAATTTTTAACCAGGATTAATTCTGTACTAAGTTACAACGAAACTAGTTCTTTTGCTTTTAAAATTTTTCACCTTGAGTATTTCTGTACTGAGTCATCACGAAACGAGTTCTTTTGCTTTTAAAGTCTTGACCTGCAATATTTATTTTCTGGACTGAGTTACCACCTGTGAAGTTCTTCGTGTTCATCCTGATCTTGTTTCCTTACCATTTTTGTGTGTAATCTCCACGCGGTTTGTGCTTGTTGCTGTGACTGGAAACATATCGGAAAAAACTATTTCGTTGATACATTTCTTTATTGTGGCAGCAGAAATGAACTTTTTATGTGTGTGCAGAAATGAACTTGTGTGTGTGTGTGTGTGTGTGTGTGTGTGTGTGTGTGTGTGTGTGTGTGTGTGTGTGTGTGTGTGTGTGTGTGTGTGTGTGTGTGTGTGTGTGTGTGTGTGTGTGTATCACTGTATGTGTAAAAGAATTCTGACAGATGTTCAGCTACTAAAACAGTGATTTGTTGTTATATTTGCTGTTGTTGTTTCATCAATTATCGCTGTTTTCGCCATCGTCATCGTTGTAGTAGTTGTCTGTGTTGACTCAACTCGGCTTTGTATTTAAACTAAACCATTGGGAAACCTACCTGACTAACTTCATAAAGATTTGTGTTAAAAGCGGTTAAAAAAAAACACATCACGAGATCTATCTATCTAGCTATCGATCTATTTATCTACCTCCCTACCTACCTCCCTCCCTACCTACCTACCTACCTACCTACCTACCTACCTCCCTCCCTCCCTCCCTACCTCCCTACCTACCTCCCTCCCTCCCTCCCTACCTACCTACCCACCTACCTCCCTACCTACCTACCTACCTACCTACCTACCTACCTATCTACCCACCCACCTACCTACCTACCTACCCACCCACATACCTACCTAAAAACCTACCTACCTACCTACCAGCAAAATGCACGAAGCTGACAACACGCAGACTGAAGAAGAAGAAAACAACCACCCCGCCTTCAGTCCAGGTGTCCTCAAAACCCTGATGGAACACACGCTGAAGAAGAAGAAGAATGACACAGCACTGACGGTCAGCACAGGCGCGGCCCTCTACCTGGGAGGAGTGTTGTCCTATGTGGCAGCCGAGGTGCTGGCCGGGGCAGCAGAAGAGGCTTCTCAACGTCCTCAGAGGATTCACACCATTCTCCCGGGAGACCTCTGTCAGGTTGTGGCCTCAGATCAGGAGCTGAATCAACTCTTCTTTCCTTCCTCCTCCTCCTCTTGTCTCTCTGAAACAAGGTAACCGCTGTGGGATGTCGTGTGTGGGTGGTTGTGGTGGTGGTGGTTGTGGTGGTGGTGGTTGGTGGCTGTGGTGGTGGTGATGGTTGGTGGCGGTGGTGGTTGGTGGCTGTGGTGGTGGTGGTGGTTGGTGGTGGTGATGGTTGGTGGTGGTGGTGGTGGTGGCGGTGGTGGTGGTGGTTGTGGTGGTAGTGGTGGGTGGTGAGGGTGGTGGTGGTGAGGATGGTGGTGGTGGTGGTGGCGGTGGTGGTGGTGGTGGTTGTGGTGGTGGTGGTGGTGGTGGTGATGGTGGTTGTATCAATATGCCTGTCAGTATTGCAATCGCCCTTCAGGGATGTTTAAAGCGTTTTTGACTTGACATAACTTGACTTGATAATGGTGGTGGTGGTGGTGGTGGTGGTGGTGGTGGTGGTGGTGGTGGTGGTGGTGGTGGTGATGATGATGATGATGATGATGATGATGATGATGATGATGATGATGATGATATCTCATTTCTTTCTTAAAAGATGCTGGTGAAGGTGGTGGTGTGAGAGATGCTAGGAATACTGTTGTAGAACAGTTTGGAACGGGTGGTGGTGGTGGTGGTGGTGGTGGTGATGATGATGATGATGATGATGATGATGATGATGATGATGATGATGATGATGATGATGATGATGGTGGTGGTGGTGGTGATGGTGATGGTGATGTGATAGTGATGGTGGTGGTGGTGGTGATAATGGTAATAATGGTGATGATGGTGATGTAATAGTGATGGTGGTGATGGTGATGGTGGTAGTGATAGTGGTGGTGATAGTGGGTGGTGGTGGTGGTGGTAGTGGTGATAGTGATGATAATGGTAATAGGGATGGTGGTGAGGATGATGATGACAGTGCCGGCTTTTTTTCAGGCAAGATGCTGCTACTGCTGGTGATGATGTTGCTGTGGCGGAGACTCCTTCGTCCTGTGGAAAGCTGCTGCTGCTGCTGCTGACCAGGGGTGATGCTGTGAGGGATGGGGAGGAGGAGGAGGAGGAGCAGTGTGGAGGGGGACGTGTAGAGACGGTGGGGGCTGCTTCCACCACACTGTGACAGTACGACCAGTAGTATTGCTGAACATGGAGCGTTCAATTTGTCCTTATTGTTGTTATTGGTGTTGGTGTTGTTGCGGTTGTCGGTGTTGTTGGTGTTGTTGGTAGTGGTGGTGGTGGTGGTGTTGGTGGGGGTGGGGATGGTGGTGGTGGTGGTGGTAGTTATGGGTGGTGATGCTGCCGCAAGAAACTTGTGTCTTCCATTTTGCTGAAAATGCTATATAATTGACCAGTCCTGCACCAGATGAATCACTTTCTCTGGTATTGTTGTCCTTGTTGTTGTCGTTGCTGTTGGTGGTGGTGTTGTCGTTGTTTTTTGTAGTAGTGGTGGTGGTGGTGGGTGGTGGGGGTGGTGGTAGAAGTGGTGGTGGTGTTTTTTAAAATTAGAAAATCATTCATATTCACGAATACAAGAGAGTACCAACAAGTCCCTACGCTTATAGTGTGGATAACAGCAATGATGAATATGTTCTGCATGTCCATGATGAAGTAAGTAGCTGGTGGATGTGAAATAAATAAATGAATAGATAAATAAAAGTTTTTAAAAAACTTATGGATATGAAAAACTAAAAACATTTTATAAAATAATAACAATTTTTAAAAAGCTGGTGGATGTGAATTATGGCACTGTTTCGCTGAAACCCTTTTCGCAAAAAAAATAAAAATAAAAATTAAATCATTTCGTATTTATTTGCCTGAATATTTTGTCTGTTTCTTCGTTTATTTATTCAATTTTGTTTTGTGTTGTTTATCAACCGTTTGATTTTTTTTTTTTGCTTTAGGTTCATTCTATCAGTTCTGTTGTTGTTGTTTTTTGGGGGGGTCAGTTTTTGTAGCCTATTTCTTTGTTTGTTTGTTTATTTGCTTATTTACTCATTTGTTTGTTTGTGTATCTATTTATTTATTTGTGTGTTTATTAATTTGTTTAGCGGTATCTTTATTTCTCTTGTCCCCACAATCATTTCTGTATTTGTTCCTTTATTTGTCTATTTGTGTGTTCATCTGTTTTTTCATTTGTACATTTCTTTGTGTGTTTTTCTTTTTATTTGTTTGCTTCGTTTTTTCGGTTTCTTTTTTATGTTATCTAATGTATTCATTTTACTGTCCCTTTATTATTATCCGATAATCTTTCCTGTGACAGGTATCGATTTGCCTTATTGATGTTGATGTTGTTGTTGTTCTATCATTAAAACCATACTTTGCCATACTACCTTTTCCTATATATTGATTGATTTAGTTATCTATTCATTTGCTAATTTACAGAGTTATTTCTTCATGCATTTTCTTTCTTTTTTTTGCTGATTTCGCTCTACTTTCTTCCTATGTATGGATTTTTTCTCATCTTTTTTATTTGTCTGTCCCTTTTTTAAAAAAATATTATTTACATAGTTGTTTCTTCCTACATTTCCTTGTTTATTTTGCTGGCTTTGCTTTACTTTCTTCCTCTGTATGATTTTATTTTCAGCTTTTATATTTGTCTGTCCCTTTTGTTAATTACTCTATTTATTTATCTGTTTATTTATTCATTTGTTCGTTCGTTCTTTTTTATCTGATCATTTAGTCCCTTTTCCATCCAAATATCATGAAGTCATTGACTGATTGATTTGTTCGGTTTTTAGTTGTGATTGATTTTGATTGTTTATTTGGTTATTATTTTGTGTATCTGTTTCTCTATTTGGGACTTTTTCTCGAATTTTCCTCTGTTGTCTTTTCCAGTTTGATTGATTGATTGATTGATTGATTGATTGATTGATTGATTGATTGATTGATTGATTGATTGATTGATTGATTGATTTTTTAAAATTATTTCTTCTTCCTCTGTCCGATTTTATCAAATTCTTTTTTTTAAACTGTTGTCATATTTCTTTCCTTCATTATCTATTCATTTATTTATATTACTGAGTTTAACCTCTCTTCCTGTTCTGTGAAAATTTGTTTATTGCTTAATTCATTGATTCATTCATTCATTTATTTATTCACATTCGTTGTGATGGTAATGCTGGTTATATTTACGTCTTATTTCTTTTCTTTTCATTATTCGAATTCATTTGGGGGGGTTTTTTGCTCATTTTTATTTTGCTTTGTTTTTGTTGTTATCTTTTGTGTTTATTTTAATTTCGTGTATGACGTGAATGAATGAATGAATGAATGAATGAATGAATGAATGAATGAATGAAAAAAATGAATGAATGAATGAATGAACCTGATCCCCTGAATACCCCAAACCGGATACTACAGCTCTTAAAAAGGATTCACATCTGGTTCACACTAAAAATTTAAAAAATAATTTAAAAAAAATTGATAATAACAAAAACATGGGCAACGCTCGTCTTCCGTATTGAAAGCAGATTGCCCCAAAATTCTTAGTTTCAGAAAAAATATAAATGTTTCATTTTATCTTAGCGCATTTTCCATGGCGCCAACTATTCTCAACTTTGGATATATCGTTATGGACATGTTGTTGTTGTTGATGTTGTTGTTGTTTTTTCAGAACAGAATGAAACAGATTTCAAAGCTGTCGCTGTTGTTGTTTTTGTTTTCTTTGACAATTTCGCTCCAGAACGCGACTGGATTATTTATTTTATTTATTTATTTATTCTTGCGGCTATTTTCTCACCCCACCCAGGTGTAAAAGGGGTACCAACCTTGTGTTGGGGGTTAACCCTGCGATAGACTGGCGTCCTATCCAAGGGGGGAGTCTATGACTCTCAGTCGCTTAACGCCACAGAAACCGGGATAAGCACCGGCCTGATGAGCCTTAGGCTGGGGACAGACTGTAACTAACTTTTTTATTCTTTAATATAAAGGATAATGGAATTCTGAAATCAAGGAAAAGAGTAGGCGATGAGAAGAGAGAATGAGAGAGGGGGATGGAAGGAAGGAAAGGGGCAAGAGGATGCATGGAGAGGATGGGGGAGAAGGGGAGTCTGAGTGGAGGGGGGGGGGGGGGGGAAAGAGAGGAGAGGAGGAAGGAAGGAAGGGGGTGGGAGGAGAGGGCGAACATGTTCGAACTTGTCCGAGGGTTGCATCAGTAGTTGTGTGCTATTTTTAGAGCACTTAGTCTCCACCATCTCCCTCCATCTCTCCACCCTCCCAGCCCCCTCAAATGTCTTCCCTTCGCCCCCACCCCCCTCCCTATCCCTCCCGCTTCCATCACCTTTATTTCTCTCCCCCTCCCCCATTTTGGCCATTGTTTGTCCTTCATCATCAAGATCGTACACCATCCAGTCATATCCACCTGCTGTGTACTAGTGTGTGTGTGTGTGTGTGTGTGTGTGTGTGTGTGTGTGTGTGTGTGTGTGTGTGTGTGTGTGTGTGTTGTGTGTGTGTGTGTGTGTGGTGTGTGTGTGTGTGTGTGGTGTGTGTGTGTGTGTGTGTGTGTGTGTGTGTGTGTGTGTGTGTGTGTGTGTGTGTGAAGTCAAGTTTAATTTTTATTTCAGATGGTCAGATTTATATTTCCAGATGGGACATTGAATAAGCATTCATTTGCTTTTTTTCATCAAGCCATCCATCTAGGGAAAAAAAAAGATAAAAATAAACGTTTCACCAAAATTGCTTAACTAACATGATTCAACAGCCTCAATTAAGATATATCTATAGATTAAAAAAAGTGTGTGTGTGTGTGTGTGTGTGCGTGCGTGCGTGCGTGTGTGTGTGTGTGTGTGTGTGTGTGTGGTCGTGCGTGCGTGCGTGTGTGTGTGTGTGTGTGTGTGTGTGTGTGTGTGTGTGTGTGTGTGTGTGTGTGTGTA
>CM060320.1:68211348-68221348 GCA_030674155.1 Stramonita haemastoma | reverse complement strand
GAGAGAGAGAGAGAGAGAGAGAGAGAGAGAGAGAGAGAGAGAGAAGGAGAGAGAGAGAGAGGAGAGAGAGAGAGAGAGAGAGAGAGAGAGAGAGAGAGAGAGAGAGGAGAGAGAGAGAGAGAGAGAGAGAGAGAGAGAGAGAGAGAGAGAGAGAAGAGAGAGAGAGAGAAGATTGTGGCAACACACCATCTCAGTTCAATTTTGAAGCATAATAATATTAGGCCTATGCGTTGAGCACTCGCTTTCCCCAAGCTAAGGTTAAGCAGCATCGAGCGTGGTTGCCAATGGAATGGGTGACCATTTGCGCGCCTTGGCTTCAATACAGTCCCCCAGTTCACCCAGCTGTAAATAGGTACCTGCCCTCTTTAGGGTCAGGGAAGGTAAAGCAGTGAGGGAGAGGAGATGGGAGCCGCTCTCAATATGCTGGCCCCTAGAGAAGCTGAGGTCTCTGATGCCTCGCTTACCTATGACCACATAGGTCATGGGACACCTTTACCTTTACCCTTTACCTTTAATATGCGTTGAGCCGTCGTTAAGCGCCTGACATGTCAGGCCCAGCACATCTGACTCCGGCATGGGAGAGAATTGTCTTATAAGTCTTTCGGGTAGCCGCATTCCAACTTCGGGGCCACGGCACAACATGTATACGTCATACGTTGTTGGCAGGCGAGAAGGCAGGAAACAGACAAGAAGGTGGCGACAGGAAGAAAAGAAACAAGGCAGAAACAAAGAGAGGGATAGAAAAGAGGGAATTGCTAGGACAGAATTTGTAGAAGGTGTGGATGCAATGCATTCTGAGAGACGGGATAGCCTGGTGGTTAGAGTGATGCAGTCGTGATCTGTTGATCCGGGTTCGAATCTCGTTCAAGAGGATTTTTCCTCTTGAGTAACATCAGTGCTGACTCCACTCCCCTCAAAAGTCCTTTTGGTGAGACAATAAACCGAGGTTTCATGTGCAAATGTACACAGAACATCTTGTGCACATGCTAAAACCCCTTTCCACTTAATATCGAAAGAGTAGGCTTTTTTGTGTGCCGGTGGGAACAGATGACAAAATTTACAAAACTGTATACACATTCCTTCTTGTTACTGAGAATGATATGGTTGCTGTTTAATCAGCCTTGAGACACTAATTAATCACAAGGGGTTTTTTTTTGCACATGAAGCGAACATAATGTCACACACTCGGAGTCTAGCCAACTGGAGCCAAGCGAGGTGCCACCGGCCCCAACAGACCAAAGCCAAAGCCGCATAGTAATTTGGCAAGACACCTTTCGTTTTCCCCTGCAATATGGGACATACAAGGCAGTCTGCGCTATATAATACTGGACAAGAGAGAGAGAGAGAGAGAGAGAGAGAGGAGAGAGAGAGAGAGAGAGAGAGAGAGAGAGGAGAGAGAGAGAGAGAGAGAGGAGAGAGAGAGACAGACAGACAGACAGACAGACAGACAGACAGACAGACAGACAGACAGACAGACAGACAGACAGACAGACAGAGACACAGAGACACAGACAGACAGAGACACAGACAGACAGACAGACAGACAGAGACAGAGACAGATAGAGAGAGACAGAGAGAGACAGAGAGAGAGAGAAGGGGGGATGAATAATCTTTATTTTGCAAGGGTTACAGATAAGCGTTCACATACTTTTTAAAAAAATTATCTATTTATTTAATCTTTAATATCGAAGTTTGTTTCTCACAGAAGAGAGAGAGAGAGGAGAGAGAGAGAGAGAGAGAGAGAGAGAGAGAGAGAGAGAGAGAGAGGAGAGAGAGAGAGAGGGAGAGAGAGGAGAGAGAGAGAGAGAGAGGAGAGAAGAGAGAGAGAGAGAGAGAGAGAGAGAGAGAGAGAGAGAGGAGAGAGAGAGAGAATGAATAATCTTTATTTTTCAAAGGTTACAGATAAGCGTTCACATACTTTTTTTTTTAATTTATCTATTTATTTATTCTTTAATATCAAAGTTTGTTTCTCACACAGATAGAGAGAGATCTTTATTTTTCAGGGGTGATAGATAAGCGTGCAAATACTTTTTTTTATCAGAGAGAGACAGAGACAGACAGAGAGACAGAGAAATGAAAGAAAACTGGGCGCTTGTCAGAGTTGTGTGTTGTGTCAGTCATGCATGATAAAAGCTGTGTGCAATGGCTCTGAGAACACAGAGCGTTCGTTCATTCCCTGTACTGTCTGTACTATGCTGTACCGGATTATCTGGCGGTGGTTTTGTGTTGGGATTAACTGATTAATTATGAGTAAGAGTCCAAGCATGGTGAAGTCTTTGTGTAACTGATCAGGGCTGTGGTCGACATATTTTTTTTGTTTTTTTTACCCCTGTTTATTTTTTTTAATTTGTTGTTAGTGTCTGTTTATTTTCAAATCAAGTCAAGTCAAAAATACTTTAATCATCCCATTGTAATTGCCCTTCATGGGGATGATTAAAGTGGCTTTTTTTTTAACTTGACTTGAAACTTTTGTCTCGTTCAGAACACGTTCTTTGTTTTACTTGGGTTTTTCTTCCTTTTTTTCTGAACAAAAACTTTGGATAACAATGAAAGGGGAAGTTTTCTCTCTGTATCTTCCTTCATCTTTAATCGTCATCATCATTATCACCATCATCATACTAATTATTATTATTATTATTATTATTATTATTATTATTATTATTATTATCATTATTATTATTATTATTGTGTTGGTGGTGATGGTGGTGTTGTTGTTATAATAATAATAATAATAATAATAATAATAATAATAATAATAATAATAATAATAATAATAACAATAATAATAATAATAATAATAATAATAATGTGTGTGTGTGTGTCTATGTGTGTGTTTCAGGTCTGGAGATCACGGGAGAGAACTTGGAGGATCTGCTGGCCTACGATGATCTATTCCTGGATTATTTCAATGCCTTTCTGGCACTGCCGGTCAGTAAAGTTTCGTCTGTCTGTCTGTCTGTCTGTCTGTCTGTCTGCCTGTCTGTCTGTCTGTCTGTCTGTCTGCCTGTCTGTCTGCCTGTCTGTCTGTCTGTCTGTCTGTCTGTCTGTCTGTCTGTCTGTCTGTCTGTCTGTCTGTCCTACATGCGTGCGCGCGCGTGTGTGTGTATGTGTGTGTGTTATTTTATTTTATTTATTTTATTCTTTTATATCGAGGATAATGGAATAAGCACTCATGAGCTTTTTTTTTTTTTTTTACACCCATTCCCTGTGTGTATGCAGTTTTTTTTTTAATAAATCTTGTCATCTGTATGCGTGCGTGCGTGCGTGTGTATGCGTGTGTGTGTCTGTGTCTCTGTGTGTGTCTGTGTCTGTGTTTGTGTGTGTGCTTGTGTGTGGAGGTGTATGTGTGTTTGTTTGTTTGTGTATGTGTGTGTGTGTGTGTGTGTGTGTGTGTGTGTGTGTGTGTGTGTGTGTGTGTGTGTGTGTGTGTGTGTGTGTGTGTGTGTGTGGAGACAGTGTGTGTGTGTGTGTGTGTGTGTGTGTGTGTGTGTGTGTGTGTGTGTGTGTGGTGTGTGTGTGTTTGTGTATGTCTGTATGTGTGTGTGTAGCTTGTTTACCTTGTATCTTCTGTGCATGAATGCGTGCGTGTATGTATGTGTGTGTGCATGTGCGCGTGCGTGCGTGCATGCGTATGTGCGGGCGTGCGAGTGAATGTACGTCCATGTAATGTCAAATCAGACTAGCTGGACATTACTTGTGATTACTTTACAACCCACTCTTTGCAAGACATGGTGAGAGAGTTAACATCAATACAATATGTTGATTCTCTGATTCTTGGTATAGACATGCATATAAACAAATCCAAGTTCAACAACACATTAGGGGGGTGGGGGCGGGATTGCCCAGTGGTTAGATAGAACGTTGCGCTCACTGTTTGACGGCCCGGGATCGATCCTGACCAGGTTTGAGCTACCAGCCTGACGTCCGTTTAAGGCTACGGCCATAGTAAACCCGGCCCGTCCCGTTGTTTTGACGGCTGCAACGTCTGATACTCCGCATGAATCGACAGAAAATAGTTCGACATAAAAAGTAAAATCCCCCCACAAACTTTTATCAAAACCACTGGAATGTAATCGGGAAGGGTCAATTTACTAGTTTGTGTAGTCAGAATTTTTTAAAACACCATACATAAGTTTTTCTTGATTATTTTCCTTTCCGTCAACCCGTCAACCCGGCAAATGGACGTGTCGCTCGAACGTCAAAACGACGGGTTAAAAAAAACGGGCCGGGCCGGCTCTACTATGGCCACGCACAGCCGTCATCAGTGACGCCACAGAGTAATTCAGCCGGGCAGCATTTTTCACCCGGCCCGGCAAAATTGACGGCGTCAAAATGCCGGGTTTACTATGGCCGCAGCCTAAGGGGATTTGTTTCTTTTCCCTTGGGGACGGGATAGCTCAGTGGTCAGAGCACTCGCTTCCCCCAAGTCAAGTTAAGCAGCGTCGAGCGTGGTTACCAGTTGGATGGGTGACCGTTTGCACGCCTTGGCTTCAGTACAGTCCCCCCACTTCACCCAGCTGTAAATGGGTACCTGCCCTGTTTAGGGTCAGGGAAGGTAAAGCAGCGAGGGAGAGGAAATGGGCGCTGCCCTTCAATATGATGGCCCCTAGAGAAGCTGAGGTCTCTGATGCCTCACTCCCCTACGACCACATAGATTATGGGACACCTTTACCATTATCTATGCTCTTCATGGGAGCATGGCCCTGATTTCACACAGAGATGTCACTAGTGACTGTTTGTGGTGCACATTAAAATGTAGTGTAATGATGTACACTACAATACAACACAGCGCACTGCAACACAATATAATATAAAACGATACAAAACAATACAATTCGATGCAAAACGATACAGTTGCCTGCATTTCACCACACCACATACAACAATGTAATAAAATAAAATGCAATACAACACAATATTATACAGTACAATACAATGCAAATACTAAAAATGCAATGCAATGCACTACAATGCAATGCAATACACTACAATACAACACAATACAATACAACACAATACAACACAATAGAATACGATACAATTCAACAAAATACTCTACACCACACTACACCATACCACACACCACAAAACAATATAAAAAGTACAATACAATACAATACAATACAATACAATACAACACAACAAATATACAATACAATCCAATACTATACAATTCGATACTCCACACCACACTACACCACACCACACCGCACCATACCATACCAAACACCACAAAGCAATCTTTGAACCAGTGCAATACAATACACAATAATACAATATAATGGAGTTCACCTTATGACTCTATACAGAGAAAAAGGAAAGTGTTCTCGTGGTCGTCCCCCCAAAGCTAAATCCCTCATAAATAAAGTGACTCACGTTGCAAAGCTGCTTTTCTCTCGCTCTCCCACAGTGCTTAAAGCTCTATGTAATATGGCACAGTTACTTATTGTCTGACTCTGAGTATCAAACAGAGAAAGAGAGAGAGAATGAGAATATCAGGCGCACACGTTAAAACCCCGTTCCGCCTTTTGGAAGAGCAGGCTATCGTGTGTCAATTTTGTGCAAAATCTGACACAGAGAGAGAGAGAGAGAGAGAGAGAGAGAGAGGAGGAGGGGGAGAGAGAGAGAAGAGAGAGAGAGAGAGAAGAAGAGAGAGAGAGAGAGAGAGAGAGAGAGAGAAGCAGACAGGACAGACGAAGAGAAGACAGACAGACAGACAGACAGACAGACAGACAGACAGAAGCTCTAGATAGGTAGACAGGCAGACAGACATAGCCAACACTAATTTCTCTCTCTTTTACTATTTAATCTTCTGGTTATTTCACTGCTGCAGTTGCTTTTAATTGATGATGATGATGATGACGACGACGACGACGACGATGATGATGATGATGAGGAGGAGGAGGAGGATGGTGATGACGACGACGACGACGACGACGACAACTAGGTGGTGGTGGTGGTGGTGGTGGTGGTGGTGGTGGTGGTGGTGGTGGTGGTGGTGGTGTGGTGGTGGTGGTGACAACGATGACAACGACGACGACGACAACAACACCGACGACGATGATAACAACAACAACGATAATAACGCTGACTCTCTGTCTCTCTCTCTGTCTCCACGGGCAGGCGTTCCCCAGGCTCTGTGTGTACAACAGACTGACGGGGGCTTTCGAGGAGGTGGAGGTGGAGCCTCCAGCCCCTGAACTGTTGGGAGGGGGCCCTATCCCCCCCTCAACCCCCTCTCCCAGCTGTACGGGCCCACAGACGCCGAGCGAGAGAAGATGCTGCAGTGGGCCCGCCAGGAAAGGCTGCCCATGTTCCTCAAGTCAGTAACTAGTACTGCTGCTGTACAGAGTCTGTTTTCTTCCTGCTTATTTTTTGCATCTTTGTCTTCTGTTTGTTACTGTTTTTGTTGTCTTGGTTTTTTGCTATTTGGTTTATTATTGTTGCTAGTTAGAGGTGATTTTTTTTTTTATTTGATATAATCCCTGATATCCCTCTCAGCAAGACCTTTACTATGTTTTTGTGGATTTCAAAAAGGCCTTTGACAGGGTATGGCATGCAGCTCTGTGGGCTACCATGAGGCTGTACAACATCAATGCCAACATGATCAGAGTCATTGAGGAGCTCTACAACAAGGCCACTAGCGCAGTCTATTCAATGGTGGCATAGGGGATTGGTTCAGGACGACGGTCGGCGTCAGACAAGGCTGCTTGCTCTCACCTACTCTCTTAACATCTTTCTTGAGAGAATCATGACTGATGCACTGCAAGATCATGAAGGAACAGTCGGCATTGGAGGCAGAACAATTATCAACTTGCGTTTTGTTGATGACATCGATGGACTGGCAGGAAAGAGTAAGAGTTAGTAAGGTTAGTGGAAAGCCTCGACAAGATTTCAACAGCCTATGGCATGGTGATCAGTGCCCAGAAGACCAAGCTGATGACCAACAACATCAACGGCATCAACACCACGGCACAAAGCTTCAGGTATCTGGGAACAATTGTAACAGATTAGGGATCAAGCCTGAAATACTCGCAAGGATTGCACAGACATTTACAGCACTGACAAAATTGAAGACCATTTGGAAGAACAGGAACATCTCGCTCAGCTCAAAGATCAGGCTGTTGCGCACTCTGGTCATCTCAATATTCCTGTATGCTTGTGAATCATGGACCCTCACAGCGGATCTGGAGAGGAGAATACAGGCCACAGAGATGAGATGCTTTCGCAGACTCCTTGGCATCTCTTACAAAGACCACATAACTAACGAGGAAGTGAGAATCAGAATCGGTCAAGCCATCGGGCCCTTTGAAGATCTCCTGACCACAGTCAAAAAACGCAAACTGAAGTGGTATGGGCACGTCGCAAGATCAACAGGGCTTGCCAAGACGATTCTGCAAGGAACTGTGCAAGGCGGGAGAAGGAGAGGCAGGCAGAGAAAGAGATGGGAGGACAACATCCGAAAGTGGACGGGCCTCAGGCTGAGTGAACACCCTGAGAAAGGTCGAGGACAGAGGGAAATGGAGAGAGCTGGTTGCGAGGTCTTCCGGGGCACCCCTACGGTTTAAAAGACTACGGGATAGAAGAAGAAGAAGAATCCCTGATAAGGGTGGGGACTGGATGTAAAAAAGCATACAAGTGCTTATTTATTATCCTCGAAATAAAAGAATTTGCCCATTCCAAGCTTTGCCTTGCTGTGCCTTGCTGTCCCCTGTGTGGTTTCTCTGTTGTCGTGTTAGTACTATGTTTGATTTTTTTTTTTGCTTTTTGTTTGGGGTTTTATTTTTGTTTTTGTTGTTGTTGTTGTTGTTTTGGGGGGGATTTTTGGGTTGCAGTCTTCTATGTTTTCAAGACAGCGTGTGTTTTTTTGTAATACGACCTTTTTTTTTTGCTAGTTTTTAGTGTAACCGCATCCCGATTTCAGGGATGACGTTACACACATCTTTGTGCTTTTGGAGGTTTTTTCTTTCAATTCTATCACCCGTTCCCACCAGCAGCATGGCCTTCTCTTCTTGAAGGTGGAACAGGTTTTAACGTGTGTGTGGAAGACGTTTTTGCGTGCGTTCGCCAGGGTGCTCAGTTTATAGTTGCCTGGAGGACTTTCGGGGGGGGGGGGGGGGGGGGGGGGGGGGGGGGGGGGGGGGGGGGGGGGGGGGGGGGAGGGGGAAATCTGCACTGTCCAGGGGGAGGGAGAGGGAGATGGGGGTGGGAGGTGCGGGAGGGGGGGGGGAATTGTCCACGCGTATAACTTGTTGTGGACAGTGACAATGACGGACGCGATAGCCGAGTGTTAAGACTGGGTTGTTTTTTTTTTCATTTCTTTCTGCTTTTTTTTGCTTCCTGCTTTATATCTTTTTGCTTTTGGGTTTCTTTGTGTTGTTGTTGTTTTGTTGTTTGTTTGTTTGTTTGTTTTTTGGGGGGTGTCTGTTTTGGTGAGGGGCTCTTTATCTTTTTTCTATTCCCTAATCAAAACAAGGCCTGGATTTTTTTTGTTAAAGTAACTAAATACTTACCCTAACACCCTTAAAAAAATAATTAAAAACCTATTCATTCACTTCCCCTCAAAACTTCCCAAACCTCAAAAAATTCCAGAACGCAAACTATTCCGGGAACTGAAGCTGGTCAAACAACTGCTCCGGCCTTTAGAGGAGCGACCCCTCAGCTAGCCGGGGCTCCAGCCGGAACGTGCGGGGCTACAGCCGTCAGACGGACACCTATGTGTCCTCGCTGGACGACAGCAGTCACCCTCGCTCCCTTGGGGCTGGGGCTGGGGCTGGGAATGGAGATGGAGATGGAGATGGGGAGGGTGGAGGATGTGTGGGGGGAGGTCAACTACCCGGCTCTCTACCGCTATCAACGCCCCGGCAGTTGTGCCCTCAGTTTGCCCATCAAATGTATACATGGTGAGTGAGTTTGGGGAAGGAGAGGAGGAGTGGGGGAGAGAGTAGGGTAGGTAGGGTAGGGTAGGGTAGGGTAGGGTAGGGTAGGTGGAGTGGAGGTGGGGTGGGGCGGAATGGAGTGAAGTAGGGTAGGGTGAGGTGGGGTTAGGGTGGGGTGGGGGTGGGGTGGAGTGGAGTGGAGTAGGGTAGGGTGGGGTAGGGTGGGGTGGGGTGGAGTGGAGTGAGTAGGGTAGGGTGGGGTAGGGTAGGGTGGGGGTAGGGTGGAGTGGAGTGGGTAGGGTGGAGTGGAGTGGAGTGGAGTAGGGTAGGGTAGGGGGAGGGGTGTGGTAGGGTTAGGGTTATAGGGTTAGGGTGTGGAAGGGTAGGGTTGTGGTAGGGGAGGGTTTTGTTGGTTAGGGTAGGGTGATTAGGGTGGAGTGGAGTGGAGTGGAGTAGGGTAGGGTGGGGTAGGGTAGGGTGGAGTGGAGTGGAGTGGAGTGGAGTGGGATAGGGTGGGTAGGGTAGGGTAGGGTAGGGTGGTGGTGGAGTAGGGTAGGGTGGGGAGGGTAGGGTAGGGTAGAGTAGAGTAGGGTAGGGTGGAGTGGAGTGGAGTGGTGGGGGTAGGGTAGGGTTTGGGTAGGGTAGGGTAGGGTAGGGTAGGGTAGAGTAGAGTAGGGTAGGGTGGAGTGGAGTGGAGTGGAGTAGGGTAGGGTAGGGTAGGGTAGAGTAGGGTAGGGTAGGGTATAGGGTGGGGTGGGGTGGAGTGGAGTGGAGTGGGGTAGGGTAGGGTAGGGTAGGGTAGAGTTTGGTAGGGTAGGGTAGGGTAGGGTTAGGGTAGGGTGGAGTGGAGTGGAGTGGAGTGGGGTAGGGTAGGGTAGGGTTAGGGTAGAGTAGGGTAGGGTTATAGGGTAGGGTAGGGTAGGGTGGAGTGGAGTGGAGCGGAGTACAGTACAGTACAGTACAGTTTAGTTTGATAAGCATAGGCCTAGCTAGCATTAGATGCAAGCTAGACGACGACAGCAAGACGCTAATTTGATAGAGGTGGGGGGGGTGGTGGGTTTGGGGGGGTTGGGTTTGGGGGGGGGGGGGTTTTGTGAGGGGAGGGAGGTGAGATGAGGGGG
>CM060320.1:68206218-68211248 GCA_030674155.1 Stramonita haemastoma | reverse complement strand
TTTCTTCATTCATTCATACATTCCTTCATACACTCCTTTATTTATTCATTCATTCATTCATTTATTCATTCAATCATTCCTTCCTTCCTTCATTTATGTATTCATTCCTTCATTCCTTCAATCATTCTTTCAATCATTCTTTCACTCATTCATTCTTTCCTTCCTTCCTTCATTCATTCCTTCATTCCTTCAATCATTCTTTCAATCATTCTTTCACTCATTCATTCTTTCCTTCCTTCATTCAATCATTCCTTAATTCCTTCATTCCTCCCATTCTTCCTCCATTCCTTCACTCCTCCATTCCCTCCTTCATTCTTTCACTCCCACTCCTTTACCAGGGATATCCAGGACAAGTACAAGTTGAGGCTGACCCAGGATGCTAAAGAGCAGATCAGCCGCAGCACCAGCAACATAGGCCTCAGTCACACCATCTTTCTCCGCACCCAGTACGATGTCCTACGTCGCCTGAGGGCCTACTGGCTGCCTCGATTCCTCACACACTGCGAGTGTACTAACACTTTTGAGTGAGTGAGGCATTGTGTTGGTGTTTGTTGGGGGGGAGGGGTTGGGTGGTTGTGTGGGTGGGTGGTTGTGGGGGGGGGGGTCTGTGTGTGTGTGTGTGTGTGTGTGTGTGTGTGTGTGTGTGTGTGTGTGTGTGTGTGTGTGTGTGTGTGTGTGTGTTGTGTGTGTGTGTGTTGTGTGTGTGTGTGTTGTGTGTGTGTGTGTGTGTGGTTGGGGTATGTGTGTGTGTGTGTGTGTGTGTGTGTGTGTGTGTGTGTGTGTGTGTGTGTGTGTGTGTGTGTGTGTGTGTGTGTGTGTGTGTGTGTGTGTGTGTGTGTGTGTGTGTGTGTGTGTGTGTGTGTGTTAGTGTTTTGGTTGGTTGGTTGGTTGGTTGGTTGGTTGGTTGGTTTTGTGTGTGTGTGTGTGTGTGTGTATGTTTGTGTGTGTGTGTGTGTGTGTGTGCGTGCGTGCGTGCGTGCGTGCGTGCGTGGTGTGTGTGTGTGTGTGTGTGTGTGTGTGTGTGTGTGTGTGTGTGTGTGTGTGTGTGTGTGTGTGTGTGTGTGTGTGTGTGTGTGTGTGCTGTTCTCAAGACCATGACTAAAAGAAAAGTCCTACAAACAAACTGACCCTGGATGATGATGACGATGATAACGACGACGACAACAACAACAACAACAACAACAACGACAACAACAACGACAACAACAACAAAAACAACGACAACAACAACAACAACAACAACAACAACGACGACGACGATGATGCCTGACTCTGTCTCTGAGCAGCATGGAGCCGAGAGTGGCGGAGCCGGTGGTGGTGAAGGACATGAGGGGGGTGAGGGTGAGCCGCTGCCAGCCCGCCATCTTCCCCACCATCTCCCTCGTCCACTCCATGCCTGTGCTGCCCGAGGAGGCCAGACACTTTTCCTTCTCCCAGGTAACCACACACACACCCTCCCCCTCCCACCCTGCCCTCCAGCTCCCTCCTTGCCATCTCTCAGTGTTAAGTTAAAGTCTGTCCCGAGCCTAAGGCTCATCAGGCCGTTGCTTATCCCGGTTTCTGTGGCGTTAAGCGACTGAGAGTCATAGACTCCCCCCTGGATAGGACGCCAGTCTATCGCAGGGTTAACCCCCAACACAAGGTTGGTACCCCTTTTACACCTGGGTGGGGTGAGAAAATAGCCGTAAAGTGCCTTTTCCAAGGGCACAACGCCATAGCCGAAAGCTGGGATCGAACCCGCAACCTTTAGATTACGAGTCCAACGCCCTAACCACTAGACTAGACTACAGCGGCGGCTATCTCTCAGTGTACACACCTGTATTACTTTGTCGGTCGTGTAGTTTTTGTTTTCTTTTGTTTTTTGTTTGTTTGTTTACTACGTCTCCTTCTCTCAGGTACCCAGCCTTCGCTGCTTCTCATCTCTTGACACCTGTATTACCTTGTTTTATCTTTATTTATTTATTTTACTTATTCATTTTATATCGAGGATAATGGAATAAGCACGCATGTGCTTTATGGCATCCAGTCCTCGTGTATATGCAGTTTTGTGAATCTTGTCATCTGTTCCCACCGGCATACAATGACCTACTCTTACGAAAAGCGGAACATGATTTAACGTGTGCGCGCGCAAGAAGTTCTGCGTGCGTTCGCACACGGGGCCTCGGTTTATAGTCTCATCCAAAAAACTTTTGGGGGAGAGTGGAGTCAGCACTGATGTTAACTCCAGAAGAGAAAAATCTCCTCGACCGGGAATGGAACCCGGGTCGTCAAATTACCAAGCGCAATGTTCTGACCACTAGGCTATCCCGTCCCCATGGGTTGAGGACGTAGAGCAACAATACCAGGTAGTGAGGAGAGAGTGGGAAATGATCATCCAATGAGAATTGTTGCGGACAGACACGTGGTGCGGAGGGTCAGGGGTCACGGCGGGCCACGTCCAGTATGTCCCTGAGGTCAGCCCGCTCCCTAAGGTCCAGCAGACAGGCTTGGTTCAGGAGGTCACTCACCTCCGCCACCCTCAGGTCAGTAGAGTGCGGGGGAGGGAGGGGGGGGGTGGGGGGGTATGGGGGGATGAGAGGGTGGGGAGGGGGGTGGGGGTGTGGGGGGGGGGGTTGTATAGTGTGTGTGTGTGTGTTCAATGGTTTAATCAAGACACCCAAACGAATAGAGAGCCATGTCATCGTTTCACCCGTGATGGAAGTGAGGTAGAGTGAAATGAAGTGTTAATGTTTGGACTTCAGGTCCACCAAAGATCGGTATGATGGAAGTGTACTGAAGTGAAACGAAGGAAAGTGAAGTGAAAAGAAATAAAGTGAAGTGAAATGAAGTGAAGTGAAGTGTTGATGTAAGGACTGTTTTTCAGGTCCACCAAGGATCGTTATGATGGAAGTGTAATGAAGTGAAATGAAGGAATGTGAAGTGAAGTGAGTTGAAGTGTTGATGTGTGGACTGTTTTTCAGGTCCACCAAGGATCGGTTCCTGCTGTCTCTGGCACAGGATAGAGTGGCTGGGGGCCCCTTCCAGCGTTTTCTCTCCAGGTCAGTCTGACATTATTAATTGATTAATTAATTCATTATTTATTTATTTAATTTTATTTTCATATTTTATTTCGAGGATAATGGATTAAGCACTCATGCGCTTTTTTATATCCAGTCTCCGTATGTATGCAGTTTTGTTCATTTTTGTCATCTCTGTCTGTCTTTCTCTGTCTGTCTGTCTGTCTGCCTGTCTGTCTGTCTGTCTGTCTGTCTATCTGTCTGTCTCTGTCTGTCTCTGTCTGTCTCTGTCTGTCTCTGTCTGTCTCTGTCTGTCTCTTTCTCTCTCTCTCTCTCTCTCTCTCTCTCTCTCTCTCTCTCTCTCTCTCTCTCTCTCTCTCTCTCTCTCTCTCTCTCTCTCTCTCTCTCTCTCTCCCTCCTCTCTCTCCCTCCCTCCCCCCTCTCCCCCCTCTCTCTCCCTCCCTCCCTCCCCCCTCTCTCCCCCTCTCTCCCTCAACACCAACTACACCACCAACAAAATTATGATGTCCTTGACCTGTGCAGGCCAGGTCATGACCCCAAGCTGCTGGCCAGTCTGCTGTTTTGGCAGGACGTGACAGAGTATGGAGCCACAGAGGACCGATCCGCGGACCGCCTGTTGCGTCTGTGTCACGCCTGGACCATCTACAACAAGTTCCTTTCTGACGATAGCCCCCACAACATTGGTCAGTGTGTGTGTCGATATTGGTCACTGTGGTGGTTTGTGTAACAACGTTGGTTAGTGTAGTGGTTCGTGTGACAATGTTGGTTAGTGTGAAAATATTGGTTAGTGTGGTGTTAGTGTGACAATATTGGTTAGTGTGGTGGTTAGTGTGACAATATTGGTTAGTGTTAAATATTGGTTAGTGTGGTAATTAGTATAACAATATTGGTTGGTGTGGTGGCTCGTGTGACAATATTGGTTAATGTGACTATACTGCTTAATATGGTGGTTAGTATAACAATATTGGTTAGTTTGGTGGCTCGTTTGACACTATTGGTTAGTGTGACAGCATTGATTAGTGTGACAATGTTGGCTAGTGTGGTGGTTAGTGTGACAATATTGGTTAGTGTGACAATATTGGTTAGTGTGACAATATTGGTTAGTACAACAATATTGGTTAGTACAACAATATTGGTTAGTTTGGTGGCTCGTGTGACAATATTGGTTAGTGTGACAGTATTGGTTAGTGTTACAATATTGGTAAGTGTGACAATATTGGTTAGTGTGACAGTATTGGTTAGTGTGACAGTATTGGTTAGTGTGACAGTATTGGTTAGTGTGACAATATTGGTTAGTACAACATTAGTACAACAATATTGGTTAGTTTGGTGGCTCGTGTGACAATATTGGTTAGTGTGACAATATTGGTTAGTATGACAATATCGGTTAGGGTGACAATATTGGTTAGTGTGACAATATTGGTTTGTGTGACAATATTGGTTTGTGTGTCAATATTGGTTAGTGTGACAATATTGGTTAATGTGCTGGTTAGTGTGACAATCTTGGTTAGTTATTGTGACAGTATTGGTTAGCGTGACAATCTTGGTTAGTTAATGTAACAACAATATTGGTTCGTGTGACAATATTGGTTAGTGTGGGGGTCAGCATACTGAGGGCGTGCGCTCATCTCCTCTTCCTCGCTGCTTTACCTTCCCTGACCCTAAAGAAGCAGATACCCATTTACAGCTGGGTGAACAGGGAGGGGACTGTACTGAAGCCAAAGCACGCAAAACGGTCACCCATCCACTCGGTAACCACTTTCGATGCTGTTTAACATTAGCTGGGGCAAAGCAGAGTGCTCTGGCCACTGAGCTATCCCTTCCGCACAACAGAATATAATATGATATCACCACCTTACCCTTCCTTCTTCCTTCAGCTTCTGGGCTTTTTCACAGTTCTTGATTAAACCATGGACGCTGGGGGCAACAGCAAAGGGAGAGGCTGTATGATCAGTGGCTTCCTTTCCCACTCATGGAATTCCACTTTACAGCTTAGTCTTTAGTGATCGACTA
>CM060320.1:68198718-68201218 GCA_030674155.1 Stramonita haemastoma | reverse complement strand
TGTGTGTGTGTGTGCCCGCGCGCGTGTGTGTGTTCTAGATTTTAAAAAAATTTCAGTAAGCAAAAATGAAAGAAATTCCAACAGACAGTGAAACAGTAGGCTTGATGTTTTTTTTATGCAGTCCTGAATGCATCATAGCAGCTTGCCCTCCATACATACTTACCCAGGCTTTGCGCTCTAAAGACTAGAGCGCAACTCCATAGTCTTCCGAGACTGATGGGTGCCTACTACTACTACTACTACTACTACTACTACTACTACTACTACTACTACTACTACTACTACTACTACTACTACTATTACTAAATGCATCCTTAAAAAAAAAAGATAAATAAATAAATATCTCCCACTGTCTCACGGATTGTAGGCTAACAGTGTTTGTGTTTGTCTCGTTTTTGTTTTATCGTACTTTCTGTTGATTAGTCTGGTTTCCTTCAGTTTAGTGTGCTGGTTTGCTTTGGGTTTAGTTTCACTCATGATGAGTTTAGTTTAGCTTAGTTTAGTTTGTTTTAGTTTGGTTTGGGTTTAGTTTCATTCATATTAGTTTAGTTTCCTTTAGGTTTAGTTTAATTTTTATTATTCTATTTTAGTTTAGTTTTGTTTGCTTTTGGTTTTAGTTGATGGAATTCAGTTTAGGTTAGTTTTGTTTGCTTTAGGTGTAGTTTAATTCATATTAGTGTAGTTCAGTTCAGTTTAGTATAGTTCGCTTAGTTTAGTTAGTTCAGTTTAGTGTAGTTTACTTTAGATTAGATTAATTTGGTTTGGTTCAGTTTAGTCCAGTTAAATTTCATTTCTAGACATTGGGTGAGAAAAGAAAAAACAACACAAATAACCCTCTCTTTCACAGCAACGAAAAAAGTTATCCTCTCTCTCTCTCTCTCTCTCTCTCTCTCTCTCTCTCTCTCTCTCTCTCTCTCTCTCTCTCTCTCTCTCTCTCTCTCTCTCTCAAACTTTACTTTTCCCTTCTCGAAATATGTTTTGTATAGTGGCCCTAGGCCGAAGTACAATACAACTTTTCAGTGGTCAGTGTTCTTTCTCTCTCTGTCTCTGTCTCTGTCTCTCTCTCTTGTCTTGTCTTGTCTTGTCATCATCTTCACTGCTACTCAACTCACTTGTTCTTGATTGATTTGTTTGGGTTTTTTTGGCGCATTTTTTCCTTTTTGTTGTTTCCTTTACTATTTTTCTTTCCATATTTGTTTTTCTTTTTTTCAAACATATTGTTTGTGGGTTTTTTGTGTTTTTATTTATTATCTTTTGGGGGCAGCTGGATGAAAAATAGTGGTTGTATTTTATCTATCTATCTATCTATCTATCTATCTATCTATCTATCTATCTATCTATCTATCTATCTATCTATCTATCTATCTATCTATCTATCTATCTATCTATCTATCTGTCAGAGCGCTCGCTTTCCCCTAACCAATGTTAAGCAGCGTTGAGCGCGGTTACCAACTGGATGAGTGACCATTTGCGCGCCTTGGCTTCAGTACAGTTCTCCCAGCTGTCAATGGGTACCTGCCCTCTTTAGGGTCACGGAAGGTAAAGCAGCGAGGGAGAAGAAATGGGCACCACCCTCAACATGCTGGCCCCCAAGAGAAACTAAGATCTCTGATGCCTCGCTCTCCCCTACGACCACGTAGGTTATGGGACACCTTTACCTTTTACCTTATCTATTACCCTCTGTAAATAAAATTTCCTATTTCGTATCTCTCTTCACAGACTGCAAGAAGACTGCACACCTTCGGCGCGAGGCCGGAGGCTGCAGAAGGCCCTGCAGTTAGCGGAGGACATTGACGACGAGAGGAAGGCGGAGAAGAGGAGGGAGGCGCTGGAGAGGCGGAAAGTGATGGAGAGGGAGAGGCGAAAAGCCATCAAGGCCGCCTACGCCAGACAGAAAGAGGCCCGCAAAAAGAAAGTCATCATCCAGACTGCTGCTGTGAGGAGAGAGAGAGAGAGAGAGAGAGAGAGAGAGGAGAGGAGAGAGAGAGAGAGAGGAGAGAGAGAGAGAGAGAGAGAGAGAGAGAGAGAGAGATGGGGGGAGGGAGAGGGGGGGAGGGACGGTGAGAGGGAGGGGAGGGAGAAAGGGGAGGGAGAGAGGGGGATGGAGAGAGGGGGAGGGAGATAGGGAGGGGAGGGAGAGAGGGAGGGGAGGAGAGAAAGGGGAGGGAGAGTGGGGGATGGAGAGAAAGAGAGAAAGAGGGAGAGAAAGAGGGAGAAAGAGGGAGAGAAAGAGGGAGAGAGAGGGAGAGAGAGGGGGGGGACAGATTGATATTTCTTTTTTCTTTGTCTTTTCTTTTATATCGAGGATAATGGAATAAGCACTCATGTGCTTATTTACATCCAGTCCCTGTGTGTATGCAGTTTTGTAAATCTTGTCGATCTGTTCCCACCGGCACACGATGGCCTACTCTTACGAAAAGCGGAACAGAATTTAACGTGTGCGCAAGATGTTCTGCGTGCGTTCGCACACGGGGCCTCGGTTTACAGTCTCATCCGAAAG
>CM060320.1:68183718-68193718 GCA_030674155.1 Stramonita haemastoma | reverse complement strand
CCTGGACCTCAAAGACACACAAACATAGCTTTGTGGGTTTTCCCGATAAAACATAGAGCACCAACAAACGCTAGGCTATATATAGATCTATATACGAACAGTGACGAAAAGATGCTTACGCCAAATTGCCCACCACGAGAATGCCAGGCGAAGGGAAACAGTAGTCTGGCACCTCCAGATTGAGCGGTGCAGGACCTCGACGGATTCTGCCCGAAACATCGTAATGAGACCCATGACAAGGGCAGTAATAACCCCCATAATCCCCAGCGTTAGGCAAGGGCACACAACCCAGGTGAGTACACACGCCTAGGACCACCAACCACTCTGGATCCTTCGTTCGCTCGGAATCTTTCTGAGGATGTCTGAGTTGTTTGATGTCCATCTCTTGAGCTTCCCTGATCTGTTCCGCGGTGCGGTGACGGACGAAGAGAGGCGTCCCCCGCCATTTGAAGGTCATGTTCTTACCCTCAGGAATGTCTGCCAGTTTGATTTCGATCTTAGCCAAAGCCAGGACATCGGCAGAGGGAGCCAGAGAAGCGATGTATTCGTTCATGACAGTTTTGGTGCCGTAAATACTGGCTACGGTGCCGCTGGCTGCGATAGCGTAAGAGAAGACGTGACGCCCCGCGGCAGAGGACTGAGAGGAGGCTTGGCTGTCCTGGGTTCCAGTCCGCCTGTACGGGGAAAAGTCTGGCACCTTGATGTCCGAGTGAGCTGAACGAGTCTGCTGAGACAGGAGAGAGCAAGATTCGGGATGGTGGCTGGTTGTTGTCAGGCTGGACAGGGCAGTACTGCTCAGGTTTCGTGTCGGGAGGAACAGGACGTTTTTCTGACCTGAAGTGGCCAGCGTTTTTCTCACCGGTGCTGCTTTCATCAGCCAAGCTGGGTTGAGTATTGAAGTGAAGGATTTGGACACAGACATCATTCTGTGTTGTGTTGTGTTGTGTTGTGTTGCGTTGCGTTGCTGACCTGCCTTTTTTTGCGCTCCACAGAACTGACGCAAGATGGCGTGAATCCCGCTTGGGTTACAGGCAATGACGTCATTTGTCGTTTGACGTAGGTTTAAGTGTGTGTCAAAAGAGAGGCCTGTCACTTTCAGAAGAAGAAAAAAAGGGGTTGTAATTACTGAAACTTGAAAACATTTAAATTGTCGTAGGGGCCTAATGTGTTGGAAAAAATGTGGGGAAAATCCAGTCAAAATTAAAACCTAATGAATTCACAGCCACATAAGCTCTGTCAAGCAAAAATATTATAAAGAAAATCGTATATAACATCACTGGCCTGTCTCTTTTTCTGTGAATAAAGCTAGATTAAGTGTTGCTCTATAGGATAGGCTATGAATTAACCAATTGCTGATATACCTAGTCAATATTAAATTTACTGCTTAGATCTAAGATCTGCCAAGCTGACTACACTGAACTGGTCTATCTACACTCACACCTACTTGTTCACTTGAGCAACAATAAACGTCAGCCGCTAACCATAACCTACTAGGCTCGTTTTGAAACAAAACTGCTGACCTGGAGCTTAAAGGATGTATCATTCTTTCCGGTCCTTGGATCTACATCCATCCCTTAGTCTGACGACCGTAGGGGTACCCCCGAAGACTTGACAATCAGTTCCCTCCATTCCTCTCTCTGTTCTGCCTTTCTCAGGGTTTTGTTGACTTCTAGGCCTGTCCATTCTTTGATGTTGTCCTCCCATCTCTTCCTTGGTCTGCCTCTTTTTCTTCTTCCTTGGGTAGTGCCTTGCAGTATTTTTTTTTTTAAAGTCCTTTCGATCTTGTGATCTTAGTTCTTGGAGAAGAATTTAATTTATCAACGCTTAGCATACTGCTCTATAGACACTGTTCTTGTACATGCACACACGAACATTAGGCCTGTCTTTCACACACACGCAAAGTTCCTAGACCTAATCTACGCACGAAGCAAATTGATAGCAGGCTGACAACACAACTTAGATCTCTATATTGAGCGGTGTATCGGATCTACACGTGGTATCAACATCTAGATAGATAGATCTATTGATTTATTCAGGAACTTTTTACTTTTTTAGGCGTAAGAGATTTGTCCACTCTGTTTAGCACTATGTTATGTAACGAAAATGGAATCTGGTTTCAAACTGACAGTAAGCAACACACCCAAGAATACTGCAGGGAAACATGTTCCTGTATGTGCGTTGTGTTTTTTAGTTTTTTGATGGGGTTTTTTGTTTGTTTTTTACATCGAGGATAATGGAATAAGCACTCAAGTGCTTTTTACATCCAGTCCCCGTGTGTATACAGTTTTGTAAATCTTGTCATCTGTTCCGACCGGCACACAATGGCCTACTCTTACAAAAAGCAGAACAGGATTCAACGTGTGCGCAAGATGTTCTGCGTGCGCTCGCACACGGGGCCTCGATTTATAGTCTCATCCGAAGGGCTTTTGGGGGGAGTGGAGTCAGCACTAATGTTAACTCCAGGGAGAAAAAATCTCCTTGAACGGGAATCGAACCCGGGTCGTCATATTGCGAGCGCAATGTTCTGACCACTAGGCTATCCCATTCTGTGTGTGCAGAAACGAGCCACAGAGATGGGGGTAACGGTGCAGGAGCTGGCCAACATGTCCCCGGCAGAAATGTCCATGAGGATGGACTCGGACACCTCGCTCTACACGGGCTGGCAGAAAGCCGGCTTCAAGGGACAGAGCAGGGGAAAGGTGAGAGAGATAGGATGGCTACCTGTCACCATAGGCTACCTGTAGAGTACCTACCTGTGACTATAGACTATAGAGCAGAAGAAAGGTGAGATAGATAAGCTGGCCACCTGTGATGATAGGCTACCTGTGACCATATAGGCTATAGAGCAGTGGAAAGGTGAGATAGGCAGGCTGGCTACCTGTAACCATAGGATACCTGTGACTATAGGATACCTGTAACTATAGGCTACTTGTGACCATAGGATACCTGTGACTATAGGCTACCTGAAACTATAGGCTACTTGTGACCATAGGATACCTGTGACTATAGGCCACCTGAAACTATAGGCTACTTGTGACCATAGGATACCTGTGATTATAGGCTACCTGTAACTATAGGCTACCTGTGACTATAGAATACCTGTGACTATAGGCTACCTGTGACTGTGACCATAGGCTACCCGTGACTATGGGCTACCTGTGACGATAGGCTACCTGTGACTATAGGCTACCTGTGACTATAGGATACCTGTGACCATAGGCTACCTGTGACTGTGACCATAGGCTACCTGTCACAGGCTACCTGTGACTATAGGCTACCTGTGACCATAGACTACCTGTGACTATAGGCTACCTGTGACTATTGGCTACCTGAGACCATAGACAACCTGTGACCATAGGCTACCTGTGACCATAGGCTACCTGTGACTATAGGCTACCTGTGACCATAGGCTACCTGTGACCATAGGCTACCTGTGACTGTGACCATAGGCTACCTGTCACAGGCTACCTGTGACTATAGGCTACCTGTGACCATATGCTACCTGTCACAGGCTACCTGTGACCATAGGCTACCTGTGACCATAGGCTACCTATGACCATAGGCTACAGTGTAGAGTGCCTACCTGTGACATAGGCTACCTGTGACATGGCCTACTTGTGACCATAGGCTACCTATGACCATAGGCTACCTGTGACCATAGGCTACTTATGACCATAGGCTACCTGTCACTATAGGCTACCTGTCACCATAGGCTACCTGTCACCATAGGCTACCTGTCACCATAGGCTACCTGTGACTTAAACTACCTGTGACCATAGGCTACCTGTGACTATAGTCTACCTGTGACTATAGGCTACCTGTGACTGTGACCATAGGCTACCTGCGACTATAGGCTACCTGTGACCATAGGCTACCTGTGACCATAGGCTACCTGTGACTATAGGCTACCTGTGACATAGGCTACCTGTGACTTTGAATACTTGTGACGATAGACTACCTGTGACCATAGGCTACCTGTGACCATAGGCTATAGAGCAAGGGAAAGGTGAGATAGGCTGGCTACCTGACACTAGGCTACAGTGTAGAGTGCCCACCTGTGACCATAGACTACAGTGTAGAGTGTCTACCTGTGACCATAGGCTACCTGTGACCATAGACTACAGTGTAAGTGCCTACCTGTGACCATAGACTACCTGTGACCATAGACTACAGTGTAGAGTGCCTACCTGTGACCATAGACTACCTGTGACCATAGGCTACAGTGTAGAGTGCCTACCTGTGACCATAGACTACCTGTGACCATAGGCTACAGTGTAGAGTGCCTACCTGTGACCATAGACTACAGTGTAGAGTGTCTACCTGTGACCATAGACTACCTGTGACCATAGACTACAGTGTAGAGTGTCTACCTGTGACCATAGACTACCTGTGACCATAGACTACAGTGTAGAGTGTCTACCTGTGACCATAGACTACAGTGTAGAGTGCCTACCTGTGACCATAGACTACAGTGTAGAGTGCCTACCTGTGACCATAGACTACAGTGTAGAGTGCCTACCTGTGACCATAGGCTACAGTGTAGAGTGTCTACCTGTGACCATAGGCTACCTGTAACCATAGCCTACCTGTGACCATAGGCTACCTGTAACCATAGCCTACCTGTGACCATAGGCTACAGTGTAAAGTGCCTACCTGTGACCATAGGCTACAGTGTAGAGTGCCTATATACTGTCAGATACATGGATGAAATTATCACCATCACCAGGATGTTGAGGACATGTATTTTATGTCTAGGGTATTGACGTAACATGCCATGCTATCTGGGGGGATGGGGGAGTTAGGGTACATTATATTACCAGAATATTCTTTATAGATGCAAAAATGATGATCAGGATAATTATGCAACAGACCTTACCAGGTTATATCAGGAATACATATAATTATTTAGCAGTTTACCATTGAGGAATGCATCACATGGACAGTACCAGTGTGTGTGTGTGTGTGTGTGTGTGTGTGTGTGTGTGTGTGTGTGTGTGTGTGTGTGTGTGTGTGTGTGTGTGTGTGTGTTCGATTTCATTTAAAGTCTCCTCAAAAGTGTGTGTGTGTGTGTGTGTGTGTGTGTGTGTGGTGTGTGTGTGTGTGTGTGTGTGGTGTGTGTGTGTGTGTGTGTGTGTGTGTGTGTGTGTGTGTGTGTGGGTGTGTGTGTGTATGTGTGTGTGTTCGATTTCATTTAAAGTCTCCTCAAAAGTGTGTGTGTGTGTGTGTGTGTGTGTGTGTGTGTGTGTGTGTGTGTGTGTGTGTGTGTGTGTGTGTGTGTGTGTGTGTGTGTATTTCGGGAAAGGTGTGTGCGCATGTATGCGCGTGTGTTCACCCATGTCTCTGTGTGTGTGCACGCGCGAAAGCGCAACTTATCCGCATCTTTTATACACTCAGTACGTATGGCTTCTTATTATGATTTGATTATATGTGCAGTCACGAGGGACCAGACTTGTACGTATGATTTTTTTAATTACACGTTTGGTTTTCGTACTAACTTGTTTGGCGTGGCTGCTTACACAACATTGATATATTATACATCAGCATTAGTTTTGCCAAATGCCAATAGCGCGCGCGCGCGCGCGTGTGTGTGTGCGTGCCTGCGTGCGTGTGTGTGTGTGTGCGTGCCTGCGTGTGTGGTAACCCCCTGCCCTGCTAGACTAACTGATGATGATGATGATAATGATGATGATGATGATGATGATGATGATGATGATGGTGGTGGTGGTGGTGGTGGTGGTGGTGGTGGTGATGGTGATTGTGAAGATGATGATGATGATGATGATGATGATGATGATGATGATGATGATGATGATGATGATGATGATAACTGTGCACACACACAACAGCAACAAAAACAACAACCACACACAAACACACACACAGATATATACCGTAAAATCCCTAGCATAAGCCCACCATCTAGCAAACGCCCACCCCCCACTTTGGGCCGAAAGTTGTGCACAGGGGTAACTACCTAGCAAACGCCCACCCTGCTTTTTTCAGAGACTATGCTCACTTTCACTAGGATTTGTGCAGACTGTTGAAAAAGTCATCTTTTCCCCCTTCTTTACCTTTTCGTGTTTCTTTCCTTTTTTCTTATTCTTTGTCCCCTCTCCTCACTCCCACCCATCCCCAACAAAGCGATTTATAATTACGTCATGCTTTTTCCACTGACGTCTTTTGTCTGTCAGTGAGGTACGGTACTTTGACAACGCTTCCTGATGGCCGGAAGTTGGTTCTTGAATCTCTCTGTGCCATTTTTGCAAAATGCGGAAGGGACAGTCTTACACTGTATCTTTCAAATTAGAAAGCCCTCCAGTATCTGGATCACTCAATTACAGGGTTGAGCACAAAAATTACTTTGTGCAAAGGGGCCTATCCCTAGCAAACGCCCACCCCCCAATTTTGCCCTTAATCAATGCACAGGGGGGGGGGGGGGGGGGGGCGTATGTTAGGGATTTTACGGTATATATATATATATATATATATATATATATATATATATATATATACAAACACACACACACACACACATACACACACACGCGCGCGCGCGTGCGCGCGCGCACACACACACACACACACACACACACACACACACACACACACACACACACACACACACACACACCAACAAAATCCTGTTAGTTCAATAACATTGGTGACCATTTTTTCCCCTAGATAGATGGCTTGATGACCAACAAAAAAGCAAAATCAATGTTTATTCAATGTAAAGGTAAATGTAAAGGTGTTCCACAACCTAGGCGGTCGTAGGGGAGCGAGGCATCAGAGACCTCAGCTTCTCTAGGCGGCCAGCATGTTGAGGGTGGCGCCTATCTCCTCTCCCTCGCTGCTTTACCTTCCCTGACCCTAAAGAGGGCAAGTACCCATTTACAGCTGGGTGAACTGGGGGGAGTGTGCTGAAGCCAAGGCGCGCAAACGGTCACCCATCCAACTGGTAACCACGCTCGAAGCTGCTTAACTTTAACTTGGGGAAAGCGAGCGCTCTGGCCACTGAGCTATCCCACCCCCTTTATTCAATGTACCATCAGGAAATAAAAATAAAAAAACATTGGACTTTAAGACTTTGACCACCACCACTACTTACTGACTGTACATACTTGGGAAAAGCGAGCGCTCTGACCGCTGAGCTATCCCACCCCCTTTATTCAATGTTAAAAGTTAAAAAGTCTGTCCCGAGCCTAAGGCTCATCAGGCCGATGCTTATCCCGGTTTCTGTGGCGTTAAGCGACTGAGAGTCATAGACTCCCTCCTGGATAGGACGCCAGTCTATCGCAGGGTTAACCCTCAACACAAGGTTGGTACCCCTTTTACACCTGGGTGGGGTGAGAAAATAGCCGTAAAGTGCCTTTTCCAAGGGCACAACACCATAGCCGAAAGCTGGGATCGAACCCGCAACCTTTAGATTAGGAGTCCAACGCCCTAACCACTAGACTACAGCGGCGGCCTTTTTATTCAATGTACCATCTGGAAAATTTTAAAGAATAAAATAAAATAAAAACATTGGATTATGAGACTTTGACCACCACTACTTCCTGACTATACACACAGCCGACAGGACGTTCCCAGCCCTCTCGAGAGGACAAGAACGAGTTTCTGCACGCGCTGGGACAGTCAGCAGCCGGTCAGCCCACCACCCTGATGCTGTACTTCTACAAGTACGTGCTGAAACACGGGGAGGATGACGGCATGCCCCTGCTGGATAAAGATCTCTTCTTCTACATCGAGGTGCAAAAGTTTAAGGTCGGTTTGTTTGTTGTTGTGTTTGGGTGTTGTTGGGGGGGGGGTTGTGTTGTTGTTGATTTTTTTGGGGGGTAGGGTGGGGTTGTTGGGGGTGGAGGGTGTGGGGGGAGGTGGGGAGGGTCTGTGTGGGTATGGTTGTGTGGTGGGTGGGTGGGGTGGGTGGGTGTCTGTCTGTCTGTCTGTCTGTCTGTTGGTCGGTCGGTCGGTCTGTCTGTCTGTCTGTCTGTCTATCTGTGCGTTCGTGCGTGATGTTGGGGGATGGTATGCGAGAGGGGGAATGGGTATTGGCGAGGGGGATGTGCGTGTGCGTGCGTGCGTGCGTGTGTGTGTGTGTGTGTGTGTGTGTGTGTGTGTGTGTGTGTGTGTGTGTGTGTGTGTGTGTGTGTGTGTTTGCATGTTCAGGGCAGTACATCATGCATCATTTCAAACAACAATAAAAACAAGCAAACAGCTCAATTTTTTCCCCTGGAGTTAACATCAGTGCTGGCTCCACTCGCCCCAAAAGTCCTTCGGATGACACTGTAAACCGAGGCCCCGTGTGCGAACGTACGCAGAACATCTTGCTCACACGTTAAATCCTGGTCCGCTTTTCGTAAGAGCAGGCCATTGTGTGCTGGTGGGAACAGATTACAAGATTTACAAAAGTGCATACACACGGGGGTTCGATGTAAATAAAATAAATAAATAAATAAATAAATAAATAAATAAAACACCCACAAAGGTGCTTATTCCATTATCCTCCATATGAACGAATAGATGAATAAATAAATAAATAAATAAATAAGATAAGATAAGATAAGATAAGATAAGATAATGCCATCATATTCACCTGACGAGAACTATTGTATGGCACACAGGACTGCAGTCACGCCCATTCGGACGAGGAGATGATGAAACGAAAGGTGCAGTCCACTGTGGACTGTTTCCTGGACTCCGTGTACTCCCCCTCCTTACAGGTGAGAATGCTGCCCACAGACAGGTAAATAATAGTAATAATAATGATGATGATGATGATGATGATGATGATAATCATCATCATCATCATTATCATTATCATTATCATTATTATACATGGATATTATATAGCGTAGTGAGTTCATTTTAGGGGTTGAGTCTATCTACTCTTTACGATAGAATCTGTCTACACTTTAGTGATAGAGTCTATCTACTCTTTATGATGGAGTCCATCTACTCTATAGTAAAAGGTAACGGTATACCATAACCTATGCGGTCGTAGAGGAGCGAGGCATCAGAGACCTCAGCTTCTCCAGGGGCCAGCGTCTTGAGGGTGGCGCCCATCTCCTCACCCTCGCTGCTTTACCTTCCCTGACCCTAAAGAGGGCAGGTACCCATTGACAGCTGGGTGAACTGGGGGGACTGTACTGAAGCCAAGGCGCGCAAACAGTCACCCTTCCAGTAAGTAACCACGCTCGATGCTGCTTAACCTTTAGCTTGGGGAAAGCGAGTGCTGTGACCACTAAGCGAACCCGTCCCCATTTTTCTCCTAGGTCAACTTAAAGTGCGGACCTGCCAGTGCCTTGATTTCTTCTGTGTATATATGCGGATGTAGAAGATGATAATATACGCACGTTAAAGATCATGTAATTCATGCTCGCGTTCGGTGGTTAGACTACGGAAACGCGAATATGCCTAGCATGCACCCTGTATCTGGAGAGGGATGGGCTCCGCCAGGTGCAACTTGCCCGAGAGACACGGCCTGAAACATTCAATGCATGCAGTGTCCCAATGATTCCTCAGAGAGTTATAGGGAGAAAGAAGAAATAGATCAATTAATATGACTCTTCGTGCGTGTGTGTGTGCGTTTTTATTTATTTTAACTACTTTATTCTTTTATTTGAGGTTGATGGAATTAGCACTCTTGTAGGCTTACTTTTTTTTTACATCCAGTTTTTGTAAATTTTGTCATCCGTTCCCGCCGGCACACAATGCATGCGTGTGTGTGTGTGTGTGTGTGTGTGTGTGTGTGTGTGTGTGTGTAGTGTGTGTGTGTGTGTGTGTGTGTGTGTGTGTGTGTGTGTGTGTGTGTGTGTGTGTGTGTGTGTGTGTGTGTGTGTGTTTCTGTCTGTGTGTCTGCCTGCCTGCCTGCCTGCCTGCCTGCCTGCTTGCCTGCCTGCCTGCCTGCCTGCCTGCCTGCCTGCCTGCCTGCCTGCCTGCCTGTCTGTCTATCTATCTATCTATCTATCTATCTATCTATTATCTATCTGTCTATCTCTCT
>CM060320.1:68176218-68178718 GCA_030674155.1 Stramonita haemastoma | reverse complement strand
CGAACCCGGGTCATCAAATTGCGAGCGCAATGTTCTGACCACTAGGTTATCCTGCTCCCATGATGACAATGGACAAGTAATGGAAGACCTACCACAATAACCGAATTTTTCATTCATGTGACTATCATTGCAAAGATCAGGAGACAATTGATCAGAGAGAAACATTGTCTTCTCTAAATGTTGGGTTGTTTTTTTCATTCCCCCATCATCTGTGTAAAGGTTACTAGTATGATTCAGCTAACAGTTTGATGGTTCAAGTGTGATCAGAATTAGTGTCTTATTTTTTTTCACAACTGTATTTTTTTTATAATGCACTTGGAAAAAAATATAGGGCAAAGAATGAAATGATACTTGTTTTGGAGTTTGTATGGTGTGTGTGTGTGTGTGTGTGTGTGTGTGTGTGTGTGTGTGTGTGTGTGTTTAGTGTGCGTGTGTTCGTATGTGTGTGTGTGAACGCGTGCATGCGTGCGTGCATGCGTATGTGTGTGCGTGCGTGCGTGCTTGAATGTGTGCGCGCACTTTTACAGATGCAACACATTCACATGATACATATAAATGCAAATACATACTACTTTCAAACTTCCCATGTAACTTTGCATATGTTCATTTTCTTGTTTTCGAGTCTTGGCTAGAGCTCCGACATTCACCAATGGTGAGATTTTATGTATGGGACCATTTTTACCTACCATTAAGGTAGCTGCATTCCGCCTCTGGGGAATATACGTTCATTCTAAGCATAGACAGGCACATCTTCCATGGCTAACTAGTGGATCGGTGGTCTAGAGGTAACGCACCTGCCTAGAAAGCGAAAAGTCCGGGTCAGAGTGTGTGGTGGTTCAATCCCCGTTTGGGCCCCAAACTTTTCCTCCATACATTAGACCATGAGTGGTGGTCTGTGTGCTAGTCTTTTGCGCTGTCTGGCATCAACAAAATGTCTGTGTCTCAGTCAGAACAAAGAGCAACTTGTTCAGATTTTTTGTTCATCTTTGACACGATTTCATGGCAGTCATCTTGGGGGCTGGATACCTAAGTGTTCCCCAAGTCAAAGTTTAGCAGCATCTAGCGTGGTTACCGAGCAGATGGGTGACCGTTTGCGTACCTTGGCTTCAGTACAGTCCCCCCAGTTCACCCAGCTGTCAATGGGTACCTGCCCGCTTTAGGGTCAGGGAAGGTAAAGCAGCGAAGGAGAGGAGATGGGCGCCACCCTCAACATGCTGGCCCCTAGAGAAGCTGAGATCTCTGATGCCTCGCTCCCGTACGACCACATAGGTTATGGGACACCTTTACCTTTTATTTTTATATAAGATTTGATGTTGAAATGAATAGAGAGGAATCCACACTCTTCCACTGAAACACAAACACTTTTGAGTTCTCTACTTTTATTAACATCATGTACATATTGGCTTGTGTAGGACTAAAATAAACATTCAGGTTGGTTTTTTTTTTCCTTTTCCTTTTTCTTAAGTTTAAAATCTGCCCTCTGTTAATAAGAGTCCAACATGATAACAGTTCAAAACCATTTTGATTCCCTTGGCACCCACTAACGACACATAAATAAATAAAATTTTAAAAAACATCAGAAAGCAAAAAACTGTTATCTTTTAAAAAATTAATCGTGCGTCAAAAATAAAAATGACATAACATATGGGTCATGTTGTGATACCATTTTCAAAAAAACCAACAAAAAAAACCAAGCTTACACATTGAAAAAAAACACAACAAAAAAGTCTTTCTGACTCACATTAATCAAAGGTTAATTGAAGAAAAAAAACAACTACACAGTGATCTAACAGAGCATGTCATACAAACTTCAGCCTCTCCTGAAAAAAAGGCATCCTCATACGTGTGCCAAGAAAACACACGCATGAAAATGACCTGTGTTTCCGTCATTCTGAGGCAGGCAGTGGAACAGTCAATGTGTTCTGACAGTCAATGTGTTCTGACAGTCAGTGTGTTCTGACAGTCAATGCGTTCTGACAGTCAATGTGTTCTGACAGTCCATGTGTTCTGACAGTCCATGTGTTCTGACAGTCCATGTGTTCTGACAGTCAGTGTGTTCTGACAGTCAGTGCGTTCTGACAGTCAATGTGTTCTGACAGTCAATGTGTTCTGATAGTCCATGTGTTCTGACAGTCCATGTGTTCTGACAGTCCATGTGTTCTGACAGTCAATGTGTTCTGACAGTCCATGTGTTCTGACAGTCAATACGTTCTGACAGTCAATGCGTTCTGACAGTCAACATGTTCTGACAGTCGACGTGTTCTGACAGTCAACGTGTTCTGACAGTCAACGTGTTCTGACAGTCAACGTGTTCTGACAGTCCACGTGTTCTGACAGTCAACGCGTTCTGACAGTCCATGTGTTCTGACAGTCAATGTGTTCTGACAAGCTCATGTCCAACGAGACGAAACGAAGAAACTGTTGGGCCACAGCAAGATCCAAAAAAAGAAAAAACATCTAGCACGAAAAAAACAAAACAAAAAAAAAACACTGGATGCTT
>CM060320.1:68165685-68176118 GCA_030674155.1 Stramonita haemastoma | reverse complement strand
ACAGCAGGTGTCGGAAAGCCCGGCCCCCCTCCCAGTGCCGGAGCTGAAGGAACATCGCGGCAGTCGCCTGACAGTGGCCCCCAGCATGGAGAGTCTCTCCAAGAGAGGACGCCGCACCTCCACTGTCTCCAGGGACCACGGCCTCCTGTCCAGATGATACACACACACAGAGCACACAGTCACAACTTCCTACCTTACCATGTCTGTCTGACTGTAACTATACATACATGATGAGACAGCACAGTCACACCTATCTACCTACCTACCCCTGTCTGTCTGTCTGTGTGAAACTACACAGGCATGATGATACAGCACACAGTCACACCTACCTACAACTACCTAACCCTGTCTGTCTGCAGCTACACATACGTTTTCGTCTAATATCACTTGTGCCTACTCTGATACATACTATGAAACATAGTATAATGAGTAGTAAACAGACGTAATACTCAAACACACACACACACACACACACACACCACACACACACACACACACACATTGACAGAGAAAAGAGGCCCTGGCGGGGATGCGTCCACTATAGGAGGATGTATCCATGGCTTCCTGAGGGATGTAAGAGGGATTCTGTCCATCCCTATGACAGTAGTTTCTTACCCACCGCCTCCTCTACCCTGTCTTCTCTCCCTAAATCCTTGCCTCTGATTTCATGATGGATGGACACATTCTTTGACCATGGGTCAAGTTGGTAGTGTGTGGAACAGTTTGGTTGGCTGGGTTGAGTGGGGTGGGGTTTTCTTCTTCTTTTTTGGGGGGTCTATGTTGAATTTGTTGTTTGTGTTATTTTCACTTTCTGTTTATAAGCAGTGTGCCTGTTTCTTGATCTTTTATTTATGTATAATGAGTCAAAGTTGACAGTGTGGGATTATTTGGTTGATTGGGTTGAATGATTTTTTTTTTCTTTTTATTATGATTGAATATGATCTTCACTATTTTTTTTCTTCCGTCCTTTTATTTCGAGGATAATGGAATAAGCACTCATGTACTGTTTTACATCCAGTCCCCGTGTGTATGCAGTTTTGTATATCTTGTCATCCATTCCCACCGTCACACAATGGCCTACTCTTACGAAAAGCGAAACCGGATTTAACGTGTGCGCAAGATGTTCTGCGTGTGTTCGCACACAGGGGCCTCGGTTCATAGTCTCATCCGAAGGACTTTTGGGGAGAGAGAAGTAAAGCACTGATGTTAACTCCAGGGTAAAAATCCCCTCGAATGGGAATCGAACCCGGGTCATCAAATTGCGAGCGCAATGTTCTGACCACTAGGCTATCCTGCTCCCATGATGTCAATGGACAAGTAATGGAAAACCTACCACAATAACCGAATTTTTCATTCATGTGACTATCATTGCAAAGATCAGGAGACAATTGATCAGAGAGAAACATTGTCTTCTCTAAATGTTGGGTTGTTTTTTTCATTCCCCCATCATCTGTGTAAAGGTTACTAGTATGATTCAGCTAACAGTTTGATGGTTCAAGTGTGATCAGAATTAGTGTCTTATTTTTTTTCACAACTGTATTTTTTTTATAATGCACTTGGAAAAAAATATAGGGCAAAGAATGAAATGATACTTTGTTTTGGTTTGTATGGTATGTGTGTGGGGGGGGGGGGGGGGGGGTGGTGTGTGTGTGTGTATGTGTATGTTTGTGTGTGTTGTGTGTGTGTGTGTGTGTGTGAGTGTGTGTGTGTGTGTGTCTGTGTGTGTTCGTATGTGTGTGTGTGTGAGCGCGTGCGCGTATGTGTGCGCGTGCGTGCGTGCTTGAATGTGTGCGCGCACTTTTACAGATGCAACACATTCACATGATACATATAAATGCAAATAATACTACTTTCAAACTTCCCATGTAACTTTGCATATGTTCATTTTCTTGTTTTCGAGTCTTGGCTAGAGCTCCGACATTCACCAATGGTGAGATTTTATGTATGGGACCATTTTTTACCTACCATTAAGGTAGCTGCATTCCGCCTCTGGGGATATTGTTACGTTCATTCTAAACATAGACAGGCACATCTTCCAAGGCTAACTAGTGGATGGGTGGGCTAGAGGTAACACACCTGCCTAGAAAGCGAAAAGTCCGGGTCAGAAGTGTGCGGTGGTTCAAACCCCATTTGGGCCCGAAACTTTTTCTTCCATACATTAGACCATGAGTGGTGGCCTGTGTGCTAGTCTTTTGCGGTGTCTGGCATCAACAACTATCTGTGTCTCAGTCAGAACAAAGAGCAACTTGTTCAGATTCTTTTTTCATCTTTGACATGATTTCATAGCAGTCATCTTGGGGGCTTGATAGCTAAGTGTTCCCCAAGTCAAAGTTTAGCAGCATCCAGCGTGGTTACCGAGCAGATGGGTGACCGTTTGCGTACCTTGGCTTCAGTACAGTCCCCCAGTTCACCCAGCTGTAAATGGGTACCTGCCTGCTTTAGGGTCAGGGAAGGTAAAGCAGCCAGGGAGAGGAGATGGGCGCCACCCTCAACATGCTGGCCCCTAGAGAAGCTGAGATCTCTGATGCCTCGCTCCCGTACGACCACATAGGTTATGGGACACCTTTACCTTTTATTTTTATATAAGATTTGATGTCGAAATGAATAGAGAGGAATCCACACTCTTCCACTGAAACACAAACGCTTTTGAGTTCTCTACTTTTATTAACATCATGTACATATTGGCTTGTGTAGGACTAAAATAAACATTCAGTTGTTTGTTTTTTTTCCTTTTCCTTTTTCTTAAGTTTAAAATCTGCCCTCTGTTAATAAGAGTCCAACATGATAACAGTTCATAACCATTTTGATTCCCTTGGCACCCACTAACGACACAAAAATAAAAATTAAAAAAACATCAGAAAGCAAAAACCGTTATCTTTTAAAAAAATTAATCGTGCGTCAAAAATAAAAATGACATAACATATGGGTCATGTTGTGATACCATTTTCAAAAAAACCAACAAAAAAAACCAAGCTTACACATTGAAAAAAACACAACAAAAAAGTCTTTCTGACTCACATTAATCAAAGGTTAATTGAAGAAAAAAAACAACTACACAGTGATCTAACAGAGCATGTCATACAAACTTCAGCCTCTCCTGAAAAAAAGGCATCCTCATACGTGTGCCAAGAAAACACACGCATGAAAATGACCTGTGTTTCCGTCATTCTGAGGCAGGCAGTGGAACAGTCAATGTGTTCTGACAGTGTGTTCTGACAGTTAGTGTGTTCTGACAGCCCAAATGTGTTCTGACAGTCCATGTGTTTTCTGACAGTCCATGTGTTCTGACAGTCAACGTGTTCTGACAGTCAACGTGTTCTGACAGTCAACGTGTTCTGACAGTCAACACGTGTTTCTGACAGTCAACACGTTCTGACAGTCAGCGTGTTCTGACAGTCAAGTGTTCTGACAGTCAACGTGTTCTGACAGTCAATATGTTCTGACAGTCAAAGTGTTCTGACAGTCAACGACGTTCTGACAGTCAATGTGTTCTGACAGTCAAGTGTTCTGACAGACTTCTGACAGTCAATGTGTTCTGACAGTCAACGTGTTGACAGTCCATGTGTTCTGACAGTCAATGTGTTCTGACAAGCTCATGTCCAACGAGACGAAACGAAGAAACTGTTGGGCCACAGCAAGATCCAAAAAATAGAAAAAGCATCTAGCATGAGAAAAAAAATAAAAAGAAATAAAATACACTGGATGCTTGCACATGTACTGAGCTCAGCTTTTAGTCTATGCTGCACAGTCAGGACATAGAAGCTATGCATGTCTACAGCAACAGAGCAACAGAGAGGGGGCAGGGATGAAAGAGGGGAAAAATAAAGAAGAAAAACAAAACTGTAAACTGTGCAGCAATGGTAGCAGTGAGGAGATGGTGGTGGGTAAAGGGTGGGTAGGGGGTGATTGGTTGGTATATATATGCTAACATGTATACTTGTGTAGTATATATAATAATAGGGAATACTTGCACTCATCATGGACACAGGCACGCACGCATGCACACACACATATGCATGAACACACATGAGTGTGCAAGCACACACACCACACACACACTAACACACACACACACACACATACACACACACACACACACACACACACACACACACACGAACACACACACACATACACGAAAAATCAGACAGGACCTGCTGTATGAAGCCATAATTTCAGGTAATCAACCGTTCTACGTACAGAACAGACTTGAAGAAATGAGTTCACAGGTAAGTAGCAAGCTGATGCTCTGACAAGTTGTACACTGCCACAAAGCTCTGTCTGCCTCTCTTCTCTTCTGTTCTGTTTAAATATGCTGCCTGCCTTTAGCACTTACAAACTGACCATACTCAACAAACAACAACAAAAATAAATTAAAATTTTTTTTTTTAAATTTAAATATTAAAAACTGACCATACTTGTTACAGCTTCTCACAAAAAACTGAAGTTTCCTTTCGTTTTTTTCCTGGAAGAAATAAAAACAAGTGGAAACAGTAAAAAAAAAAAAAAAAAATTTTTAATGAAATAAATAAATAAAGATGTCCCATAACCTATGTGGTCGTAGCAAAGCGAGGTATCTAATCAGAAATCCTATATCTATTCCAAACCTTTCCTCTTTCTGTAGGAAAGAACACATGTTCAACATTTCAAGACTGGTCATGACTAAGGAAAACCAGTACTGACATTAGAAAATGATGGGGTTTTCACAGAATGTAACTGTCTTCTTTGGTCTGATGATGCATTGTGGTGTTTTTTTTTTGTTGTTGTTTTTTTTTTACATCTATAAGCAGAAACTGACATGAAGTATGTATAGGATCTTTAATGAGCACATGTTGATCTTGTGCCTGCATGTATATTCATGCAAAACAGCCAAAGGCACTGACTGGGCTGTGTGTAACTCCACTGATTTGGGAGACTAAAAACTCCCACTTGAAATCTACCACACACTGCAGATACCAGGCAAATCAGAAATGGTGTTTTTTGCCGATAAAGTTAACACCATAGCCATCTGTTCCAACATGAAAAAAGCTTCCTTTGTTGAAGGCTTTCATGAGACACTGTTGACATCGTCTGTTAATTTCTATGAAAAAAGGTTAAAAGGCATGTACTTTCCACTTTTTTTTTTTATCCCCGTGTAAGGAACTGAGTTCTCTTTTTTAATTTTTTTTTTATACTTACTATATGTGAAAAAGCGTATTCACAAGAAATAAGAAAGGGCTTGTCAACATTTGAGTACCTGTGACTCATTGCAGATCTCTGACAAGAATTTATGCAAATGAATTTGTGCATGTGTGTAAAAATCATTTTTATTATCTCTGTGTGCGTGAATGCACACACTCATTCACTAACACATACACACACACACACATAACACCCCCCCACACACACACACAAACACCCACACACACACTGACACACAAACCACAAACAGTCAAACCAAAGAAGCCATACCTAAAAAATCTAACAGAACCACTCTACAATAGAACCCAACTACCTACCTAGCCAACAGTAGGTATACTTTCTGTGTCTGTTTCTTGTTTCAAAACTGTGGACCAGTGATCACCAAACCCATGTCTGTCATTTCCTAACACAATGCCCAACACTGAAAAACCCCAGAGCCACAGCAGACAGAGAGATGACTGACCCCCATGTTGGAGCACCCTGCCTCCTCAAAATGACGCACTTCTCCCCAAAAATACTGATTAATATACCAGATCAAAGTAGGCAGTCTCCAAAAAAAAAAAAAAAAAAAGAGAAGTGAAAGTGATATTTTGATCCATGAATAATGAAAAGTGTTAGTGCCATGAAATGGAGACTAAATAAGATGACCAAAAAAGAAAAAAAAAAGAAGAGAAGAGTGAAAGTGATGTTTGATCCATGAATAATGAAAAGTGTAGTGCTATGACATGGAGACTAAATAAGATGACCAAAAAAAAAAAAAAAAAAAGGTTGTAATGCTGCATTAAAATGAACATGATGTCAAGTGAAAAAGTGAAGAGACTTTGACCAGATGAGTGCAATTTTTTTAAATTTTTTTTTTTAGGTCCTCCATGCAAACAAAGATGATGATATATATATACACAACGACATTACACGCACCAGACAAACAAACAAACAAAAAAAGAAGAAAAAGATGAGTGCAATTTTTTTTTTTTTTTTTTTTAGGTCTTCCGTGCAAACAAAAATGATGATATATATACACAACGACATTACACGCACCAGACAAACAAACGAAACAAGGAAGAAAAAGAACACCGAAGCATACATACACACAATTTCATATAGATATAATGATCTACAATAATATTTTCGCCACAGCAAGGCACCATTACAAGCTGCTTTCCAGCAAATGCACTGACAAGTGAGGGGTATATCTGGACAACAAACAATGTACAAGCCACTGTGTGTTTAGATCAAATGTGAAGGAAAAAAAAAATTTTTTTTTTTTCAAAAATCATTTCCATAACCATTTTTCTCTAAGCCTTCTTTTTTACCTTCCAGTAATATAAGTCTGGCTCTTCCTTGGCAACTGACTGTGCTGACCATGATTCCGGGCCCCCCCCCCCCCCCCCCCCCCCCCCCCCCCACATCCCCATCGCACCTCCTTTCTGCCAGAAGAATCACTCTCAATACCTACTTACTCCACATATAAAAAAAAAAAGTTAAAGTCTGTCCCGAGCCTAAGGCTCATCAGGCCGGTGCTTATCCCAGTTTCTGTGGCGTTAAGCGACTGAGAGTCATAGACTCCCCCCTACCATTTTGCCGTTTCTCATGGGTTTGTTGTTGGGTTTTTTTTTTCTGTTTTCACATTCCTTTGATTTCTTTAGGACTCTTTTATTTATGTAGGTGTTTTTCTTTCTTTCTTCTTTCTTTCACTCAGTCTAGCTTTCCATGTTATTTCTGATGTTCTATCTATCTATCTATCCCTTAGTCTGGCGACCGTGAAGACTTGACAACCAGTTCCCTCCATTCCTCTCTCTTTCTGCTTCTCAAAGTTTTGTTGAGTTCTAGGCCTGTCCTTTGCTGATGTTGTCCTCCCATCTCTTCCTTGGTCTGCCTCTTTTTCTTCCTCCTTGGACAGTGCCTAGCAGTATTGTTTCTAGTAAATTTCTGATGTTACAAACAGGTTTTTCCTCGCAACTTTTTTTTTTCTTTTTGTACCCTCTTTGATCTTGCAGGTGGACTTTTTCTTTCTTCAGTTTGGTTTTACCAAGTAGCGTCTGACGTCAGTCACACCAGGTTTTTTTTACATTTGCTTCAATTTTCTTTTGGACCTTTGTGAGTCTTTTCTGAGTCATTCTTTCCACACCTGTGTAACTTTATTTCATTTTCCTGTGTCCCATTTTGAACTTACTTGGGAATCTCTTTTTCGCAAATGTGTAACTTTGTTTCATTTTCCTGTGTCACATATCAGCTTCTTTGGGTATCTTTTTTTCCAAATCATTCCTTCCAAAACTGTGTAACTTTATTTCATTTTGCCGTGTCCCATATCAACGTCACTCTCCTTCCTGCTTTTAAAAACACTCACAGAAAAGATTGGCACCTTACAGAACACGATGAGTCGATACCCGAGCACCCCAAAAAATGACTTTTTTTTTTCTTTTACTGATTACTGAGCTATGTAACAGAACTTGACTCAAGTCACAGAATGAATGAATCAAAATCACGCTATCTGGCAGTGAAATGAGCTTTTCCCACCATAATGAGTGCTCTAATGGGTAACACTGAACATTTCCCTTTAAAAAACAGATGTGACATTGTGGCACTGCCATTACACCAAAACATTTTGATATCCTCTAAATGTGTGAATCATGGAACAACAACAAAAAAAGGCTTCAAAATGATTTCCACACTTAAAACCATCCTTCTTTTTTTTTTAATGTTTTTATTTATACATTTTACTTATGTTCATCAATATGATTTAAAAAAAAAAAAAAACAAATAAAAATAACAACATGGCTTCAAAATGATATCCACATTAGTATAATTATTTTATTCATACATTTTACTTATGTTCATCAACATGATTAAAAAAAAAAAAACCCTAACAAACAACAACAAAAAAAAACCCCATGGCTTTAAAATGATTTGCACATTAACGTCATACTTTTATTTCAAAATTTATATTATTCATTCATTTTAACTTATTCTCATCAATATAATTAAAATACAAAAAAAAAATTTTTTTTAAGGGATTTACACGCAACTCCATACGTATGGAAGGCAAAAAATACTGCTCAGAAATCTAAATCTTGGATGAATACTGAAAAAAAAAAAAAAAATCATAAACACAGCAAAACTGAATATACAATTTTCAAAATTGAATAAACTACTACGTTTTCAAAAACAATCCATTTACAAATTCAGCATAAAAAAAGACAAATCTTTTTTAAAAAAAACAACACACACACATATACAAAATGTCTTGAATATGCTACGACCCAAACTAAAACTTTGGTCAAGTTGATCAGTTAGGTTCATATCAGACTATACAACAGTCTAGAGACCATTCAGCAAGACGAAACTCTAGTCATGTACTAAATATGCAGTATCGTCACTGTCGTTCTCATTACTTTTTTTTTTTTAATGCTTTGTTACCACATCAATACTACCAGAAGAGTACAGATATGAAATTTTTACAATGAATAAAATGCCAACCTTATTTTTAGCAAGTATGTGAAGAAATTAATTTAAAAAAATTAAAAAGATTTTTTTCATTCAACACACACACACACATAAAACTTGATGCAAGACTAGAGTGTTTTCTTTTTGTCGACATTAAGTGTCATACACTTTTTAGCAAATTTTTTTTTTTTTTTTTTTTTTTGATAACTTGACATGGTGAGATTTTTTTTTCAATTACTGGCAAGATGTATACATGTGTGTTTAATGAATACAAAATAGACACAGACATTTTAATGGTTTTAGGCCTCAAAATATATATATCCTGTGAACAGCATGATAAAAAAAAATTGTCATTTTAGCATTAGTGTCTGTCACTTCTTCACTACTACTACTACTACATTGCTGGCAAAGCAGCAAAGACACTTGCCTTGTAGAGTCAGCACAGCAATCACTTGACACTAAAATCCAACAGCACAAAACACTGTATACATGTATATATATACATATAAGTTTTGCTACTAACAAACACCCAATCTTACATCTGATTTTTCACAAAATTAAACAAGAAAAAGAGAGAGAAAAACCATAGACCTTTTTTTTTTTATACTGATTTTCAGAGAATAGCCAAATAAAAAAAATTCAAAAAAACCCAAAAGAAAACACAAAAAACATTCTTTACTTCAGTAACATCTACCTACATACACAATCTTTTTTTTTTGTTTTGTTTTGGTTGGGGCAAGTTTGGGAGGGGAATTTGGATGCTTTTTTTTTTTTTTTATCTTCCCTCCCCCCAAAAATAACAACATCTGGCAGGTTAAGCATTCTTCATATCTGGAAACACAGTTGAAAAGTATATATATGTACACATTTTTATACGCATGCACACTTAAAAAAAGCCACCAAAAAAATGAAAATGTCATTACATTTGCAACAAGATACTTGTTTTGTGTAAAATGGTTTATGAACGACAACAACAAAAAATACATGATACGAAACATGATTTTTACAACAAAAATAAAAAACCCAAACAAGAAAATCGAAGCATAAACTTGCTTTTCCAAAAACAAAAAAAAACCGGCTCGGGCAGTATCGTCAAAACACAAAACACACGACAAAACAAAAAAAAACAAAAAAAAAGAGAGAGCAGAAAAGAAAAGATGTAGTTTGTGCTTCTAAAAAAACTGGGATTACAACAGTGTCTCTCAATCATGCACTAACAAAAAAACAAAAAAAAATTCTGGGCGTTTTCTCAGAAATACACCTCAGGCACTAAACAACAACAACAAAAAAAACTCTGAGGGGGGCAGACTTGGTGGAGGAGGGGTGGGGCGGGGGCGGGGAAAGAGGGCAGACAAGAGGGAAGGGAGGGAGGGAGGGAGGGGGAGGGTGGGGGTCTAACGCGGGGTGGGGGGCACCCCAATCTCCAGGGCCTTGAGCAGCTCGGAGCCTTGCAGCAGCCCTGTGGACTGTGTGGGGGCGTTGACCTCACAGTCGCGTGGTCAGCGGGTGGGTTGTATGGCGAGGAGGATGTCTTGGTAATGGACCACTTGAGGAATACGTGGAAAATAACACACAATACGAATGACGGTTTTGATTTTTTCTTGTGTCATTATTATTTTATATTATTTTTTTATTATATTCATCTTGCTTTATTTATTTTATACACGTGTTCGCATACATACTCATATTTATTCCGTGTATTATTGATTCATTTTTCGGTTTTATACTTTTAACCTGATTCGTACACGTACTTTCAGTCAATTCTGGTTTTATTATTTATTTAATCTAGGATGTTCTGCAAACCGCAG
>CM060320.1:68153185-68160685 GCA_030674155.1 Stramonita haemastoma | reverse complement strand
ACACACCCCTCCCACCCACCCACACAAAAACACATCCCCCCCACATACACACACCTTCCTACCCCCCCCCCCCCCCCACATACATCACCCCTACCTACCCCTACCACCCCCCCCCCCCCCCACAAACACACACCTAGTCAAGTCAAGTCAAACCACACACACACACACACACACACACACACACACACCCCTCTTTGATAAAAAAAAACAAAAACCAATGCTTATAAATTCAACTTTGACTTGACTCTCTTACCCCGGAGAATATGGAAACAGAACTTTGACTTTGACTTTGACTCTCTTACCCTGGAAGATGCGGCAGAGGGTGTGGAGGAGGAGGGGAGGGCACGGTGGGGCACCTGGCCAGGTCTCTGGGGGGGCAGAGGGAGGCGGCGGGGGGGAGAGGGTGGGGGGGGGCTCCTTCTTCAGCTCCACCGTCGTCAGCAGCACCGGGGGAGAGGACAGGCTGCGCTCCTCCTGTCCCACCAGGCTGACCGAGACTGGGGACACAGAGAGAGAGAGAGAGTAATACCACACATTAGTGACCACACAGCAGTAATAACACACACAGCAGTAATAACACACACAGCAATAATAACACACACAGCACCGGGGCGAGGACAGGCTGCACTCCTCCTGACCCACCAGGCTGACTGAGACTGGGACACAGAGCAGAAAGTAAGTCAATAGATTGGTGACCACACAGCAATAAAACACACAGAGAGTAAGAAAACATGCTGGTCAGTTTGGTGTGGACATTTGGTGTGGTGTGGTGACCAGAGTAAGGCAATACACTGTCAGTTGGTGTGGTGACCACAGAGCAGTAATGCAACACACTGGTCAGTTTGGTGTGGACATTTTGTGTGGTCTTGTGTTGTTCCTAAGATTATATGTACTTGGTGTGGGCATTATGTGTGATGACCACACAGCAGTAAGGCAATAGACTGGGCAACACACACAGCAGTAATAAAACACATTGGTGACCACACAGCAATGCAACACACAGAGAGTAAGGCAACATACTGGTCAGTTTGGTGTGGACATTGTGTGTGGTGTTGTTCCTAAGATTATATACATTTGGCGTGGTGATCACACAGCAATGCAACACACAGAGAGTAAGGCAACATACTGGTCAGTTTGGTGTGGACATTGTGTGTGGTGTTGTTCATAAAGTAAAGGTAGGTAAAGGTGTCCCATAACCTGTGTGGTCGTAGGGGAGCGAGGCGTCAGAGACCTCAGCTTCTCTAAGGGCCCATCTCCTCTCCCTCTGGTCAGTTTGGTGTGGACATTTCGTGTGGTGACCACAGAGCAATACCAGACTGGTCAGTTTGGTGTGGACATTTGTGTGGTGTGGTGTTGCTCCTAAAATTATATGTATTTGGTGTGGGCATTATGTGTGGTGACCACACAGCAATGCAACACACACAGCAGTAAGAAAAAGACTGGTGACCACACAGCAATAAAACAGAGCAGTCAGTTTGGTGTGGAAATTTCCTGTGGTGTTGTTCATCTCTGTCTGTCTGTCTCTGTCTGCTCTCTGCTGTCGCCTTGGGAGGGTGGGATAGCCTAGTGGTCAGAACATTGCGCTGGCAATTTCTCCACCCGGGTTCGAGTCTGGTCGAGGAGATTTTTCTCCTTGAGTTAACATCAGTGCTGACTCCACTCTCCCCAAAAGTCCTTCAGATGAGACTATAAACCGAGGCCCCGTGTGCAAACGCACGCAGAACATCTTACACACACGTTAAATCCTCTTCCACTTTTCATAAGAGTAGGTCATTGTGTGCCGGTGAGAACAGATGACAAGATTTACAAAACTGCATACACACAGGGACTGGATGTAAAAAAAAGCACATGAGTGGTTATTCCATTACCCTTGATATAAAAGAATTTTAAAATTTTTTTTAATTTTTAACATATACAAAGAGTCACAAATGCATAAACACACATACACACACAGAACCCCTACACACACACTCCCTACACCTCCCACCGACCCCCCCCCCCTTACCCACCCCCACCCCACCCCACCCACCCACCCACCCCACCCCACCCCACCCCACCTCCTCTCCACTCCACCCCCTTGTTTTTTCCCCTTACTTACACTGAGGCATGGGCTGACGCCAAGAAGACGATGTCCGATTTGTTGGAGCCCTGTCAGCATCTCCTCTTCAGCCGCATGGCCATGTCATGCACTGCAACATTTTTTTAGTATTTATTTTTCGTTTTTTTTCTGTTATGTCATGCACTGCAACATTTTTTAGTTATTCATTTATTCAATTATTTATTCTTTGTATGCCTGCATGCACTCGCACACATACCACATCACACACTACTACACACACACTACACCATACACACACACACAATACACACACACACACACACATCACCACACACACACACAAATACACACCACACAAACACACACACCACAACACACACAACACACACACACACAACACACACACACACACCACACACACACACACACACACACACACACAATGCCTTCTGTCTCTTACTTCTGGTTGTTTGGGTTTGGGTTGGGTTGGGGTTGGGTTGGTCTGGTCTGGTTAGTCTTGGGTTAGTTTGGTTGGCTTAGGTTTTTGAGGGTTGGTTTGGGTTGGTTTTGGTTGTTATTGGACATGAAAATGTAACACACACACACACACACACACACACACACACACACACACACACAGCCCCTCCACACACAGATTCCAAACACCCCCCCCCCCCCCCCCACCCCGCCCACCACCACCTCCATACACACATACACACCCCTCAAACTCCCCGACTCCCCCCCCCCCCAACTCCCCCCCCCCATATTCCCTCCCCTCTCCTTCCCCCTCCCCCCCCCCCCCCTTACCTGCAGCGAAGGAGGGGAAGTGGAGAGGCATGGAGCGTTCCCCAGCAGAGGGAGCCAAGGAAAGACAGGTCCTCCGGTTCATTGTTCTTCGTCACTGAACAGCACAGCACAAATGTGATGTTCCAGCATATGATTTATTTTTTTTTAATTTTTTTAATTATTATTTATTTATTTATTTATTTATTTATTTACCACTGTATCCACAGCAGATTTCTCTGCGTGAAACTCAGGCTGCTCTCTCTCCCTGGGGAGAGCGTCGCCTCAATGAAGCCCTACCCATTATTTTTTTCTTTTCCTGTCTGCAACTGTATTTTGTTTCCCTATCAGGTGGCTTTTTCTCTACAGGATTTTGCCAGGGACAACCTTCTTGTTGCCATGGGCTCTTTACTGTGCCTAAATAATTATGTTTAACACTCCGGACCTCGGTTTATTGTCTCATCCGAAAGACTAGCATCTAGACCACTACTCATGATCTAATAGATGAGGGGAAAAATTTATCACATCACATCACAAATGTGATGCTCCACCACATAATGAGTCGCATTGCACCTGAGGTCAATTTTTTGTTACTGACATGTTATTAATCTGCAATAAAAGGCTATTCAATACAAAAAACAGACTCAAAATCCAGACATCTACGAAACGTTATTACACATTGAAATGACAGGTGCAGGAAATGACAAAATGAGAAACTGACCACACACACACACACACACACACACACACACAACAAACACACACACACACCACACACACACACAACCTCACACACACACACACACACACACACACACAACACACCACACACCAAACACACACATAAACCCCCCACACGACATACACACACACACTCTCCCTCCTCCTCCCCCCCTCAAATTCCCCCAAACACAAATCAAAAGCAAGAAGGAAAGGGCAGGATGGTTAAGACGTTCGCCTGCCAACAAGGAAACCGTGAGTTTCTGGGTTTGTACCCAGCCTCAGCCCTTTCTTCCCAGTTTGATGAAAAAATCGAACTGAATGTCAAAGTCATTCAGATGAGACTATAAACTGCGGTCCCGTGTGCAAACACACACAGAACATCTTGCGCACACATTAAAACCCTGTTCTGCCTTTCGGAAGAGCAAGCCATCATGTGCCGGTAGTAGCAGATGATAAAATTTTTATAAAAAAACCCAGCATGCTCACAGGTGTCGTGTTTAGACACCATCCCTGAGGGAAAAAAAATAATAATGGGTAGGCGCTGCACTTATGGCGACGCGCTCTCCCCGGGAGAGCAGCCCGAATTTCACGCAGAGAAATCTGCTGTGACATAAAGTGGTATAAAATAAAATAAAATAAAAGAAATTTTTAAAAGCCTCCTACACTTGATCTTGTCGCGCATCTCAGCGGGGATGAAGTATCCCAGGCTGGTGTCGTCACTGGTGTTGGGGGAGAAGAAGGACTCCATGTTCAGCAGCGTGGGGCTGCCTGCCCGGGGAACTGCCACCTGCACCTCTGACAGGACTAGGTCCTTCTCCTCCACCTCGCTGAAAAACATGATACAGCCATACAATGATGATACGGCATACAGCATAAAATCATACAATGATACACCCATACACAAACATACAGCATACAGCCATACAGCATACAACATACAGCCATACAACATACAATCATACAGCATACTGCATACACACACACACTTCACACACACACACACAAACACTTACTTCACACACACACACACACACACAAATACACACACACATACACTACCCACACACTACCCACACACACACACACACACAAATACACACACTACACAGACACAGACAGACACACACACAACTACACACACACACACACACACACTACACAACCCCCCCCCACACACACACATCTTTAACTGTTGTTCCTATGGGCTATATGGCCTGCAAAAACTGAATAAAACTTTATTGTTGTTGTTATTATTGTTGTTGTTATTGTTACAGTTATTGCTATAGTTGTTATTGTTGTTGTTGTTACACACATACACACTGACCTCAGCACGTAGTGGACACACACCACCCACTGCGCCTTCTGGTTGCGGCTGTTGTAGATGACGGTGGCCTGAGTCACACCACCCACACCCACCCTCCCCCCTGCGCCAGGAATCGGTACTGCCCCGTCATCATCTGACCCTTGCCCCGACCCAGCACTGCACACACACACAGAGCCATACATGCACATATGTCATTTATTGATTTTAAGCAAAGGCATTCTGCCCACCATGGTATATTTCTCGACATTGTTTTTCTCCCCTGTTCTTTTCACATGGAATGTATTATATATATATATGCCTTTTTAATATGTTGTAGTTACATTAGTTATACAGTTACTTAATGTGTGAATTCAATTACTTCATTGTATTATGGTTATAGTTGTTAGACAGTTCCTTTTTTCTGAATTGTTTGCCTTTTTGTGTCTAACATCACTTATTGTGAATAGACGTTAAATTGAAGAACAACAACATGCACGCGCACATGCAGAGATTTGAAAAACTTTTTACCTGTTTTCACATACGTTTGCTTAGAGCAAATTCTAAAAGACATTCCGCTAATGAAAGAAATTGTATTGTCATTAAGTCATAGTCCTATTATCAGGTTCTTATAGTTTAATGATTTTTTTTGGAATAGTTATATGAATTGCAAAGTTAGTGTTTAAGCTGTTATTTCTTTCTTTTCATTATTCTTGTTCTACGGTTTTAATTTTTGGTTCTTATAGTTCTTTAATGTGGATAATTAGCTATGTGCTCTTCCCAACCCACCCAGCCCCCTCCCCCCCCCCTCCATACACACACTCACTCACTCATATATACTTTCCCATCTGATATCACTATTTAGTGGAAGGACGTTAAACTGAAGAACTAACACACACACACACACACACACACACACACACACACACACACACACAACACACACACACACACACATGGAACCGATGACAAAATTTACAATACTATATATATACACGAGGACTGGACGTTAAAAAAAAAAAGCATATAATTGCTTGTTCCAGTATCTTTGAAATAAAAGAATTTTTAAAGATTTTTCAAAACCACACACACACACATGAACACACAACACACATATGCATGCACGCATGCACATATACATGCACCCACACACACACACACGCACGCATACGCACACACACATTTCATCTTTAACAACACTCAGTTGTTGATATATATATATATATTGGGTGGCGCTGCTTTTGTGGCGATGCACTCTCCCCTGGGCAGAGCAGCCTGAATTTCATGCAGAAAAATCTGCCAAGACTTAAGGGGTGTAAAAATGATGCACATTTTTAATACAAACACTCCATCAAGAACTCACACTTAAGTGGTGTACAAATGATACAACACATTTTTACAAAACACAGACAATCTGTCAGGAACTCACACAGGTGTACAAATGATACACCGCATTTTTACACAGACAGTCCATCAGGAACTCACAGTCTTTGTAGGCCTTTTCCACGATCTCGCTGTCCATGGCGTGATGGTAGTCGTACACCGACTTCCCCTCCAGGTCCTCCCCATCATATCCCACCAGATCCTTCACCCTGAACACACAAACACATTTATTTATTTTATTTATTTATTTATTTATTTATTTATTCATTCTTTTATTCTTTAATACACAGTGATCATCATTACATTACCCACCACATCCTTCACCCTGAACACACAAACATTTATTTATTTTATTTATTTATTTATTCTTTTATACACAGTGATCATCAAGTTATCATCTTCAGAAAAAAAACAAAAAGCCAAAACATTAATTACGGAAATAAATGAATAAAGAATAGTAACCAAACAGAATCACATGGATCATCAAGTCATCTTCAGAAAAAAAAAAGACAAAACATTTATACACAAAAATAAATAAATAAATAAATAAATAATAGCACCAAACAGAAACACACTGATCAACAACAAATCATTTTCTTCAGAAAAAAAAGAAGAAAAAAGCCAAAACATTTTTAGTACAAAAATTAAATTTAAAAAAAAACAGTACAAAACAGAGACACAGTAATCATCAAGTCATCATCTTGAAGGAAAAGAAACAAAAGATTAAATAAAAAATAAAATAAAATATAGAACCAAGCAGAATAATACTTACAAAAACAAATAAAAAATACAACCAAGCAGAATATTGTTTACAAAAACAAATAAAAAATACAACCAAGCAGAATCATACTCAGCAGCAGCAGACAGCTTCCCCCTCCCCTCACCTCCCCTCCCCTTCCCTTCCTCATCCAGGAGGAAGCCAGAGAGAGAGAGAAGGGGGGGGGGGGTTTAGTAAGTAATGACTTCCCCCTTCTGTCCTCACCCAAAGGAGAAACAAAAAAGTAATAGAAAAAAGAAAAGAAAAAGCTAAGTATAGGAGTATGAGTCACTCCAGCTGATGCTAATGACCTGTGTGTAGTGTCAGCAACCCTTCAGCCACTCTTGACCCTGCCACACTGCTCATGTTTCATCCCTTCACACACACGCACACACGCACGCGCGCACGCACACACACAGACTCATGCACGCGCGCTGTCTCTCTCTGTCTCTCTCTCTCTCTCTCTCTCTCTCTCTCTCTCACACACACACACAC
>CM060320.1:68125685-68148185 GCA_030674155.1 Stramonita haemastoma | reverse complement strand
CCCCAGGTATTTGGCCACGCTCTCACTGATGTAGACGATGTCTCCGTCGTTGGAGAGAATGAAGACAAAGCCGTCCAGGGCTTTGGGGAACAGCTGGTCATCGCGACACTTCACCTCCCCCTTGCTGCCCTCCTCCTTCTCAGCATCTGCACACAGGTAAAGGTAAAAGGTAAATAAGGTCATCAAACATTCACCATTTTTTCCCTTTACAATGATGCTGGATAAGCCTCAAAAGGTATGCACATGTATACATGTCTTCATCTTAAGTCCATTTTAGTTTTCTGTGTGTGAGAGAAAGAAGACTACAGTATATATATATATATGAGTCATTCTTTGCTTTTGGTCACTAAAAGAGGTCCTAGGACCTCAAATTTCAAAATCATTGGATGGATTTTAAAGTGGGCAATTTAAGTACATCAAGGAAAGGAGAATTAGCTGCAGAAGAAATAAAATTGATGGCATAACCCGCTTTTCTGTTATTTCTCATGGAAGGTGATGGGTGTCAAAATGTAACCGTGTTACACTGCTACACCAATTTATCCATAATGTCTCTTATTTTAATGAAATGACAATATACATGGGCTTACCTGTTAGTAATACATGTTAGTAGTATTGACAAGCAAGATTTACGATATTGGAGGTTTATGTGCATTTTCAGCTAATGAAGATTTTTGCGACACCGTAACACAGTTACACCTTAACCAAAACAGTTTTTTAAAAAGAGTTGTAAAATAGAATATTTACTATTACCATGTTATATATTTGTTTACTAGCTTTTTAAGTAAAATGCACAGTGCTAAAAGTACTGAGAACAATTTTGCAGTAAATAAATCAAAATAAACTTAAAACATAACTGTGTTACACAAGACACGAACACAGAAACAAAGAGCACAACATCAAGGAAACGTTGATAATTTTATTGAAACAGTTAACTTGTCTCATTCTTTTGCTCACAAAAGCTTTTAACTCATTCAGGCACCTCAAGTCAAAGTTTCAATGTTTAATTCAACTGTTAGAAGGTTGTTGTTTTTGTTTTTATTAAAAATAAATGATCTGATGCACTGCGTTTCACGCTACACAACGAAGCACCAGGAATTTGTGTCAGTTGCTCAGCACTGCTGATATAATTTTTCTTACTCATTTCATGTTTCATATTCATAAAACAGGTGTTACTCTCAAATAACAAAGAACAAAACAAAAAAATGCCTTGCATCATGGAAAAAAAGTATGATCATTCAACAAATTGAACCTGCGTTACATGTGACACTGCACGGAATCAAAGTTTTTTCAAAAATGTGGACAAATCTTCCTTCACTTCACATCATAAACTATGATAAAGTGAATATAAGTTATTAAAAAACATTCTTCATGCTGGTAATTGCTATTAAGTTGGATTACATGCTGATTTTACTAGAAAGTTGACAATTGACCTCTGACCCGTAACTGCGTTACGCTATGAAAATGAGTGTGACACGATACAAACTATTAAGTCATTCTCGCCTCCTTCTGGGAATTTCTGCTTGAAATGTCATGAGTCCATGCTGTCTGGTGGATGAATTTAGCAGACATTCACTGGCAATTGTTGCTGGTGTCATTTGCCCAGTACGGGATTTTGAAAATTCAGGCATAACTGTGTTACATTTCGACACGAAAACTTCAAAATTGTTTCGAGGATGTGTTTAAACATTCTTACGTTAATAAATGCCTTTAATCATCTCATTATGATGAACTTTAAGCATTTCCATGACCATCTTTAGCCAAGTGATCACTATGGCAAAGCAGACGATCCAAAGTTTTCGTCGGGCTCTGTTACGCGACTCGTAACGCAGTAACGGCTTACTTTGGACGTCTAAATATAAAAGTTGAAAAGTTAAGTGCAATATTTTTGTACAGGATAATGTTGAACAATGTATTCTTTTGTGAGTAAAAAAGAAAATATAAGGTTTATTTGCACTGAAGACTTGTAAACTGCTTATGTTGAACACTGCATATGCCTGTCCCCTTTTCAGGTGCTATTTTTGGACTGTTTTTTCCCATTCGATTGCAATTTCTCAAAAACAGGCAAACAAACAAATATCTCTTGATACTGTAATTTCTTTAACCATATTAGGATGTTTTTATTCATATTGCATTGAAAAGAAACAATTCTTATGAAAATAAAATCCATCTATTGTAGATCACCCCAAATAGTGACCAAGAGCAAAGAATGACTCATATATATATATATATATAATATATATATATATATATATATATATATACAGATTTCGTTTTTTTTTTAAAAGTAATTGTTCCATTCTTTTTTACTTCTTTATTTTATTATGGTTTCTTTTTTCTTTTTTTCAGGAGGGGGGTTATTTAGGACTTTTTTTCTTTCTGCTGCCCTCATCTTCTGTGGCATTTCTGTCTCTGCTGTTCCCACACAGATCATTTAAATCTCCCTGCCACAGCCATACCCAGGTTTGTTATAGCACATCCCCAGGGTCAGAAGTCCACAGGGACTCCATCAATATTAGGCCATCATCAGGCCACCAGCCAGAGGGGCCCTGCACTTCTGCTGGGTCACTTTGGTGGTGTTCAGTGGTGCCTGTTCTGAGCTAACATACACAGGACACCACCTACTAAGCCCCCTACTAACGACAGCATTAGCTCAGTCGCAGAGCCAGACTGAGTGAGTCACCCACCTGAGGTGGTGACCACTACAACGCCCTCCAACAACTGTCCCCTGTGAAGCTCTAACACAAGGACTTTCACACAAACTTGCCACAGGCACACAAGCGTATCCATGGAGAAAACCAAATCTGAGATCACCATGAGACCAGAGCAACTGGGGCCACCAAAACAGAGGCAATTTTCATTATTGCATAATGATCAATGAGAATGAGGATGATGTAATGATGCTGCTGCGGAAGTGCATGTGCTTTGTGATGACTTGACAGGGTTGTACTCTACGCTTACTATCATAATATATCTCGGTGTCAACCAGGCCTGAGAGATACAGACACCTGCAGTGTTGGTCAGATAATTTGAGCAACACTCGAAAACTCTCATCCGTAAAGTGGATGAAGCTCGACTGTGTGGTCCCAGTCTCCCCAAGGAGCCCACAGCACACTCACTTTGAGTAGGAGCCGGCCAGAGCCCCAAAAATCCCTATGACTCTTATGGGATTCAAACCTGTGACCCTCCAGTCAGTAAGTGTAGCCCACCATTTTTTTTTTCTTAATAATACAACCAAGCAACCGCCATATAATCACAAACTTTATGGCATAATCTTGAAAGCATTTATCATGACCAAATATTATACAACATAATGCAAAACCCCAAAATGAACAACAAAAAGGCAAAAAAACACCAGAAGCTCAGACACAAAGACATTTCATTAGAAATGTTCAACACAAACAAAACAAACAAATAAACTGTATAGTATTCATATAGTCTATAAAACTGCTGCAACAATAAAAATAACAACCCTAAAAAGGATGATCCTGTCCTCAGAATTGACCGGGCAAAGCAACAATATATATCCCACAGGGACTGAATAGGGCTTCATTAGCAAACATGTCTACTGACAATGCTGACCACTAATTAGTTTAACCTGTTACATGTACTATAAAAGTCTCAATACAATTACCAGTACAATTAACTTGGCAAAGGCAACTGAATCAAAACAAAACACTATGTATGGAGCTGGTATTATCAATAAATCTTTAAAGTCAAGAACACATGATGTACACCGTAGACAGGCTACACAAAAGCATTGATCACAGCGGTCATTCTATAGTCAGTCAGTTCTTAGTACGCTACACCGGTAGACCTCCATTATTTATGTTTGTTGATCAATGGTATTTTGTACTCTGAGCCACTCAAACTGGTAAGTAACCACCAGCCAACAAACAACTCTTACAGTGTTACTCAAGCCAATTTTCAATACAGGTAGAAAATCTTCCATTATCCTTGATATAAAAGATTGAAATAAAATATTTTTTAAAATAGATAAATAAAATAAACACACACACACAACATGCTCTCTCTCTCTCTCTCTCTCTCTCTCTCTCTCTCTCTCTCTCTCTCTCTCTCTCTCTCTCTCTCTCTCTGGGACTGGATGTAAGAAACAACATGAGTGTTTATTCATTATGCTCGAAATAAAAGAATTTGATTGAATGCTTCTCTCTCTCTCTCTCTCTCTCTCTCTCTCTCTCTCTCTCTCTCTCTCTCTCTCTCTCTCTCTCAAAATATTTTAATCATTCCATTACTCAATTCACTGTATCATTCTTATTTAACCCCCTACTACTATTATACTAATCCAACCCTCAGCCACTCTATACTATAGTATTTATAACCAAGCAAGGAGACTGGAGAGCTTGACTTGACTATCAATACAAATGCTAGTCTACACCTGCTGAGTACATACAGTGGTAAGAATTAAGATTACACAGGTGAAAGAATAGTGGGAGGGGGAGGGGGGGAGGGGGAGGAGAGAGGGGGGGAGGGGGAGGGGGGGGAGGAAGTATTGCATAACTCCTGGCTGGGATCAGAGGTAACTCATTCCAAGTCCTTGGTGTTATGCAATCTGTTGGATGGGAATAGAAACACTCCACTCTCCACTAACTCCACTCCATGGCCTGTAGTGTTACTGTTAGTGTTAGTGTCAGCTCTATAGTGCTGGTTCATGTGTTCCCAGTATGGACAGGATATGAGGGAGGGTCCACGCCCTGTGTTTCCTTTCTACTACAACAACAAGGGTCTTATGTAATATGTATACATCAACACATATGTATACCATAATTTAATACACAATTATTGCATGTACGCTCGGAGACATGTTGCATATATGCACACATGTGTACATATGTGTGCATGCACGCGCGCACACCACGAATTATATGCTGTGCTTGCAAATAATTCACATCTACCTGCACATGCACACACATACACACACACCACACACACACCACACACACACACACACAACACACACACACACACACACACAACACACACACACACACAGCCAACACTTTATTTTGTCTAACATTATATCACTTCATTTAAAAAGACAGATAAGAATACCAAACACACACACACCACACACCCCCCCCCCCCCCCCCCCCCCCCCCCCACACACACACACAATTGAGACTATTTTCTGAAAGGCATGTTGCTTCCTCTTTCCCCCCACCAACCAACCAACCCCCATCGGCAATTGATACAAGCAAAGTCGACAGGCAACTGGTACAGACTACAGATTGACTACAGGCCTACACTACACTCAGAGGTGAACAAGGCTATAGGCCTACCTATAATCTATCTCATCTGCCGCCTGCCTTATCTGCAGTAGGATGCACTGAACTTACCCAGCCAAGGACAGACAGAAACCAAGGTTAACAAACTTGCCCCCCCACCCCCCACCCCCCCTACTCCCTCATCTGCTTAGACTTAGAGCTCCACCCCCCTCCTCCCTCCTCCTCCCTTCGCTTTTTGGCTGCTTCCTCAGAGTCAGTTTCTTGTTACACTGTTTTCACAACTATCCTGTATCTTATCGATCATGTTTGAGTAAAACTTTTTCTTCCTCATGATCAATCTGTGTTCACAGATTCCTAACATCAAAACAAAAAAATGAAGACTTTTACCACACTCCAGGGCTCTCTCCAACTGCATAATTTATGAACACATCAAACGATTTATGTTTTTAATGTTATTAATATATAATGCAGAGAGGTGAATTCATTATCATTGGAATTTAGTTCTCCTGTGTCGGGGGCCTGTCATATAAAAAAATATGTATTAAATAGCATGGAAACTTTAAGCTAGGAATTCCCTCTTTTCCATCCCTCTTTGTTTCTGCCTTGTTCCTATTCTACCTGTCACCTCCTTGTCTAGTTAATATTTTCTGCCTTCTCGGTCCGTTTCCAGGAATTTTATTATACCAGCAAAGTCTTTCTAAAAATTAAAAGAGAACAATTCTCTTCCAGCTAAGTCAGATGTGCTAGGCCTGACTTGTCAGGCACTTAACAGCAGCGAAACATAATTTTTGTAGTTGCTGTCTGTTGCACTGGACAAGGAGAATAAGAGACTTCTGTTTTTTTGTCACTCAGCAAAACTCTCTGGTCTGTCCTGGGTGATTTCTCTACACATGTGTATGTTTCAAACAAAAAAACCTTTTCAATTTAATTAATGAATATACCATGATGCAGGCAGCCAGATTTCATATTCGAGATGCTTCAAGGTCTGGTGTATTTCCACCCTTACTAGTTAAGTAAAAAGGACACTCTTTCCGATCGATTCCCCTGCATTACTCATAATTAAACAGCTCTCATTCATTTCTCATCAACAGGAGGCCAAGCAGTTGTTGCCTTCACAACACTTTATAGGGAGCAGGCCCAGTCTACCCAACACTACCAAAATAACACAGTAGCAGAGCAATGATATAATCTATCTTCAGTGGCTGGCAGCACTACTAAGTCAGCCTGATATACCACTGTTGTGATAGCTAGGTAACATTTGATATAGACTGCCTGGGACTCGCAACATATAGGCCTAGGCCTACTGTGTGATTAAGTCAGGAATAGTACAACAAGGTTTGTCTTGCTTAACAAAACCTAAGTATGTATAAATCATGCGAGACCCCCCCTCCACCACCCCCCTCACCCCCCCCACCCTTGCCTTCCATATCGCGCTCCCCAAAATTCTCAAGAGGAGTGGATAGACAGAAAGAAAGAAATGAAAAAGACTACATGAATCGAACAACAGCAAAAAAGGAAGAGAGAGAGACAGAAAGACAGAGAGAGAGAGAGGGGGGGGGGGGGGGGGAGGGAGAGAGGGGAGAGATAAGAGACAACTTCACAGATAGATCTATAAAACACTGACTGACTCACTGGGGCACAGACAGACAGCAAAATTACAACAACAGCAACAAAAACAAAAAAAAAAAAAAGAAAAGGAAAAAAGCATGATTCTGACACAAAAGGCTGAAAAGTAAAAACAAAACTGAAAGGAAAAGAGCAGGGAAAAAAAACAAAAAACAACAACAACAAAACCCTACCCCATGAATCAACCCATTTCTAACATGAACTTTACGCACATCATTAAACTCCCTGAAAATAAGTTACACTCCTGCAGGCCTTTTAAATTGTGTTTAATTGAAGCATAATCGCCATCCCTAAAATAACCCCACAAGTGATAAAAGTTAACTTCTCTCGAGCGCTAGAGAACAATTTACCTTTACCTCTAAAAAAATAAAACAAACACAAATTAAATGTCATATCCGCTCTACAATATTTATGAGGTATTATATTTTATTGTTCACCTGTCCTGTCTCAGTGTCTGTGTTCCTGTTTAGATCATACAGGCAGATGAGATAGAGATGGATCTATCAACTCTTCCTTCTGTCATTTGATGGAGGCAACGTGACTGTAAGCATGGGTGAATCGCACAGACAGAGAGCTCTATAAAAATGTGAAAGTTCAAATTCAGGCATGATCCATTTAGGTCACGTAGACATCTAGAGCCATCAGTCAAAAAAAAAAAAAAAATTTTTTTTTAAACCAAAGAGAACAAATTTGACATCCTGGGGGGGTTTTCAATATTGCTGAGTAATTCAAGATTATTTAATAGTTTGGTGATGTGGTTATATGTGCTGTAATACCACATAAATGTATGCATGCAAACATGCATGCATACATGTATACGTGTACACACACAGGTGCATGTGCGTGAGCGTGCGTGCGTGCGGTGCGTGCGATGCACACACACACACACACACAACGCATGCACACACACACACACACACACACACACACACACACAACACACACAACCACAACACATATTCTTGTCAATCATTTCCATCTCTCTCTCAGAGTCTTTGTCAAACCAGTGTTCAAAAAAAATATACTAGGAAGAATCTATTTTATCTTTATGAGTTACTTCAAACTAGTGATTCAGAGCAGTGAAAGATAAAGTTCTAGTTGACAAGATTCTTCATTTAGTAGGTCTTAGTAGCAACATAGATTTTTATATCTTAGATATGTTATCAAAACAGTGCTACACACATTCATGAATTCAATGAGGACAAACTGACAGACATGAGACAAGAGCAACGATAGATTAATATAAAACTATAGACACAGAGAGAGAGACAGAACAGACAGACGACAGACAGACAGACGAAGCAGAAGACGAGAAGAAGAGAGAGAGAAGAGAGAGAGATCGAGAGAGAGAGAGAGAGAGAGACGAGAGAGAGAGAGAGAGACAGACAGAGAAGACAGACAGACAGACGACAGAAGGACGACAGGACTCAGAGAGAGACTCAGACTCGGACAGACAGAGAAGAGACAGAGACAGAGAGAGAGAGAAGAGAGAGATATGACATGAGCAGAGAGACATGAGACAAGACTGACATGACAGATCGAGACACAATAGAGATACATACAGAAGTAGGAGAATCAGAGACGGAGAGAAGGGGACAATAGAGGGAGATGAGAGCAGCTGAGAGTAATGAGGGATAGAAGGGAGAGAGAACAGTGAAGAGCAGAGTAGATGAATTGGAGTTTGGATTTGATTTGATATTGATTTATTCTGTTTATATTGATCTAGAGGATAATGAAATAAGCATTCTTGTGGTTTTTTACATCCAGTCCCCGTGTGTATGCAGTTTTGTAAATGTCATCTGTTCCCACCGGCACACGATGGCCTACTCTTACGAAAAGCGGAACAGGATTTAACGTGTGCGCAAGATGTTCTGCATGCGTTCGCACACGGGCCTCGGTTTAAAGTCTCATCCGAAGGACTTTGGGTGAGAGTGGAGTCAGCACTGATGTTAACTCCAGGAGAAAAATCTCCTCGACCAGGACTCGAACCCGGGTCTTCAAATTGCCAGGCAAGAGAATCATTGTACACACCTGTATGCATTATATTATTATTACTACATTGTGTCCGTGTGCACATCTGAGCGCACACAAACGGACATGTGCTTTCACTAGATCAGATACACTGATACAGTATACTTCTGTAAGTACTGTATGTTGGTCTAGATATGGACATTATTACAAAGTTCTATAAATTTATTATGATTTACACTACAGTACAGTAGGCCAGTTTTCCCTCAGCACCAGCATCAGACAGACTGACTTGACCAACTCACCAGACCAGCTGTGCTGCTCCAGGACCTTGCACAGCTTGAGGACGCTGATGGCCAGGCGCATGACAGAGGCCTTGTCCAGCTGGGCGGTGAGGGAGGGGGGCAGGGGCAGGCTGTCGGCCAGCTCAAAGAACACCTCTGACTCCTTGCTGCGCCGGCACCGCGCTGCATCCCGCGACTTCTCCTTGCGCTTGTCTGTGTTTCTGCACACACACCACACACATTTTGTATTATATTACATGTGTGTGAAGATTGTCCGTGTTTCTGCACAAACCATAGATTTTGTATTGCATGTGTGTAAAGATTATGGATGTATTTCTGCACACACCACAGAGATTTTGTCGGTAAAGCTTCTCCATATTTCTGCACAAACCACAGAGATTTAGTAATATTACATACAGTATGTAAAGCTTATCCCTGTTCAGCTGCACAAACCACCGCAGTTTGTGGATACATGTGTGTAAAAATATCTGTGGTTTCACTGCCAAACCATGGAGATTTTGTATTACATGTGTGTAAGATTATCTGTGTTTTCTGCACACACCATGGAGATTTGTATTAATAAGTGTGTTAATAGTATGATTGTGTTTCTGCACACACACCACAGATTTTGTATTCATAATAATGTGTGAAGATATGGATGTGTTTCTGCAAAACACACCACAGATTTTGTATTACATGTGTGAATATAACATAAGTGATTGTGTTTCTGCACACACCACACGAGATTTTGTATTTCATGTGTGTAAGCTTATCTGTGTTTCTGCACAACACCACGCAGATTTTGTATTACATGTGTAAAGATATGATGTGTTTCTGCACACACACCACACAATTTTGTATTGTATTACATGTGTGAAAAGATTGTCGTGTTTCTGCACACACCACACAGATTCTGTATTGCACATATATATATGTAAAAATCTGTACTTAATTTGTGCACAAACCAGAGATTTTGTATTACATCATGTATGTAAAGCTTATCTGTGTTTCTGCATACACCACGGAGATTTTGTATTTAAAATATGTGTGTAAAGCTTATACGAGTTTCTGCACAACCACAGAGATTTTGTTTTAATTGCATAATGTTAAGCTTATAATCGTATTTCTGCACAAACCATGCAGATTTTGTATACATGTGTGTAAAGCTTATGACCCGTATTTCTGCACAAACCACAGGGATTTTGTTATTTCATGTGTGTGAAGCTTATCTGTGTTTCTGCACACACCACAGAGATTTTGTATTACATGTGTGTAAAGATTTGATGTGTTTCTGCACAAACCACACAGATTTTGTATTACATGTGTGTAAAGATTATCCGTGTTTCTGCACAAACCACACATATTTTGTATTACATAATATATATTCTGCACAAACCATGGAGATTTTGTATATACATACCTGTATACACAGAGATTGCAAGGCAGGCTTCTTGGGATACCTTACATTACAAACATGTATGAAAACATAAAATCATGATTTATAAATTTATACCGGTCCATTTTTCTTTATTAAATTGTCTGTTTTGTTTAGTAGTTGGTTGGTTGGTTGGTTGGTTGGTGTTGGCTGGTTGGTTGGTTGGTTTACCATGGAGTAAATTTACATTAAGATAAATGACAACTCTCCTTGGGCCATAACAATCAAACTTTGTCACCTGCTATACCATGCTCTCTCACTCTTGAAGCAACTGTCTAAAGTGATACATTTTTTGCTCATCAAAATTGTTCGACTCTGAAATGTGTTTAGAAATTGGCACTATGAAGTATGACTCTACAGTTACTGTAACAAAAACAAAAAACATCAAAGCAGCTGAAAAGTGACACAGATCAGATAGATATATTATCTATGTGAATATCCCAATCTGGGTTTCACTTCCTGGTTTTAGCCGGTTAAAAACACTGACTATGCAGTATGCTGCCTGTGTTGAAGAACACTTTATCATTTAAATTCATAATTTTATTTATTCTTTAATTTCAAGGATAATGGAATAGGCACACTCAAGCTTTCTTTTACATCCAGTCCCCATGTGTATGTTATTTATTCTTTAATTTCAAGGATAATGGAATAAGCACTCAAGCTTTTTTTTTTACATCCAGTCCCCATGTGTATACATGACATGCAGTTTTGTCAACTTTGTCATCCGTTCCCACCTGCACACAATGGCTGGATAGTGGATTTTATTTTGTTTTATTTTTTTTTATTTTTACCACTTCATGTCACAGCAGATTTCTCTGCATGAAATTTGGGCTGCTTTCCCGGGGAGAGCTGTCCCACCAATGCAGCACCACCCATTTTTTTTTTTCTTTCTCCTGTCTGCAACTGTATTTGTTTCCCTATCAAGTGGCCTTTTTTCTGCTTTTGCCAGGACAATCCCCTGGGATGGAGTTACTTGCATTCTGGTATATTATTCATTTTTATTTTCTGTCATTTGACATAAGCAGAATCAATCCCTGAGGCTTCTTTTTTTTTAACCTAGATTTATAACTATTTGAATTATATTTTTAACCTGCATAAGATAGTCACAAATACTGTCAGCTTGGAAAACTTTTGTTTCTCACACTACCCATGATACACACACACCACACACACACACACACACACACACACACACACACACACACACACACACACACACACACCACACAACAGTTGCCAACACAGACACAAACAAAACACCACTAATATAAAATATACACACTAGACAACACTACACACACACACCACACACACACACACACACAAACACACACGCACGCACGCACGCACGCACGCACGCACGCACGCACGCACGCACGCACGCCAACAAACAATATTTTGTGCCTCTTAACACAGTTTGTATGACTGTAATATAAAAAGAACCCTAAGTATAAAATATATATATATATGGGACAGAGTGCTCAACAACAAGTATCATCACCACAAAACACGGCTCCAGTAACCAAGTCCAGTTCAGGAAGTTCTTTGTGTGATGCGACACAAACAAAGGCAGCTGCTGCCTTTTCAAAGCCAATCCCTACAATACAGGACTATACTATTCACTAACCCCCTCTCTCTCTCTCTTCTCTCTCTCTCTCTCTCTCTCTCTCTCTCTCTCTCTCTCTCTCTCTCTCTCTCTCTCTCTCTCTCTCTCTGCTTCTGGGTAAACGCCACTCCTATATTTCTGGAGATAATGGTGTTCTTCTGTTCTAGTGAAAATTCACACGGGACTTTAAGGGGGTGAATCCTTACATTCATGATAACATACATCACATGCACCAGTGCTTGCATGCACATCCTTAGGATGTTTTGCTTAAAAATGAAAGTCAAAGAGAAAAACCCAGGCCCACATATATACTAATAACATATTAAATGATATTATTAGAGTCCTGTCATTCATTGAACGACAAACTAGTGTTAACTAGATTTAGTGCTCAGCAAAAGCTCAGAATAAAGTCTGCAGAGCTTTCTTCTTATGGAATAAGAGAAAAAAGAAGAAGAAAAAACCTGCTCTAAGAAAAATTACTTCATGAACTTTGTCACTTTCTGAAGTTTCTATGGACAGAACTTTTGGTTCAGACTCCCTTGCTACAGCTATGATTGTTTCACAGACCACTAAAAAAAAATATATTAATAAAAATAAAAAAAACTATATCCAAAGCCCCTCATTGTAATAACCTGTCAGAACTTTTTCAGCATAGGAAAATTATATAATATTAATTACTGTGGTTACACAGCAGTAATTTAGTTCCAGACCTAGTTTAAAGTGTCAAACTCGCACTGAATTCAGTGCTATAGTTACTAAATTACTAAACTTACTATACACCCAAATCAAGGACACAATAACTGGTTGCAAATTTATTCAATGCAAAGGGCATCTTCATTAGAACAAAAACAAAAACAAAAAACCCCCACCTGGGTATACAACCTTCTAACGTAAAACTGCAACGTACACAGTATCATGGATAACTTATACTGTACATGTGATCTATCTAATATTATCTTCACATTGATAGGTAGAGAGAATGAATCATGATGTGCAATTTGATTACATATGATTTTTTCCCAGTTCCTTGGCTATAGTATACTATAATTAGCTCTCTAAAGTTCACCGATGATGAGATTTTTGTCTACATTTTATGCAAACATTTTTTCTCACCAATAAAGGTAGCCATACTAGATCTATAGAAACATGATCCCAGTATGCATGGAAGTTGGCTTTTTTGGTCCTAATTTTGTCATCTGTTCAGGACTATCAGCGCTTAATCTTAATGGCCTACTCTTCCAAAAAGCAGAGCAAGTTTCAACACATGTACCAGACTAAAAATGTTAGAACTGCACCCATTCACACACGACATGGGACCTCAGTCTACAGTCTCATCTGAAGGCCTTTCAGGGGAGTGGAGACAGTAACTGTACTGATGAGCGATAATATTACCTCCAAGGAAAAAATATGTTCATGATCGTTTCACTGATCAGTGAAACTTCAGTGGAGGCTGAAACCCTGGCCATCACATCGCAAACTGTGCAATGCTCTAGATAAAGTTAAATAAAGATAGATTCTGGGCTTCCCTGTCACACACATACAGACACACAACACACACACACACACACACACACACACACCAGCTCCCCTGAAAAGTGTTTACAATACACGAAAAAATAGGCCACTTTTTCAACACAGAAACCCACCCTGCCCCCTTTTCTGCTCCATTATATCTTCCCATCCCCTCCCTCACAACAGCAACTGCCCCCTCCCACCCCCACCCCTCAACCCTGTAAAAAAAAAAAAAAAAAAAAAAACCCAGTAGGGAGCAAAATCTAGAACTTCTAAGCACACGCCACAACATACAAAAGATAGTGCTCAGACATTAATGCCTTCAATCGTATGCGCATGCAGATTCAAGGTGTGCAATGACGCTGGCACAATAGCTTGCACAGCAGTTAGTTCACATAGACCTACACTGACAGACTGTGGGAATGAATACTGTAGTACTTATGATGGTACTTGAGTCAATGCTCATGAGTCACACCTAGTCAAGAGCTCCTAAAGACACAGTCCACTGGTCAGTTACTCACTTACTGAGAGTGAGAGTTACTCAGTTAGCTGTACAGCCAGTGTATCATGTTATGAATGAGACCATCACCATCGCCCTCCTCTCTTCAGTTTAAAAGTCTCTTTCTTTTCTCTCTCTCCATGGCAATATTTCATTCTCTGTCTTTATTTATAATCCCATCTTTGTCTTGGTACACATATGCATGCAAACACAGACACACACTGACACAGAATATCCCCCCCAAAAAAAAAATTCCCTCTCTCTCCTCTTTCTCTCTCCCTCTCTCTCAGCCTAGTTACACACACACACACACACACACACACACACACACACACACACACACACACACACACACACACACGCATGCACGCACCCATGCATGCATGCATGCAGGGAGGACGGGATAGCCTGGTGGTCAGAACATTGTGCTTGCAATTTGATGACTCAGGTTCGATTCCTGTTTGAGGGGATTAATTTTTATTTTCCCCTGGAGTTAAAATCAGTGCAGACTCTACTCTCCCCTAAAGTCCTTTGGATGAGACTATAAACCGAGGCCCCATGCAAATGCATGCAGAACATCTTGCGCATACCACATGTTAAATCCTGTTCCACTTTCAGAAAGAGTAGGCCACTGTGTGCCAGTGGGAACAGATGACTAAATTTTCAAAAACTGCATACACGCGGGGACTTGATGTAAAAAAAAAAAAGCACATAAGTGTTTATTCCATTAAATCCTCAATACAGTTTAAAAATGCATGCATGCACGCGCACGCACACACACACGCACGCACGCACACACACACACACACACACACACATACACACAGTACATGCCCACTCCAAACAGATAATAAATTATTCACAAGAGATAATCTAAACAAAATGTGCATCATACAGTCTATATAATTCAGTGCACACTGGTGGCAAGTACTACAACTTGTAGTAGTACAAGCAAAAAACCTTTCAATACCCACTTCAAAGATCTTTCAAACTCGAAAGGCCTTCAAGTCTTTCCCCAGACACAAACGAACGTTGTCGGTTTATCTTCTGAAGGCCAAGTGAAGACGTTAAGTTTCCATGAACTGAAGCCAAGGAGCGCAGTGCTCTACATTCATAAACACCGACTGCAGTGTAGCGGACAGCCGCACTCTCAGCCAAGGCCACAGGTCAGAAGATAACTAGTGCTAAGTTCTCTCCTATCATTGACTCTAAGCTCAGCTGAAACCGTAAGCGGACCGGTCAGTTAATCATGTCTTCGTCTGTGACTTGACCGTCCCCCGATGACCCCGTAATGTGTACACTGACCTCCGCACGTGTTCATTCACACAAAATGTAGAGCACCCAGAAGAGTGACTCCTCCTCTCTTGTGTGTGCCATGCCTGCTGTTATTGTTTTGGGGGGAAACAAATCTAAAGGAAACAAGGGCTGGGCAGGAGAAGATAGGTCAGTAAAGAACAAGAGAGAAAAAAAATTACATCAGTATTAGACTTAGTACTATTACAGAAGGAAAAAAGATGGGCAAGACGTGGGGACAACTGGAACGCCTACCCCAGAGCCGAGATGCCTGGAGACAGCTGGTTGGCGGCCTATGCCCCAGAAGGGACCACAGGCAGACATGATTACAGAAGGAAGGAAGAATCTGATATAAAGTATAAAAAAAAAAAAGCTCTATGAACCAAGCAAAGATCTAACACTGTGTAACACTAACAGTGAGTCCTTAACAGGTCACACTGTGGGAAGGCAAGTGAAAGACTAAAAAGTAACTAGAGAATCAGAATGCAATCAAATCAGTGAAAGAAATGTTCAATCAAACCCCATGACCTTTGCTTTGGGTCAGAATACATTCTACTTTTTATTTTTAAAATCTATTTTTACAAAGCACCTTGACAATCCTCTCATCCACTTTTATCTATTCTCTGCTGCTCTCTCTAGACCCAATAGAGCCTTGGGGTCAGCAAAACTATCTGCCCACTCCCTGGCGATGTTTTTTCCAGTCCCACCTTTTCTTCTTTCCGCCCCTTCTTCTTCTTCTTCCTCCTCAGAACTACTCCTTTAGAACTAGCCCTCCTTCTACACTACAGTAGTCAGTACAGTACACCACTAGTCCACTACAACAGCAACTGTGTAGTCTGTGGAAGCTCCAGACTCGCACCAAGCCCCTAGACACACATTGGCACAAAAGGGGGGTGATGGGGGTGGTGGGGGGGGGGGGGAGGGGGGGGAGGGGGAGGGGGGGCTGGGATTTCCATATGTTTACAAGTGTGCTCTGCATAGGTGTTATTACTTATTAATTTAGGGGGGGGGGGGGGGGGGTTAAAAGGGGGGAGTAAACCAAGACCTCCCAGGTTTCCTAATGTGTCATTTGAAATTTAAAAAAAAAGATTTATTAAAAGTTGAAGTGCACTGATCTGTAATAGCTATCCCCAATCAAATGTAGCCCATTTCACAAGATCAGCTAATCACGTACTAGTAATTTCAGTAACAAGAGGTCCAATGTTGTAAGTTTTTAATTCAACTGTTATTATTGACCAGTACTGGTAAAGTTCAACAATTAATCAAAATTACAATCTGTGTTTTGTGTGTGTGTGTGTGTGTGTGTGTGTGTGTGTGTGTGTGTGTTGTGCGTGCGTGCGTGCGTGCGTGCGTGTGTATGCATGTGTGTGTGAAAATATATATTATGTGTGTGTACTACGTGTGTGTGTGTGTGTGTGTGTGTGTGTGTGTGTGTGTGTGTGTGTGTGTGTGTGTGTGTGTGTTGTGTGCGTGCGTGCGTGCGTGCGTGTGTGTGTGCACATGTGAATGAGTGAGCGAGTGAGCGAGTAAAGTGAGAGAGAGAAAATTTTACAATGTAAACATAAAATTTTACTCTGTGTGTGGTGTGGCATGTGTGTGTTTATTTGTTTGTTTTTTTGTTTGTGTGTGTGTGTGCGTGCCTGTGGTGTTGCATGAGTGCGCGCACATGTGTGTGTGGTGGTGTGTGTGTAATGTATGCACTCACCTACATACATGTACTCACAATACGACAGAGCATGTATTACTGAGCATGCACAGTCTGTTCATGACCTGCGATTACAATTACAAACCATACCCCCAGTACCCCACTGTAGTATAGTCAAATGCCACACACGTTTAAATATCACTATATTTCGTGACACTAATCCCCCACCATGGCTAGTCTGACTGCCTGGATCAAAGAAGCCGATTACATTATGTTAACCCATATTAAACAACAACTACTGATAAAGTTCTGGCTAAGTCGTGAAGTAAAACTAAAAGGGTTGAACCCGCATTTGTACCAAAAACAAAAAAACACACCTAAAACCCTTACTCTGCTTATCTGAGCTGTTATAAAAATTCCCAAACTAAAGCTGCGTGAGTCATTCTTGTTCCGAATCGAATCGGAGTTAGGAGGGCTTTTTCTTCACCCCCCCCCCCCCCCCCACAGTCAAAACTAAATATCTAAAAGTAACACAAAACTCAGCACACACCATTCAAAAGCTTAATCACGTCAAAAAAAAAGAAATTGGAATTTATTTTTCATTTAGTCAATAGTGACCGCAGACCAGAGCTACTATTACTTAGTATTAGGTAGTTTTCAATGATCTACTCATCTAGATCTATAGATTCTATCTATGTCACACGAGGGTCTAGTGTAGTATGATTTTTAGAGCTCTGTTGGGGAGGCACCTTTTGAGAGTTGGTCATTTGATAAATTACAAAGTTTTTATAATATAGATCTATCTACTACATTCTTACAAAATTTACTCATCTTTAGTATGATCTATAAAGTATAATGTTCTCATAACCAATACCATCACAACAGAAAATACTGTGAATACATGCACGTGCACACAGAGTCACACACACACACACTCACACACACCACACACTCACACACACACACACACACACACACACACACACACACACACACACACACAACAACACACACACACACACACACACACACACACACACACACACACACGCACACGCACACGCACACATACACACACACATCAACACCACACATGCACGCATCACGCACGCTCGCTCGCTTGCACGCACACACGCACAGCGTGCACACACACACACACACACACACACACACCACAGCACCACACTAACACACACACACACACCACACACACACACACACACACACACACACACACACCACACACACACACACACACACACACCACACACACACACACACACTACACACACACAAACACACCACAACACACACACACACACACACACACACACACACTGACACACACATACACACACACACACACACACACACACACACACACACCACACACACACACACACACACACACACACACACACACACACACACACACACACACACACACACACAAACACAACCACACAGGCACCTACAAAAAGAGGCCAACATTCAATCAATCCCTAAAGGGCCAATCTCTCAATGACGCCATCACTGGCATCAGAAGACAGTTGCCAAGGAAACAGGCCAAGGAACAAAACCCTCCATTCACAGGCCCTCCTAACAGTGATACCCAAGTCTGCACCAATGAATAAGAAACTGCGCCTTCACTGCACACACACTGACTCAGGCAGAATATTGAGAAATTGCACACACGTATTCACGATAACATTTACATCATATGCACATGTGCGTGCGCACACACACATGCACATGCACGCATGCACGCACGCATGCATGCACAAACACACACACACACACACACACACGCACACACGCACACACACACACACACACGCACAACACACAAACACTAAAACAGTGACACACATAATATACGTATGCAGAAGAGAGACAATGTATACTGTATTGTATTGTATGTGTGATGTACAGGTCTGAAAGTGAAAGTCATTCAAACTGAGTTTTTAAAATGTGTGGCCAGCACAAAGATCATTGATAATTAATTCAGAACTTGTTTCTTTCTTCATTTTTGAGAGCTATCAAGAGCTCCGTCCCTCCCTCACTGCTGTAAATATTGCAATTTTACACTGGCATCTTTACCTTTACCTTCCTGAAAATTAAATACAGCACCCCCACTAAACAGAGCCCCCAAACTCAGAATATCATGAACATGGTACCTAGTATTAATACAATAAGTGAATAACACAGTAACTGTGACAAAGCAGGCAGATTTGTCCAAACTGTTTTACTCTGGACAGGGAGTCCAATATTCTAAAGTACTGACCAACTGTTATAATATTTATAAACTATAGGTTTTAAAACTCCATCCATGGATGCTGCCACTGTTGGTTATGAATGTAAGTTCGTCATAATCGCAACAATGCCAACCTCAGTTTGTACACTGTATACAGACAGACAGACAGACAGACAGACAGAAACACACACACACACACACACGCATACACACACACACACACACACACACACACACACACACACACACACACACACACACACACACACACATGTAATGATTTACATAGTCACACACACACACAGAGTCACAGAGTCACACACACACTAACACAGTCACACACACACACACACACACACACAACACACACACACACACACACACACACACACACACACATGTATAGATCTAGATCTACACACACACACACACACACACACACACACACACACACACACACACACACACACACACACACACACACACACACACACACACACACACACAGAAATAATGAGTAGTCTTTAAGTTTTAACACACTTTGACTTGAGGCACTTGGACTTGAGTTCTTTCATTGTACACTCTTATTTTATAATACCCTGTTGTTGTGTCAAGTGCCACAGAAGACTTCTCAAAATATCATACAAAGAACACAAGACCAATAACTATGTGAAAGAAGAAATCAAAAAGCGTGTGGGCCCCCAAGAGCCTTTGCTCTCCACCATAAAGAGGAGAAAGCTGATGTGGTTTGGTCACACCACAAGACACAACACCCTAGCAAAAACCATCCTGCAAGGAACAGTCGAGGGCAAGAGAAGAAGAGGCCGCCAAAAGAAATCATGGGTTGACAACATCAAAGACTGGACCGCCCAACCCCTACAACACCTCCTACTAGCCACACAGGATCGTGAAGCATGGAAAAAGATCTCTGTTGCGTCTTCTCTCATGTCCCCCCTACGTCCTTTGGGACATGGGACTGAGTGAGTGAGTGAGTTGTTGAGTACAACTGTGCATTGTCAGTAATATTAAGTAGGAAATGGATGAATGTTTGATAAAGTGTAATACTAATACAGTAATAGTACTAACACGTAACACTAACACTGTAACAGCCTTTACTTTACATCCTTCTTTTTTTTTTGCATTCTCTTGGGAAGTTTATTGAAAATTATTATAATTTATAAAATTATAAAGTAAAATTTGTAACAAGTCATCTAATTCTAAGTTCAGGAAGTCATCTGGTCACAGATCATGGAGTTGTGAGAGTTAATCAACAAAATGGTCACAAAAACAACAAATATATTGAAAAAATTATAAAGTTTTGCAAAATTCATTAAATTCAAAATTGTTTTCAGAGAAAACATTATTGTGCACAGTTTCAATCTGACTTTTTTTTTTTAATGCAGATGAAACCAAAAGCATGTTTGAAATAATATTGCTCTATATCAAGTGAGTGTGTGTGTGTGTGTGTGTGTGTGTGTGTGTGTGTGTGTGTGTGTGTGTGTGTGTGTGTGTGTGTGTGTGTGTAAGTGTGTGATTACAGACTAAAATTAGTAAAAATTTTAAAGTATAGTTGCAGCAGAAATGTCGTTTTTAGTCAGTGATCACTGTACAAATTAACCCTGTGCCATTTTTTTTCAAACTGATTTTACATCCACTGCAAATTATTAAAAATCCTGACTATTTCTATGGACCTGTGGAAGTGAAACTAAACACGAGTAAAACTGAAAGGCAAGCAATCACTGCCTCCCAAGAGAACAGACTACAGTGTTGTGAGTCTTCCTGTTTTTTAGGAAGCCATGATTTATTCATTAATCATTTCTGACGTAATACAACTGGTGGAAAAAAAAAATCTGCCTCAAATGATTTCTGTTCAGGATGGATGTGTGTGTGTGTGTGGTGTGTGTTGTGTGTGTGTGTGTGTGTGTGTGTGTGTGTGTGTGTGTGTGTGTGTGTGTGTGTGTGACTGCATGTGTGTGTGCGTGCGTGTGCGTGTGTATACTGTGAGTGTGTGTGTGTGTGTGGGGGGGGGGGGGGGGGGGGGGGGGGGGGTTAATGGATTGCTTTCAATTTTCAGGGAGTTAGCTTACTGTAAATCACTTAATGGCGTCAACAAAAAATGTTGAGCAGCAGGGTTTGCATTCAGTTTCAGTTTCACTTATTCAGTGATTCACTTTGTACTAAATTGTAGTGCTCACTTTAATGCAATTTATTACTATTATATTATTATTATTATTATTATTATTATTATTATTATTCTTTTGTCAAGTTGTAGAACAAAAATTGTACCACTGGTGCCAGTGGTGGCAGTAGTTGCAGTAATTTAAATTTCATTATCATCTTCATTTTGGTCTTCATTGTTATAATTTGATATCTATAGATGGAGATCTACTAATCTAGCCTATGCTCAAATGACCAGTCACTGAGTCAGTCATGTGTCTCTGAACGGGTTTCTCTATTATCCCTGTCTCTACTTTTGTGATGGTGTGTGTGCATGTGCATTTATGTGCATATATCATATGTATGTGTGTGTGTGTGCGTGTGTGTGTGTGTGTGTGTGTGTGTGTGTGTGTGTGTGTGCATGTGCATGTGCGTGTGTGTCTGTGTCTGTGTGTGCATGCGCGCGCGTGTGTGTGCGTGCGTGCGTGCGCGCGTGCATGCGTGTGTGTGGTGTGTGTGTGTGTGTGTGTGTGTGTGTGTGTGTGTGTATCTGTGTGTGTATCTGTGTGTGTGTGTGTGTGTGTGTGTGTGTGTGTGTGTGTCTGTGTGTGTGTGTGTGTGTGTGTGTGTGTGTCTGTGTGTGTATGACTAGAGTCGTAGAGAGAGAGGCACTTGCAGTTGGACACCAGGACTGTAGTTTATTGCAACTCTGAAACTTTTTTTTTTGCAAAAATTGTTGCATCAATATGTCTAACATAATATCAAATAATAATAGATCAATGAAAAAAATAATGGGTCAATGCTACATGAAAAAAAATGATAAGACTTGCGTCATGCTCTTCAAGCCCAAGCTTACAACTCGACCTAAAAGTAAAACGAGGTCAAAGTCGAGACAGCTCGCCACACTAGGCTAGGCTAGAACTTTCCAACTGATTCCGCGCCCATCTGTGGCTTTTCTCTCGTGTAACCATGACACAG
>CM060320.1:68078185-68113185 GCA_030674155.1 Stramonita haemastoma | reverse complement strand
AAGGCATATTTGTTTAAGTTATGATGTTACATCTTTTTTTTCTTCTTTCTAAGCTTCAATAAAATGTAATTCAGAATCAAGAACCCCTCCTCCCACACACAAACACCCCCCTCCCCTCCCCCCCACCAAAATACACACACACAGTGACACACACACACACACACATACACATACACACACACACACACACACACACACACACACACACACACACACACACACACACACACACACACACACACACACACTCATTTTCTCTCTCTCTCTCACTTACTCACCTCACTCACTCATTCTATTACAGTTATTAAAGCATTTTAAACTGTGATATATGTTGAACAAAAAAACAAAAAACAAAAAAACAAAAATATATTATGTATGTAACTATATATTTCTATATATCATTGATGGATTTGTTTATAATTCATCTTTCTTTCTGTTCTTTCTGTGGTGTGGTTTCAGTGTTTGAGCCCCAGGTGATCACAGATCAAATGCTGTTTGTGAGATTCGTCATGCTGAAGATGTTCCTGGCTGCCTCCGCCACAAGTAAGTCAGTCACCTGGTCTGCAGATGTGCTGAAAAAAAGCCACATGGTTATAGAAACCACCACCACCACCACCACCACCCACAAAAAAATGCTGAGTTTCTGAGCCTTTTTATCTACCAGCTGTCACTTCAAAGTCATGACATCTTCTTCCCTTCTTCTCTCGTCATGTTTCATCTGTCAGTCTTTCAGTGAATGAGCTGTAACAAAACACACATGTACACACACACGTGCACGCATGCACTCACGCTCGCGCACGCATGCATGCACGCAGGCACGCATGCACACACACACCAGGTAAATCACCTTGTAGTGAATGGACGTTAAACCAATGAGAAGAAGAACACACACACGCACGCACGCACGCACCACAACACACAACACAACACAACACAACACAACACAACACACACACCACACACACACACACACACACACACACACACACACACACACACACACACACACACACACACACAACACCACACACACCACACCACACCACACCACACCACACCACACCACCACACCACACCACACCACACCACACCACACCACACACACACCCCCACACACACACCCCCCCCCCCACACACATACACTCACAAACACACACTACAACACAACACAACACACCACACCACACCACAACACCCACAACACAACACCCCCACCCCCACCCCCACCCCCACCCCCACACACTCACACGCACGCACGCACGCACGCACGCACGCACGCACGCACGCACGCACGCACACACACACACACACACACACACACACACACACACACACACACACACACACACACACACACACACAAAGCCCACACTTTGTAGTAAGCTGTGTTGTCTTGTTGCAGGCATGTTCAGCTTCACACACTCACACATACACACACAACACACTCACGCAAACTGTGTTTTTATGTTGCAGGCATGTTCAGCTTCAGTATTTTGGCCATGCTGCCAGCCACTCACCTGTACCTGGCTCATGCCAGAGGCGAATTCACATCGGGCTTTGGCAAGAAAGGTGTGTGCAGCAGCATCGTTGGCGGAGCCATCCTGGGTATCGGAATGACTCTCAGTGGTGCCGTGAGTAGCTCTCAGTTTCTTTTGTAATATACAAAATAGATTCGGGGATGGGATAGCTAAGTGGTCAGAGCGCTTGCTTTTCCCAAGTCATAGTCAAGCAGCATTGAGGGGGATTACCATGTTGGATGGGTGACCTTTTGTGCGCCTTGGCTTCAGTACAGTCCCCCACAGCTCACCCAGCTGTCAATGGGTACCTGCCCTCTTTAGGGACAGGGAAGGTTTATTTATTTATTTATTTTTTATTTATTTATTCTTTTATATCGAGGATAACAGAATAAGCAATCGTGTGCTTTTTTTCATCCGGTCCCCGTGTGTATGCAGTTTTGTAAATATTGTCATCTGTTCCCACCGGCACACGATGGCCTACTCTTACGAAAAGCGGAACAGGATTTAACGTGTGCGCAAGATGTTCTGCGTGCATTCGCACACGGGGCCTCGGTTTAAAGTCTCATCCGAAGGACTTTTTGGTAAAGGTAAAGCAGTGAGGGAGAGGAGATGGGCGCCGCCCTCAACATGCTGGCCCCTAGAGAAGCTGAGGTCTCTGATGCCTTGCTCCTTTATGACCACATAGGTTATGGGACACCTTTACCTTTACCTTTTTTTTTTTTTTTTTAAAGGTAAAATAGATAACTCGTTATGGATACATTGTGGTATTTTATTTCAGATGCCAAGTCTTGCAATACAGAAATATCATTCTGTTTTCCTCTGTGCAAATAACATTATTGAACTGCTTACATTATGGGCAGAGGGTGGGTGTGGAAAGGAGGGGTGGAGGGGTGGTGGTGAGGGTTGAAAGGGGGGGATGGTGGATGGGGTGGGGGGGAGAGAGGTGGAAAAGGGGGTGTGGTCAGATTTTAATTCAAGTTGTATTTCGATTCATTCATGTCAGATAACCTTTTTTTTTTTTTTTTAACTTAAGGATTAATTTCACTTGTTCAGATACAATGTTGAAAGTCGCCGTCATGAAAGGAACTCATCTAGCCACAAATTGATTTTGGTTTTTCCTGGTGCTGATATGGATGTGATACTGATAGTGCTTCTGTGTCTTAACATCTTTTATTGAAAGTTCTTATGTGTCTTAACATCTTTTAGTTTTAGTGATGATTTGGACAAGTGATACTGACAGTACTCATGTGTGTTAACATCTTTTATTATTGTTTTGGATGAGTGATTCTGATAGTACTCCTGTGTTTTAATTAACATCTTTTATTGCTGATTTAGACAAGCAATACTGATAGCACTCATGTGTCTTAACATCTCTTATTGCTTTATCTTCATTCGCAGTGCCCTGGAATGGTGATCGTGCAAATTGGCGCAGGAACAGAGAATGCAGGTGGGACTTAGTGTAAATTTCATTAACCATTCTGATTGACGTGTGTGCTACCGTTTGTTTCGTTAGTTGATCAGTTAATGGTTTGGGTGAGGGGGTTATTTGGTTTGGTTGTTTGGGTTATTTATTCTTTTTTGTTTTTTTTTACCTAATTTATCATGATATGATGTTTTGTACTGTGATACCCTCACCCTCTCTTTTGCAGCAGTTGAATGTACATACTGAGGTTTAGTTAAAAGCTGGCACCATATAATCAAGTCTTACACCCTTTCCCAGACAATATTAAAAAAATTTTGTTTTGTTTTGTTTCCCAGCTAGAGTTCTGAGGTTTACCATTGATGAGATTTTTGCGTACGCGACCGTTTTTGCCCACCATGAAGGTAGTGGCATTCTGACTTTGGGGAATAGATACAAATTTGAAATTGTTGGTGAATTCAGTTGACCAATGTGACAGGTGTGTGTATGTTTTGGGGGCTGTTTGGCTCCCAAAAAATAGGATCAGACTTTGAGAATGGACTCATGATTTTTGGCACAGTTTCAAATCAAGATAAAGCTCCATCCATAGCTTCATGATTGTCATCCTCCCTCACTCTTACATTAGGAACGAGTTTCAGATTCTGCAGCTTTTTGTGGCATGGTCTCATAGTGATTTCTTTCTTTTTCTCTGTTACTATAATTGTGTGTGTGGAGTTTTCATGAAGTCTTCAGTCTGCAGTTTCATTTTCTGGTGAATATCAGGCACACATTTTGCATTCATTCTTTCCTGCAGTAGATTGCCAGAAGAAACAAACATCTCTTGTGATGTAAACATATTTTGCGGTGCTCTCTTACTTTATGTTAGGGTTTTTTCCTTTTACTTTTACATGTAAAACAGCTGTGTGTGTGTGTGTGTGTGTGTGTGTGTGTGTGTGTGTGTGTGTGTGTGTGTGTGTGTGTGTGTGTGTGTGTGTGTGTGTGTGTGCGCGCATGCATGTGTTCACTTATTCGCATGCATGTGTATATATGGGTCACTCTTCTGAAACCTGTACAATTTTGTTACATGGTTTGGGAAAAATCAAAATCTGCATTTGATGCTGTTTTCAGTTGTTTTTAAGAGATTTATGATTGCTTGATCAGGTAAAATCAAAAGTAAATTGATTACTCTCTGAGAACTTTAAAAAAAACAATACTTTATCCAATAGATGACACCATAAGAAGGAAATATTTTTTATTTTATATGTAGAAAAAGATTTCATTTTAACATGGCAGAACCAATCAGCGCATAGTCTCATCTAGAAGGGGAGAGAAAATGATGTTATGCATTGGATTCCTTAATATTCTTCCGCTAAACAGCCTCAGGGATTGAATTTGAGAAAATATAATCCTCGGTTGTAACGCGATTTTTGAGACACCACTGACATAATTTTTGTTGGAGTGCTTATTGTATAAAAACTTTCCGACTTACAAGTCTGTTAAACATCCATAATTCATAAGAATAAGTTTTATTTTGAGAACAAATGGAAAGTAGGCTGCTCACACTTGATAAGACTAGAAGTTTCATTGCACAAGGCAGGTCATGAATGCGACACCGCGGTTACGCGCGAACATTTTTTTTTTTTAAATTTAAAAAGTCGTGTGTTAGAATCCAAATAAGGTATAAAATGCAATATAATTGTTTGCATGTTTGGTCATCTTTAGTTTTCAGTGCAGCTGTTCTATCTAATTGGTACCTGAAGTTAGAATTTTAGCAAATGCAAACCACTCCTACGGCAATGTAACAAAATTGAGATTGTAAATGGTGGATTTTTCAAGAAACAAATCAGTTTATGGATGTAATTCCTAGTTGTAGCACATAGTTCTTGATTGTGCTGATAGTTGTACCACTTTTGATTAAATATGTCAAGTTACACACCCCAAAACAAATTAGAACAATTTTTATTTGGCTATGAATATGACACCCCTCTCCTGCATAGGTTTCAGAAGAGTGACCCATATGTATGTACATGTGCATGTATAGGCATTCATTCATGTGTGTGTGTGTGTGTGTATGTATGCGTGTGTGTGTGTGCATGCATGCATGCATGCATGTGTGCATGCATGTATGTGTGCATGCATGTGTGTGTGAGTGTGTGTGCATACATGCATGCATGTGTGTGCGTGCGTGCATGCGTGTGTGTGTGTATGTGTCACAGTGCACAAATCCAACATCACTCAGTAAGGCCTAGTCAAGAGTGCTAAATTTAGCGCGCTCCTTCCTTTTACCTAGTTCATGTGTGGTCAGCTCCTGCTATAAATAGCACCAGCTGGGCTGGGCTGGGAATGGATAATTAGCAGCTGAGAGGATCTGAATGTGGGGGAAACTGACAGCTGTGGTGTGTGTGCAGTGTTTACCATACTAGGAGGCCTGAATGGTGTGGTGCTGTATGCTTTGTTGGAGCCAGTGGTGGTCAGAGCAACCGCACCCAGCTCTCCCATTCAGAAACACTTGTGAGTTGACCACTTTTTTTTCTTCTTTTTTTTTCATATCAAGAATAATGAAATAAGCACTCATGTGCTTTTTTTTACATCCAGTCCCTGTGTGCATGCGTTTTAAAAATGTTGGCATCCATTCGTACTGGCACACAATGGCCTACTCTTCTGAAAGGCTGAACGGGTTTTTGTCATGTGCGCAAAAATGTTCTGCACAATTTTGCACATGAGGCCGCGGATTATAGTCTCATCTGAAGGACTTTGACAATCTATTTGATATTCTCATCAAACCAGGAAGAAGGCTGGAATCGAACCCAGAACTTCACGGTTTATTTCTCTGGCAGATCGAACATCTTAACTATCCTGCCACCTTCCTTCTGAAATGTAGGTGATTATAAAGAAGGTGAAAGAGCAGAGTTTGGAAGCTACATCCACTGCTGTGACTTGTCATATCTCTAGTTGGGATATAGAACCAGCTGATTTTTGTTGGTGTGTTTGTCAAGTCATATGATTTATATATGTGTGTATTCTGAAATAAAGATATATTGAGGGTGGATCAGTGGTCTCGAGGTAGCGCGCCTGCTCAGAAATGGAAAAGTCCAGGTCGGAAGTTGTGCGGTGGTTTGAACCTTCTTTGGGCCCAAAACTCCCCCCCCCCCCCCCCCCGACTGTTAGTGGTGATCTGGGCAATAGGCTTTTGGAGGAGATGAAAAAACTGAGGTCCTGTATGTTACACATAATCTACCTTTGGTATGTTTTCAGTTTTACCCTGGCTTTGATATGTTTCCAGTTTGCACCAGCATTTGAGAGGACCGTACTTTACCCCAACTTTGATATGTTTTACTTTACCCTGGCTTTGATATGTTTTACTTTACCCTGGCTTTGATGTTTCCAGTTTTACCCCACCTTTGATATGTTTCCAGTTTTACCCTGGCTTTGATATGTTTTCAGTTTGCACCAGCATTTGGGGGGACCCTACTTTACGCTGGCTTTGCCCTTTGTGGCTGTGTTGGGGATGATGGTGTTTGCTGTTGAGTTGTATGCGCCTTGGACCTCTGAGGTAAATATAGTGATGTGTTGTGTTGTGTGGCTCTGGGATTGAGTTATAAAGTGTGTGTATGTGTGTGTGTGTATGGGGGGGGGGGGGGGGGGGGTTGTGTATGATGTATGAGTGTGTGTGTGTGTGTGTGTGGTGTGTGTGTGTGGTGTGTGTGTGTGCTTGTGTGTGTGGTGTGGTGTGGTATGGTGTGTTGTGCTGTGTTGTGTTGTGTGTGTGTGTGTGTGTGTGTGTGTGTGTGTGTGTGTGTGTGTGTGTGTTTTGTGTGTGTGTGTGTGTGTGTGATTTTGTGTGTGTGTGTGTGTGTGTGTTGTGTGTGTGTGTGTGTGTGTGTGTGTGTGTGTGTGTGTGTGTGTGTGTGTGTGTGTGTGTGTGTGTTGTGTGATTGTGTGTATGTGTGTGTGTATTAGTTCTTCAGTTTAACACCCTTCCACAAAACAGTGATATCAGATGTGGTGTGTGTGTGTGTGTGTGTGTGTGTGTGCGTGTGTGTGTGTGTGTGTGTGTGTGTGTGTGTGTGTGTGTGTGTGTGTGTGTGTGTATGTGTGTGTGTGTGTGTGTGTGTGTGTGTGTGTGTGTGTGTGTGATTGTGTGTGTGTGTGTGTGAGATACTTATGTACATATATATATTGACAAGCATGGGATGGGTTTGTATTGACAAGAAAGCGCAGATCATTAGGCAACACATGTCACATCCTTTGCAGAAAATGTAAACAAAAAGTTATGAAAAAATGATGTGTGGACAACTTGTGCCTTTTCTTTTCTTGATCACCATCTTTTTTTTGTTTTCCTATTAGCATGAGGACAGAAGTTTTTTAATAATTTTTTTGATTGTCTTTATTCCTTTGGTTTCCATCTTTTCAAAATTGTGTAGCTTTTTAATTCAAACATTTATAATCATGTAAATAAACAAAACAAAACAAACACAATAACAAAAGACTATAGACTATAGTGGTGTACAGTTTAACTTTCAGCAGAGATGCCTATTTGTAAGGAATGGGAAAAAGCGACGATAAGTTTTGTGGATAAGAGAACAAGATAAAATTGTGTTGGTTGTGTTAACAAGAAGAAGAACAACAACAAAAAAAAGGAAAACAAGCAGTTAAGGAACTGCCAGCCTTCTTCAAACAGATTGACTTTGTATTTTCATATTGTAATTGGTTGATTGATTTGATTCAGATTTGATCCATTGAATATTTTGTAGGTAGGTACCTGTTAGAGGGACAGAAATGTTGAGTAAATGATAATTGATCAATTGAACATTTTGCAGGTGCCTGCTGTTGAGTAAATGATAATTGATCAATTGAACATTTTGCAGGTGCCTGCTGTTGAGTAAAGGATAATTGATCAATTGAACATTTTGCAGGTGCCTGCTGTTGAGTAAATGATAATTGATCAATTGAACATTTTGCAGGTGCCTGCTGTTGAGTAAATGATAATTGATCAATTGAACATTTTGCAGGTGGCTGTTGTTGAATAATTGATCAATTGAACATTTTGCGGGTGGCTGTTGTTGAGTAATTGATTATTGATCAATTGAACATTTTGCAGGTGCCTGTTGTTGAGTATTTGATAATTGATCAATTGAACATTTTGCAGGTGCCTGTTGTTGAATAATTGATTATTGATCAATTGAACATTTTGCAGGTGCCTGCTGTTGAGTAAATGATAATTGATCAATTGAACATTTTGCAGGTGCCTGCTGTTGAGTAAATGATAATTGATCAATTGAACATTTTGCAGGTGCCTGCTGTTGAGTAAATGATAATTGATCAATTGAACATTTTGCAGGTGCCTGCTGTTGAGTAAATGATAATTGATCAATTGAATATTTTGCAGGTGCCTGCTGTTGAGTAAATGATAATTGATCAATTGAATATTTTTCAGGTGGCTGTTGTTGAGTAATTGATAATTGATCAATTGAACATTTTGCAGGTGGCTGTAGGAGGGGCAGGGATTTTGAGATCCCTGTCGTGGCCCCCCTACTTTGCAGGGATCGTTGTTGGGCTTCTCCAGATCCCTCTTGTTCTGATCAACTGCGACACCCTGGGTAAGTCAGAGACAGCACTTACTTTAGATACGGGGGAGAAGGCTTGTGTCTGCTGCTGCTGGTAAGGTGTATCTGCTGTTTGTACAGGCTGGTGTGTGTGTGTATATGATTATCAGCAGCAGCAGCAGCATCAGCATCATCATCATCATCATCATCATCATCATGTCTTGAGCTGTGTGTGTTAACAGTCAGATGTATGATTTCTTACGCATGTACATACAGTCATATGCATGTACAGAGATTTGTATACACCAGACATCTATACACTCCTATACAAACAAGCATGCACTTACATGACATGTATCAAATTTGTGCACAGATATAATTCACAAACTACACACATGTACGCACACACACGCACATGCATGCATGCGCATGCGTGCGCACACACATACATTACACACACATACATTACACACACACACACACACACACACACACACACACACACACACACACAACACACACACCCACATACACACACACACCCACACCCACACCCACTCACACACACACACACACTCACACACACACACACACACACACACACACACACACACACACACACACACACACACACACACACACACATTTACATCCATACACATACATTTTGGAAATTGTCATTGACCTCTGTGCAAGCTGAACAGTTGGTCTGACACTGGTTGGAGCTGTATGCTAGTGTCTGTGTGAAGAGAAGCCACAGGGACATCTGATGCAAGGCTCCCATTGCTGCTGTTGTAGTCTAGTGGTTAGGGCATTGGACTCGTAATCTAAAGGTTGCGGGTTCGATCCCAGCTTTCGGCTATGGCATTGTGCCCTTGGAAAAGGCACTTTACGGCTATTTTCTCACCCCACCCAGGTGTAAAAGGGGTACTAACCTTGTGTTGGGGGTTAACCCTGCGATAGACTGGCGTCCTATCCAGGGGGGAGTCTATGACTCTCAGTCGCTTAACGCCACAGAAACCGGGATAAGCACCGGCCTGATGAGCCTTAGGCTGGGGACAGACTTTAACTAACTAACTAACTAACTGACAAGGCTCCCATTGTTTCAGGCTCCAGCTCAGGCTACTGCACTGTGATGTCCCGGTGTTTCCCTCGGTCATCCTCCCAGAAAATGTTCTCCTACTTCTCCTCCTTTAGATCAGGGGCAAACAACTGGTGGCAAGTGAGTCCGCTCTGTTTTTTTTTGTGTGTGTGTGTGTATCTTTTATCCTACTTTGGCATAAGAGAGAATGTGTTGTTATCTTTTATCAAGTCTTTCTGGGGAAAAAAGGGGCAGGAGAATGGACCATGAAGGCAGAAACTAGACAAGAAGGAAGTGGTGGTGACAGGAAAGAAAAGGAACAAGGCAGAAACAAAGAGAGTGATAGAAAAGAGGGAATTCCGAGCACAGAAATTCCAGAAGGTGGGGATGCTGTTTGTACTGACAGACCACCGGCCCAGGCCAAAAGCTGTGTCAGTTACTGATGTCAGCTCAATGCCAAGGCCAACACTAAAATGGTGTGTTATGTTGTAAAATGGTGTGTTGGGATTGCCTTCAGCCATGACAAGCTCTTAGCATAACAACCTTGCACTCTCCTTTAAAAGGAGAAAAAAATCCTGTGAAGTCGGAGTATGGCTGCCTATATGGCGAGGTACTTGAAAACAGTCATGCATGGAAACTTCTCATTCAGTGTGCAATTTCAATCTCACCGTGATTTCTAGGTGGGATGGATGAGTGAGTCAGAGTGCACATTCTGGGTGACAGACCCCCAGAGTGTTAAGCTGGGGAACACACAACAACAGCTACTGACAGACCTCTGGCATCCCTTCGGGGTAATCAAGATGTTTCAAACCTGTTTGGTTAGCAAGATATTTTATGACCATAACTTGTAATTTGCATTTATTTAGATTGTAACCAGTGTAAATCTGACAGCAAAGTTCCCCTCTGAAATAACCCTGATTTAAACAAGTGAGTGTTTACCTGCCTGCAGGTGTTTTTGCTGGGCGGGGCACTGGCAGGGGGGTACCTGTCATCTCACCTGGGAGGATCGGTGGCGGGGTCACCTGGGGTGCCTCCCATGGGCGCCTTCCTGGGGGGGACCTGCATGCTGTTCGGGGCACGCCTGGCTGCTGGGTGCACCAGGTGAGAATGGCCGCTGTAGTATAGTTGTTGTTGTATGGTCGTTTATTGTTTGTTCTCTTGGGGACTGGATGTAAAAAATAAAAAAAAATAGCGCACGGGTGTGTATTCATTATGCTCAAAACTCAAGACTTTGAGTTTGACTCTCTTTCTCTGTCTCTCTTATCTTCATCCTCAAAATCCTCATTATCCTCAAAATTGAAGACTTTAAATTAGACTCTCTGTTCTGTCTCTCTGTCCTTTGTGTCTCTGTCTCTCTCTTTGTGAAATGTTTGCTTGTTTCTGTGATTTTGATTTGCGCTATTTTACGTCTACTTGTTGATTGTTTTTAGCCATGCTTGCTCGTAACCCACATGAGTTTCTCACCCTTTTCAGACATTAAAGAGCTCGTATTCGTGTTTGTATTCTCCCTCTCTCTCCCCCCTCCCCCCCCCCCCCTCCTCTCTCTCTCCCTCTCTCTCTCTCTCTCTCTCCTCTTCTCTCTCTCTCTCTCTCTCTCTCTCTCTCTCCTCTCTCTCTCTCTCTCCCTCCCTTCTCTCTCCATCCTCTCTCCCACCCTTTCTTACCCCCCTTCTTCCCTCTGTGCCACCTCTCTCATTCTGACTTAACTTCCTAGCAGAACTAACCGAGTGTCCACACACACACACTACTTACTGTTGCAGTGGCCATGGGCTGTCAGGTATGGGAATGCTGTCCTTGCTGTCACTGGTGGCCGTGGCAGCCATGTTTGCTGGGGGAATGGCCACAGCGGCCGTGAGACACGTGCTGTAGAGCATCTTCAGCTGTGCGGATCAGAGAGACTTGTTGCTTTGGAACCACTGGCTTTGTTAATTAACTCTTTCAGTACGGCAGGCCTGTTTTCCGGCTCAGCTTCCTGCTACCTTTCAGTCCTGTAAGGAGGAAAAACCGGTGCAACTGAATTTTCCTTCAACTCCTGGGTTTCTGAGGTGCAGAAGAGTGGAAAACGGGTACCTAGGTAAATTTTGCATACACAGACACAAAGCTTTATAAACATTCTTGTGGGAAAGGAGAAGCAGTGTTTGCCGTATCAAAACTATTTTCCAGAGTCCGTTAATGCCAGTTAGCCACATGACCGGACACTATAAACAAACCCTCTGGTACCGTTATCGCCGGGCAATCGGCTGACAGGACTGAAGGGGAGAGCGCCGGGGCAGAAATTCGGGATAGGGGAAGAAATTGTCAGAAGATATTCAGTACTGTAAGGGTTAAGCTGGAAAAGAAAGATCCTATGCTTGACTCCACATAGACGGAATACGGCTGCCTTTATGTTGAGATTAAAGAAGGAGGGACTTTGCATATAAAAGTCTGGACCTCTAGTTAGGGAGGTGTGTTTTTTTGTGATGTTAGTTGTTCTTAGGTAGGAGAGCATTGCTAGGATGAGGTGTCCGTGCTCAGAAGAAGTTATAGATTTTTTTCCAAGATGAGTTGTTACGGAAAAATAAAGAACTGTGTTGATTGAATTAGCACCAGTTTTTTGTTTTGTTGTTGTTGTTTTTTGTTTTTTTGAGATCAGATTTTCAGAATTTCCTGAACCAGCACCCGTTTTGAACAAGGGCTTTGTTGCAATGCAACCGTTGCTGTTGAAATTTGTTGAAGGAGACGTTGAAATGTTGAAGATGTGTTGTTATTTTTGGCATTATCACAGCAGTATGGTGAGTTATTTTTGACGCGAAATGACGGTGGTGCGATGTGGATTTTTGAGCCATGGTCGCATCAAAATTTTGAAGTGTAGTCATGATAGTAGGATGTGAATTTTGGATGCATGATCACAACAGTATGATATCAATTTTGGATGCATAATCACAGCAGTATGGTGTAGATATTCAAGGCACTGTTATTGCAGTAGAGTATTGATTTTTCAGACATTATCACAGTGGCATGATGTGAACTTGTGAGGCATTGTCACAGCAGTATGATGTGAACTTGTGAGGCAATGTCACAGCAGTATGATGTGAACTTGTGAGGCATTGTCACAGCAGTATGATGTGAACTTGTGAGGCATTGTCACAGCAGTATGATGTGAACTTGTGAGGCAGTGTCACAGCAGTATGATGTGAACTTGTGAGGCAATGTCACAGCAGTATGATGTGAACTTGTAAGGCATTGTCACAGCAGTATAATTTTTTTTAAAAAAAGGTGGTACCATGGTACATGTGTTCTTTGAGTGTGCACATGCACACACACAATTACGCACACATGCACGTATGCACGCATGCATGCACACACTCACACACACACACACACACACATATGCATTTACGTGTGTGAATGGACGGAATTGTTAAGAGCATACATGGTTTTTAAACTGTTCACAAGAAATTGAAATAAATCAACAATGAAAGCAATAGGTTTTTTTTAAAGGGTATTTTTGCTTTTGTTTTTTGCAAGTGATTTTTCATTACTCAAAAATAATTTAAAAAAAACATTTTTTGGTATTTGTCACACGATTATCACTCAGTTGGTTGTATATCCTCCCCCCCCCCCCCTCCCCTTTTTTTTTTGAAATTATAAGAACAAAAAATGCATGCTTTCAAATTCACTCCCAACACTGATGTTGATTGATTATCATGCTTTGTTATGTTTTTCTTGCCGACAAATATGTGTTGCCTTTGTTCAGTTTCTGGCCTTGAGGAAGAATTTTTCCTTTGAAATAGTCAGTGGTTTTGCATTTTCAGTGATATGAAATGACTTGGAACAATAAGTTACAACACTATGCAATGCGATACAATACAGTACAATAGTGCACTGTATTGCACAAAATCAGGTTTTGTACCTCTTGTAATAAATTTGGTTTTATGTATACAGCAATGTGAGTGGTATACTTTGGGTTTTAATGGTGCAAAATCAAAACAAAATGAAAATGGTTTTGAAAATGTACTTTTCCCACATTTGCTCAGATCAAAACTGTATTTTGTCTTGGAAGTGATGGACTTTTTGTGTCTTTAGCTGATCAAACTACTTTGTTGTTGTTTTTTTCAATGTGAAATAGCCTGCTTGGTCATTTAATCTGTTTCTTTTTTTGCATTTTTTTTTTCTTCCACAGCCATTTGTGTCACAGTGCATAGTTTTTTAAAAGTTAAGTCATGATGGTTATTTTGTTGTTTTCTGCGGCCTGCTGAGCACTGCACTGCCATCAGTTTCTGAACTAGTGAAAAAAATTATTTTATTTATTTATTTTCTATTTATTTATTTATTTATTTTTATTTTCTATTTATATTTTGAGAATAAAGGAATAAGCACTCCTGTGCTTTTCTACATCCAGTCCCCATGTGTATGTGATTGTCTGCATGTGTATACATACACCTGCAAGAGAGTAAAGCACTGGTAGATCTGCTCATAACTTGATCCTAAAAACCATAAACATTCCATCCCCGAATTCAGATTGCGGCAACTTTCATGGAGGTCAAAATGGTTGTATACCTGAAATCTCATCATTGGTGAACTCTGGAACTGAAGCTAAGGAACAAAAGTGAAAACAAAAAACAAGGAGCCTAAAAAAGGTATTCCTTTCTACAATCCACTGTACTGAAATTTGTAAGAATTAAAAAAAAAATCATTTTGTTGTTACAAAAGCATATATACATGACAATAGCACTGAGAATAAGCGTTAACTATTTGCAGTCATATGTTCATGAATGCACACCAATATTGAAAGTGATAATCTACACAACGTTCAAATACCTTCATTCATATAATATGCACATAATGCCTACTAACATACATACATACATAGAAATTTGTAAGAAATTTAACGCTTTATTAGTTTATCTGTCATGGCCATTTTTTTGGCAAGTTTTTTTTAATAATTTGATCGATTTAGGTAGTATTGTGCCCCCCCCCCCCCCCCAAAAAATGTTGTAAAAGTTGTATAGCTATAATCAAAATGTATGAAAAGTTCAATGCCTTAATGAATGATGCAGCTGTGGTGTCCATCGTGTATTGGTTTTCTTTTAAGATTTATCAATTCAGGCAGCAATTTACAGTGAAGGTGTTACAAATGGTATACATTTATAATCAAATTATTGTTGTTGTTAAAAAGCTCCTCCTCTCCCTACCTCACTTCCTAGCCCCTTACCTGATAAAATAGAAGAGCAATCTCCCACACCATATTTTTTTCTATTGTGCTTGTGTACGTCTTATCAAAGCGATGACTGTTTATTGCATTTATTGATTATTGCATTTTATTGATTGTTTTTGGTTATTGTAAAAAGTGAGGGGTTGCTTTCTTTCATGCCAGTTTTCATGGATTTCAAGTCCTAAAATCTACTGGCCTGGATGTGAGAAGACTGCAGCAGGAAAAAAAAGATTAAATCCATTGATTAATCAAAGCTTAAAGGTGCAAGTTACAGTATCCCTTTTTTTGCTGATGCATGTTACAATATCCATTTTTTTGATTTCATGAATTTTTTTTCCTCTGCTATTATTTTTCTCTTGCTGTTTGATGCAATAGATGAGTGCCATTCATACTGAAGATGGGGGTGGGGGAGGGGGGGGGAGGGAAGGTCAATGATGACGTCTTGCAATAGAATTTTAGTGTTGGGTTGTAATACTGTTGAGAGTTGTACTGGGTCTATCCTGCCTGCCCCGATATGTGGGTCTGTTATTAGAGGGCAGATCATGACCCCATTTTTTGTGCCTACTCTGTTGATGATGATGCATAAAAAAAAAATTAAATTAAATTTATTTTATTATTATTTTTTTTATCTGTTTTTTTGTTTATGTTGTTGCTGTTGTTGTTCTTCTTCTTCTTTCTGTCTTTCTTGTTCACTGTCTTTCTTTTTTGTTTGTTTTTCTTCTTTTCTTCTTCATCATCTTTTTTCATAATTTTTTCCTTTTCTTCTTTATCTTTTTCTTCATCTTTATCTTTTTCTTCTTTGTTATTTGCCTCTTTCTTTCTTCCTTTTTGTCTTTCTTCTGATTGTTCTTCATTCGTTTCATTTTTTCTACTTTAATCTTCTTCATCATCATCTTTTTCCTTAATCCATTTCCATAATCTTTCCTTTTCTTCTTCTTTTGTGTCTTTTTCTGTAGTTATGCCATTTTTGGTGAAGTTGGTATGCTATTCCCTTTATTGCTGAAAAATGTATTATTATTATTTTTTTAATATCAAGGATTATGGAATAAGCACTCGTGCTTTTTTTACATCCAATCCCCATGTGTATGTAGTTCTGTAAATTTTGTCGTCTGTTCCCACTGGCACACAATGGCCTACTCTTACGAAAAGCAGAACAGGATTCAAAGTGTGCGCAGTATGTTCTGCGTGCATTTGCACACGGGACCTCAGTTTACAGTCTCATCTGAAGGACTTTTGGGGAGAGTGGAGTCAGCACTGATGTCAACTCCAGGAGAAAAAATTCCCTCGAATGGGTATTGAACCTGGGTTGTCAAATTGTGAGCACAATGTTCTGACCACTAGGCTATCCTATCCCCCGTGAATAAATAAAAAATGAATTGGCCAGCATAGATGCCCCGTACAGGTTTTGAGCCATCACTTTATTGATTAGGGAAGCAATGTTTGTCCGTCTTGGCTGGCTTGTCATGTTCCCTGTATTCTCTGTTGTGATAAAAAATGTATCTGTTGATGTGTGCATTTACTTGACTGTTATGCTATTAAAGAATGATGCCATTATTGCACAATTCTGATCTGTGTATTTTTATGAGAATTAGATCATTATCATGCACGTGCATACACACATGCACTTAGACATATATACACGTATATACTATGCATGCTCACATACATCCAATCTCTCTTTTGCATGTGCGCGCACACACACACACACACACACACACACACACACACAACTGTTCATTTCAAACCTGCTGGGATGATAACATTAATTGAAATTGGACTAACTCATATCAAATGACAGAAACAAAACATGACTTCAATGCAAAACTAAAAACAAAACCCCCTCAAAACTCATTATCAAAAAAATTTTCAGAGGTGAGAACAGTCAAAAGGAGAAAAATGTTTGAAAGGTGTACAAAGCAAAATGATCACTGAGTGGACCGAGATATGTCATACTCAAAATGCAAGACATCTTGCACATATGTAAGAACTTGTTCCACCTTTCCAAAGAGTGGGCCTTTTGTACCCATGGATACGGATGGCAAAATTTAAAAAAAAAAAAATCCATGCACATGGGACTGGATGAAAAAAGGCATACGGGTGCTTATCCCATTGTCAAATTAATAAATAATAATAATAATAAATAAAACCAAGTTGCTCGAGGCATTTACAGTGACAAGACGTTCAGTTTGGGATCTGTTTCGATGCTTACAGTTTGGAAAAATAAGTCTGTTGCCTTAATGATACCTGTGTAATCGGCAGACATGCAAACACCATTCTATAAGGGTATACTTCAGAGCTCCACTCGACTCGGATCTTCAAATTTAAGTAGCTATTCATTCCTTTTCTCTTACATGTACATACACAAAAACATTCTTTAAAAATTTTTTTCAATTCTTTTATATTGAGGATAATGGGATAAGCACTCGTGTGCTTTTTTCATCCAGTTCCAGTGTGTATGTAGTTGTGTAAATATTATCTGTTCCCACTGGCACACAATGGCCTACTCTTATGAAAAGCGGAACAGGATTTAACGTGTGTGCAAGATGTTTTGTGTGCGTTTGCACATGGGGCCTCGGTTTACAGTCTCATCCGAAAGACTTTTGGGGAGAGTGGAGTCAGCACTGATGTTAACTCCAGGGGAAAAATCCCCTCCAACGGGAATCTAACTCAGGTCATCAAATTGCCAGCACAATGTTCTGACCACTAGGCTGTCCCATCTATATTCTGACATAATAAATTAGATATTTGAAAGATACCCAAGATTTCATTACAAAACCATTCATGGTTTTAGAGGTAGTGTGATTTTATTGTGTCTCTGGGTACTGTGGTATTCAAGAAGTTGGGCGAAGGTACACACCAACTCACTCATCCCACCTGGGAATCTCTCAGATTGAATGTACATACTGGATGAGAAGTCTGTGGGTATGACTTTTTCAAGCACCTTACGTATACCCTAAAGGCAGCCATATATCGACCAGAGGCTATGCTCCTGCCGCTGCTGCTGCTGCTGTTTGCAGTATGATATGCCTTTGATTGACGGTGTATACGTCTACTGTTATTACCTACTTGTTTATGTCTTGTGTATGCAGGTTTATTTCTGACAGGCATTTGAAAACATCCGAGAGTTGTTCACATTATCTTTGATGGACTGATTAAATTCAATGCATTTGAATGAAGGGAAGGAAAGAGAGAGAGACAGAGACAGAGAGATAGATAGAGAGATAGAGAGAGAGACAGACAGACAGAGAGAGACAAACAGAGATAGAGAGAGAGAGATAAGTACAGATAAAAGGTGTATAATTATGCATCCAAGATCTGTGTGCACACTCTACATTTGTCAACAGTCATTCAAGAACGGAGTTCTGAACAAAGGTCTTGGTCATGTTTTGGTTTATTTTTCATCTTATTTTTGTGCATTATTTATTTGTATTACTTTTCATCACATTCTCACCAATACACTGACGTTTCCTATTGACAGAGTTGATGTCAGGCTATACTGGAAATTCTGATCTACAGGTATAGTGGTTAACACAGCAGAGGACAACACCCAAACTCTATCATCCACAATGAAAAGAAAAAGGCCATCAGCAATAAACTGCTTCACAAAGCTCAGTGCTTCAAAATAAGAGTACATAAAAAAAAAAAGCGAGAATGAATGGAACATCAGCTTTTGGTTCAAGGCCAAGAAAACAAAACCACATGTTTTGATTTTTTTTATTTTAAAAAAAGGATAAAAATGTTTTTGATACAAAATGTCAAAGCTGTGATCGACAAGAACAGAAAAGGGGTAAAGGCAAGCGTTTTTAATACGAGACGAACTGTCCACCAGCATTCCTTGCTTAAACCCATGTTTTTTCTTCTACGTGAACAAAGTGATTTAAAGGAAAATACCTATGATACAGCCAAGTGTTTTGTACAACTGCTTGTAAACAGTTTATGACCAACCACAAAAAAACCCCACACACATGCTAGACCTTTGGTTTTACACAACCCAGGATTCTCGAGAGCAAATAGTAAAATAAAAAATGACTGGACAAAAAAAAAAATAATAACCTGTACCACACTGTATTACTGCAGTGATCTGATAGAATACAGTATTTCATAATATTTTCTACAATTAAATTTTAAAATACGCACCTTTACAGTCAAGTTCCATACTAGCAAAAAAAAACCCCAAACCCCAACAAAACAACAAAAGGCCTAAATTGACACAAATACAGTACAAAAGTTGAACAAATACAAAAAAGCAGATACAAAAATTCATGCAGCAATGAGCCATGTCCAAAAAAAACAACAACCAAAAAACCAAAACCAAAACAAAAAACCCCTCCCCCAAAAAACACTGATCAATATCAAATCTTTTATTTTAGCCAATACAACAAGATTGGTGGTGGGGTTTTTTTGGAAGGGGGGGGGGGGGGGGGTCTCTAACCTTTTTCCCCCCAACTTATTTCTTCATCCATTTTCTTTTATTGTTTCATCTTTTTCTGTTATTCTTAAGTTTTTTGCTTTTAAATTTACATTGTGGGGCCTCCAACTTTTCCCCTCCAGTTTCGTTTTTTGTTCAGCTTCACTAAAACAAAAGGCTGAGATAGTAGGGGAGTCAGTCTAACAATTCCATTCACAATAGTCTATTTCCATTAACTCTCCCGAGCTATAGAGAAACAAAAAGCATGCATAGCACTAAATGAATGACGGGTATAAAGAGGAAGAGCAAAACAAAAGTACACAAGAGACAATAATAAAATGAATTAGACAAGGCTATACACTGTTAGGGCTGATTTGTACTATATAGATGGCAAATTACTTGTGTACTTTCTTGAAGTGTACAGGTTATCTGATGTGACAAAAGAGAGCAACAACAAAAAGTTGCATAAATAAATAGGAAAATGAGCCAATAACTGGATAAGGCATCAACATCATGAATCAGACTATATAAAAAAAAGGAACAAGAAATACAGTCAAAGCATTAAGAATAATACAATCATTCAACAACAACAAAAAAAAGATCACACCGACAATCTACAAAAGATAACGGCTCTCTACTAGATAAATATATAGCCATATAGAGTTGTTTGCCTTCCACCTGACCGGGAAGCCAGTTACACACTTTTACAATTTACAACGTTTCATTCCTGTTGACTCCTCTGAGCCACAGAGAGAGAGAGAAAAAAAGACATATCAGGGAATGAATGAAGGCCATCAAGAGGAAAGAGCAAAACCTAAGCACACAAAAGACAATAATAATGAACATGAATTAGGACATGGTTATGGGTTGATGCACCCTATAATTCTCATTGGCAAATAACTCGTACGCTTTCAGGTAGTATACAGGTATACAGGTGTAAAAGAGGGAGAACACAAGTTGGGCCACGTATGATAGGAGAGACGAGCCAATAACTGGATAAAACAACATCATGGGTCAGGCTTAAAAACAACAACACCCCCACCCCCCCCCCCAAAAAAAAAAAAAAAAAATCCAAAAATACCCCCCCCCCCCCAAAAAAAAAAGCCCACCCACAAACAACCCCCCACACACATTAAGAATAATACAATCATTCAAGAATATAAAAAACAATGGCTTATTCTCTCTCTGTCTCTGTCTCGGATAATGGCGCTGGTGATGTAAATGCTGAAGATGGTGATGTAAATGTTGAAGATGATGGTGATGGTGATATAAATGTTGAAGATGATGGTGATGGTGATGTAAATGTTGAAGATGATGGTGATGTAAATGTTGAAGATGATGGTAATGTAAATGTTGAAGACGATGGTGATGTAAATGTTGAAGATGATGGTGATGTAAATGCTGAAGATGATGATGATGTAAATGTTGAAGATGATGATGATGTAAATGTTGAAGATGATGGTGATGTAAATGTTGAAGATGATGGTGATGGTGATGTAAATGTTGAAGAGGATGGTGATGTAAATGTTGAAGATAATGGTGATGTAAATGCTGAAGATGATGGTGATGGCAATGTTGAAGATGATGGTGATTTCAATGCTGAAGATGGTGATGTCAATGTTGAAGATGATGGTGATGGTGATGTAAATGTTGAAGATGATGTGATGTCAATGCTGATGATGTAAATGTTGAAGATGATGGTGATGTGAATGTTGAAGATGATGGTGATGTCAATGTTGAAGATGATGGTGATGTCAATGTTGAAGATGATGGTGATGGTGATGTAAATGCTGAGGATGATGGTGATGTCAATGTGGAAGGTGATGATGTCAACGTTGAAGATGGCGATGTAAATGCTGAAGATGGTGGCGATGTAAAATGTTGAGATGATGGTGATGTACATGCTGAAGATGGTGATGTAAATGCTGAAGATGGTGATGTAAATGCTGAAGATGGTGATGGTGATATAAATGCTGAAGATGATGGTGATGTAAATGCTGAAGATTATGGTGATGTAAATGCTGAAGATGGTAATGTAAATGCTGAAGATGATGATGTAAATGGTGAAGATGATGGTGGTGATGTAAATGCTGATGATGATGGTGATATAAATGCTGAAGATGGTGATGTAAATGTTGAAGATGGTGATGGTGATATAAATGCTGAAGATGATGGGGATGTAAATGTTGAAGATGATGATGTAAATGCCGAAGATGATGGTGATGGTGATGTAAATGCTGAAGATGGTGGTGATGTAAATACTGAAGATGATGGTGATGTAAATGCTGAAGATGGTGATGTAAATGCTGAAGATGGTGATGGTGATATAAATGTTGAGATGATGGTGATGTAAATGCTGAAGATGATGGTGATGTAAATGTTGAAGATGGTGATGTAAATGCTGAAGATGGTGGTGATGTAAATACTGAAGATGATGGTGATGTAAATGTTGAAGATGGTGATGGTAATGAAGATGATGATGTAAATGTTAAAGATAATGGTGATGTAAATGTTGAAGATGATGGTGATGTAAATGTTGAAGATGATGGTGATGTGAATGTTGAAGATGGTGATGTAAATGTTGAAGATGATGGTGATGTAAATGTTGAAGATGATGGTGATGTAAATTCTGAAGATGGTGATGTAAATGTTGAAGATGATGGTGATGTAAATGTTGAAGATGATGGTGATGTAAATTCTGAAGATGATGGTGATGTAAATGTTGAAGATGATGGTGATGGTAATGAAGATGTAAATGTTAAAGGTGATGGTGATGTAAATGCTGAAGATGATTATGGTGATGTAAATGTTGAAGATGATGGTGATGTGAATGTTGAAGATGATGGTGATGTAAATGTTGAAGACGATGGTGATGTAAATTCTGAAGATGATGGTGATGTAAATGTTGAAGATGATGGTGATGGTAATGAAGATGTAAATGTTAAAGCTGATGGTGATGTAAATGCTGAAGATGGTGATGTAAATGCTGAAGATGATGGCGATGTAAATGCTGAAGATGATGGTGATGTAAATGCTGAAGATGATGATGTAAATGCTGAAGATGATGGTGATGTAAATGTTGGAGATGACGGTGATGGTAATGAAAATGCTGAAGATGATGGTGATGTAAATGTTGAAGATGGTGGTGATCTAAATGCTGAAGATGATGTAAATGTTGAAGATGATGGTGATGTGAATGCTGAAGATGATGATGTGAATGCTGAAGATGATGGTGATGTAAATGCTGAAGATGACTGTGATGTAAAATGCTGAAGATGATGGTGATGTAAATGCTGAGATGATGATGAAGATGATGGTGATGTAAATGTTGAAGATGATGGTGATGTAAATGTTGAAGATGATGGTGACGTAAATGCTGAAGATGATGGTGATGTAAATGCTGAAGATGATGGTGATGTAAATGCTGAAGATGAATGGTGATGGTAATGAAGATGATGGTGATGTAAATGTTAAAGATGATGGTGATGTAAATGCTGAAGATGATTATGGTGATGTAAATGTTGAATGTAAATGCTGAAGATGATGATTATGGTGATGTAAATGTTGAAGATGATGGGGATGTAAATGCTGAAGATGATGGTGATGTAAATGTTGGAGATGATGGTGATGTAAATGTTGAAGATGATGGTAATGGTAATGAAAATGAAGATGATGATGTAAATGCTGAAGATGATGGTGATGTAAATGTTGAAGATGATGGTGATGTAAACGTTGAAGATGATGGTAATGTAAATGCTGAAGATGATGATGTAAATGTTGAAGATGATGGTGATGTAAATGTTGAAGATGGTGATGGTGATGTAAATGTTGAAGATGATGGTCATGACAATTTTATCATACGGCTGTAAATGTGTATAAACAATGGGAAACGACCTATTTCACCATATATAAAGCAGTTAGGAGTACTCTTTTTTAATCTTAAGATATATTTACAGTATTCCAGATGTAATGATTCAGCTATATCAGTACAGCTATTACCCTAGACTTCACAGCCGTATGTCAATACTGGCAACACTAGTAAGCTAAACATTCTTGCACACACATTAATCCTGTTCCGCTTTTCGTAAGAGTAGGCCATTGTGTGTCAGTGGGAACAGATGACAAGATTTACAAAACTGCACACACACGGGCACAGGATGAAAAAAAGCACATGAATGCTTATTCCATTATCCTCAATTAAAAAAAAAAAAAAGTTAACGAATAATAAGTCAAGCTGACAGGCAATGGGTGGAGTGATGACAAGGGGCATAACTCAGACCCATGTCAAACAAAAAAATAAATTAAATTTTAAAAAAATTAAAAAAAAGACTTATGGCAAAGCCAAAGGCACGAAAGAACTGAGCTAACAGGACACACCAAAACAAGATACCTTCAATCTTATACACATAATGAAAGGCAATATGTTTTTCCTTACACCAGATTTTGTAAAAATAACTAAATGGAGAGATGCCTTTTCTAAAGCCATGTTGTTTAAGGTACATGTACACAAATTAAAAACAAACAAAAAAAAACAACCCTGAAATTCTTTTTACCTGACATTCCAATACTTCATTTACATCCTTTCCAAGATGACAGCAAATTTTTTAAAAAGTCAATATTGGGTCACAGCTACGAGGCCAGCGACTGAAATTTCTTTCACCCACATACACACACACAAAGAACTTAAAAACATAAGTTTCCCCAGTATTTCAGTAAGTGCTATTTCACACTCTCAAAAAACATCCCCCCCAAAAAAACAAAAAAAAAACAACAAAAAAACCCTCAAAAAGTACACATACGCACACAAGGGTATGTAATTTTTATGCTGGTTGCACAATACAGAATATGCTGGTGATGACAAATGCCTGTGGTATACCATTCCATAGATTTGCCTGTAGTACAATACTACCTACCTACCTACCTACCCACACACAAAGTCCTTTGGATGAGACTATTAACCAAGGTCCCATGTGCGAACGCATGCAGAGCATCTCGCGCACACGTTAGAACCCTTTCCGCGTTTTGGAAGAGTAGGCCATTGTGTGCCGGAGGGAACGGATGACAATATTGACAAAACTGCATACACACAGGGACCATATGTAACTGCTTATTCCATTATCCTTGAAATAAAAGAATTACACACACACACACACACGCACACACACACACACACACACACACACACACACACACACACACACACACACTCCCCCTAACATGGACATACTTTCCACCCTCCTTTTCAATACTGTTCCTGTTGAGTAATGCAGCCTCACTATCTCCCAGTATCTTACCCCTGTGATTAATCCGCTATGCATTCTAAAACTGGTGTCCCATACTTCTTTTCTAAAATGCACCCCCTACCCAGCTTTTCAAATGATGGTTCATTCATGAAGTTTAAAACCTGCAACCTCTGCTTTTGCTTAAATTTTTTTTTCTTCTAAAAATACCACAAACATGTCCCCATCTTCCCAAGAACCTAATCAGAGTTTTACCACTTGCCCCCCCATCTCTGTACAATACAGATACAAATATCTCAAAAAGATAAAATTCATCTTCAGCCTCACTTATTGCACCTCCATCCCCATCCTATATATACCAGAACAGTCTAACACCTTTCCCCCTCCTATCATCTTTTTCTCCTAAAATTCTAACACCCCCTCATACTACCTACCCTAGCAGCAGTATTTGATTATGCTATTTCACCTATCATTATGTCCCATAAGTAGGAATGTGGCTACCTTAATGGTGGGCAAAAGTGGTTGGATAAACAAAAATCTGACCATCAGAACAAAAAAACCACCCAAAACCACCCCCCCCCCCCAAAAAAAAAAAAAAGAAAAAAGAAAAAAGGTATTTATGATCTTTAAAAAACTTTTCATTTTGGTGCGTTTAAAATTGGATCACTACTGTTCGCGTATGATTCTTTTTGTCATTTCGGAGAGCATGGTGTCATAAAAGTGCTCTACTTATCCACTTACTCTTGATAAATTATTCATTTCAATACAATCCAAAAGAAAAAAAAAGATTCAATATTTGATTTCTTTCTCCCCTTTTGGGGTATGGAGGATTACAAACAAATTCAACAGGAGAATAAACCTAAAAAGCAGTACACCCAAAAATGAATGTTTAGCCACTGTGTCAGCATTTACCATTTATCCGCCTGCCTTTTGTGTCCACATGTGGGGGCCAGGGTTAGGGTTGAGGAGGTTAGTGTTAGGGTTAGTGTTAACAACAGTTAAGGGTTTGTCTGTCAGCTGGTCGGTCTGAATGTTAGACTGCATGTGGACACAATGGCACATAGACAAATGGTAAGTAGCTATAGACAATGGTATGAAATTTTGTTTCATGTGTACACCCTCACCGACTTCAGAGGCCATGTGTAGTGCGCAACAGAATGGAGCTTTAAATCAGAAGCACCAGTCCTATTAACAGCAAAAGCTATGTGTTGGACTTCGGTGTCCGCAAATTTCCAGTTTTGAAATTAACGCGATTTCAGGCTTAAGGGTTTTTTTTGTTGTTGTTTTTTTAAAAATTGCATCCATCCAAAAAATTTAAAAAGGGGGGGGGGGGGGGGAAGGGAGGGGGGGAGCCAAAAATAATGTATGAAAAAGTCTATCAGCCAACTATGTATGAAAAAGTATCAGCCAACTTTGTATGAAAAAGTCTTATCAGCCAACTATGTATGAAAAAATCTATCAGCAAAACTATGTATGAAAAAATCTATCAGCCAACTATGTATGAAAAAGTCTATCAGCCAAAGTATGTATGAAAAAATCTATCAGCCAACTATGTAGGGAAAAGTCTATCAGCCTACTATGTAGGAAAAAGTCTATCAGCCAACTATGTACGAAAAAGTCTATCAGCCAACTATGTACGAAAAAGTCTATCAGCCAACTATGTATGATCAGCCAACTATGTATGAAAAAGTCTATCAGCCAACTATGTATGATCAGCCAACTATGTATGAAAAAGTCTATCAGCCAACTATGTATGATCAGCCACCTATGTATGAAAAAGTTTATCAGCCAACTATGTATGATCAGCCAACTATGTATGAAAAAGTCTATCAGCCAACTATGTATGATCAGCCAACTATGTATGAAAAAGTCTATCAGCCAACTATGTATGATCAGCCACCTATGTACGAAAAAGTCTATCAGCCACCTATGTATGAAAAGTCTATCAGCCAACTATGTACGAAAAAGTCTATCAGCCACCTATGTATGAAAAAGTCTATCAACCAGCCCTCTCTTTTGCTATCCCCACTGCTCTAAATGTGCATCCATACCCCATACCCCTTCTTGACACCCCCCCCCCCCCCTTCCCTTCCTTCTCTCCTTTCAACCTGATGTCTCCACCCCACAACTATCCTCTTTATACAGACAGACAGACAGACAGACAGACAGACACACACACACACACACACACACACACACACACACACACACACACACCATCTCACTAAAAAAAAAAATCATACGACACTAATATTTTGTTAAATATGTCATTTGTAAAGTTTAGATCTCATCCCTGAAGTCGGAATGCGGCTACCTTAATGGTGGGCAAAAAATACAGTCACATATGCAAAATTCTTATCATCGGTGAACTTCGGAGCTCTAGTTGAGGAATGTGGTGGTGGTGGTGGTTCCAAACTGGTTGGGGGGAGGGGGGGGGAAGAGGGACATGGAGAGGAGGACAATTTTTTTTTTTTTTTTTTTTCACTAAAAAAGGCCTTAAATACTATCAAATCTAATTATTGTACTTGGTACTTCAGTGTGCTCTAGGGAATGGCATGCTACTGGCAAAGCATCACACAGATGACAGTTCACACAACTGTTAAACTTGCTGCAAACTATCTTGTTACCAATTCTTTCAAACTGTGAAACTTGTTTTTATACTATCTTGCTGCAAACTATCTTGTTACCAATTCTATCTTGAGAGATTTGAACTGCTCTGTTACCCAGTAACCACAAAGATCTATGAAACACAATTCCAATAACAGAAAAAAAATCAACCCCCCCCCCTCCCCCCCAACACGTTACAAAGTATTGGCAGTATTACACATAATAAGGGGTAGATTATAACAAAAATGCTTTTCTTAATAATTCGATCCAATTCACTGACCCAAATAAAAACCAAAAAAGTTGAGGGGTCTCCTTGGTAGGTGTTCTTGGTGATGCCAAAATGTAACGCCTGCAAAGAAAAAAAATTCCTTGAAAAAAAACACTACTGAGAGAGAGAGAGAGAGAGAGAGAGAGAGGAGAGAGAGAGAGAGAGAGAGAGAGAGAGAGAGAGAGAGAGAGAGGAGAGAGAGAGAGAGAGAGGAGGAAAGTGTGGTAGAGAGAGAGAGAGAGAGAAGGTGTGTGTGTGTGTGTGTGTGTTGTGTGTGGTGTGTGTGTGTGTGTGTGTGTGTGTGTGTGTAGATGGGTGAGAGGAGTGAGAGAGAGAGAGAGAGGTGAGGGGAGTGTGGGTGTGTGGGTGTGTGTGTGTGTGTGTGTGTGTGGGGGTTGTGGTGTGTGTGTGTGTGTTGTGTGTGTGTCACTTTGTGTGTGTGTCACTTTCTGTGTGTGAGTGAGTGTGTTTGTGTGGAAATACGTTGTGTGGACTTTGCTAAGAGAGTACAGGCAGGTTTCATTCCTTTTCCATTAACAGTTTGTACATTTACAGGAATGCATGCTTGTATATATATATATTTTTTTTATTGACAACTGTTTGTATTTACCTTTAACATCTGTGAATCACCAACACTGTAATAAATATGAAGGCCTGGTTTAGCAGTCCCGTTTGACTGTGGATTTCACTGCAACTGTCCTGGCTTACTGGGTACCTGGTTGAGGAGACAAAAATCACTTTTAGAATAGGAAAAAAAAATTCACAGTCCTTAATTCATTTACAAAAACTAAGATAACTGACCAGCTGCCATGGTGCAGCAGCTAACACTGGATTCTTAGTTGGAAGCCGTGAGTTTGAATTCAATCAAATGCAAGGAGATTTTTTTCCATTATTTTCTTTTGGGGGAGGGGGGGGGGGAGTTGTTTTCTTGATTCCCTGATCCTACTAAGAGATAAACTTCCAGGCTTAATGGGAAGACTGGGACCACAAAGTTTGAGCATCAACCTTGCAGATACAATACTGAGAAATATTTAAATTACACCAAAACTGCAGCTGTCTTAACTGCCAAAGCATGTTGCAATAAGAAAATGCAGAGTAGATCCCTTTCAAGTAGTCTCAAAATTCCTATACTATATCACCAGCGCTGTATCATACACATCAGGTTTTATACCTTTAAAAAAATTTTAATTGGTGTCGCCTATTCTGATCAATTTTTAAAAAAAACTCTAGCCTGCTCCTGCCAAGAGCAAAAACTTACAGGAAGACTGGGACTACTGTTTTCCTATATAGGATCTTCATTACATCTCACATCTGTTTCTATGTTCAATCTGCTTCCTCCATATGTATCACCTGGCCTAAGCACATTACTCTAAGTGTGTGCATGTACATGTATGTGTGTAAATTTAAAGATCTGTTTATCTCATTTGTGAACTGTCGCAGGTGCCTAAATGATTTGAATGCAAACACTGTTTTGTTTTCTTTACAAGATTCAGTGCAATAAAAATTCCATCATCATCATTATCCTTATCACTGTCATTATCTCACAATAGCTTTTACCACTACTTTATGCTCAAAACGGGCAGACAAAATAGGGCAAGAAGCTAAAAGACAGAAATAAAACACCAACCCAAGAAAACAGACACAGGCAGAAATAAGCAAAAAAGACAAATGGAAAGTCATACAAGCAAGAACAGAGAAACTTCAAAAAAAAAAAGGCAGGCACAGTAGACAGAGAAAAAAAATCAAAGACAAACATATAGTAAATGATACTAGGTCAGGCAGGCAGGCAGGCAGACAGAAAGATGATAGTTAAAAATACCTGCTGATTTCTTTCTGCTGTCGGTCATGAGAAGAGCCTGGTGGCATTGGACTTTATAGCAACACTCTCCCGACTCATATGGTACCTGGAATAACTAACACCAGAAAGTTAATATAAAAAAAAAAGGGGGGGGGGGGGGGGGGGGGGAGAATAAGCAAACAAACAAATGAAAGAAAAACAATGATAGAGACCAAGAACACAAGTACAAAGTAGCAGTGGTAAGAATATATATGTGTATATTATATATATATATATATATATATATATATATATATATATATATATATATATATTATATATATACACACACACATACTAGAAGATAGGCTAGTAAGAAGAGAGTAAAATAGAAAAAGGGTGTGAATAAAGTACAAAACGTCTACAATTTTCTTTTAATGGATGATTTTCAAAATTAAAAAAACACCTAGACTAAAACAAATATCAGGCCAGAAATGAAACAGACACAGACAGACAGACAGACAGAGACAGTCAGACAGACAGACAGAGACAGACAGACACACAGACGAAATATAAATACCTTGTCCATCTTTTAGAGAAGAAAAGGTCAGGATGGCTGCCCTCACACACGTCAGGTCACTGGCACTCGATTCCAGACCCAGAACCCCTGAAAGCAGTAAGTCATCAGTGTGACTGAAAACCCTAGTTGGTTTAATGGTTCAGAAAGTCAGTTAAGCTTCTTCAATTTGGTTGAACTTGAATCCACTCAGTTTATAATGTTACATGTCAAATAAACCTATACGGAACATAAAGAGTTACTCTAATCAAATACCTTATTACAGTATATTTTTCGTTATAATTATTGGCAATCGAGAAGGCCCTTCTGTTGACCAACACAGCTATGATACTGTCCATTCCTGATAAAGAAGCTGCCATATCTGCAGCAACCAACCACCACAAGCTCTTTTTAAGTAAAAACTTAAGCAGCTGCCTTAAGAGAATGTGAACGTTTTGCTCCTGAATATATATTATATATATATACAAATCAGACATGAATCATGTATGAGAAAGTCCACTGTACCTTTACAGTTCTTAAAGTTATGTACTTACATATTGGACCAGATACAGCCAGATGATCCACATGATGACTCGCCAGGTTAGAACCCATGTTTGATAAAGGATAGGGAGGCTAAGGAAATGCATTTTAAGCAGAGTCACAATGCCTCATGCCTCAAGACAACCGTCTCAAAGCCAGTGTTCTATGTGGTGATCAATATTTTTTTTTTGACATTAAGCACATAAAACAAAAACCAAAAAATGTGAGAGGGTGACCAAGTCCCAATCCGTCATGACCACTGTCTCAAAACTTTTAGGCGATGGTGGTGGAATTTTCAGAGAACGTAATACAAAATTGTGAGGGGATGACCAAGTCACCATCCCTCATGACCACGGTCTCAAAGCCATTGTATGTGGTGGTATTTTCGGACAACCTGATCCCTGTCTCCCAGATCACTGTCACCTAGATTGCTCTCAGATTCTTGCAGTTTTTATCCCTATTTTAAATCATCTTGTTCTTTTTATGCCTCACTTTACAGTTGGTTTTGATTTGGTTTTGATTTTATATTTTTTCTACTTTGTTTTATTTTCTTTTGTTCTATTTCATTGTTTATTAATTTTATTTTGTTCTGTATTATTCAATTTTATTTTATTCTATTTTATACCTTACTTTTTGCTTAATTTCTAATTTTTAAATCAAATTTTATTCTGGTTTTTCTATTTTATTATTTTATCTTATTTTGCTTTATTTGAATTTATTTTATTTCATTCTAACTTTTGTTCTACTTTATTCTAATTTTTAGCAAGCAATACTGAAGCAATCAGAAGTTGGTGCCCAGTGATCATCTGTAGACAACTGACAAGGCAGTCCGAACAAACACCAAAACTAAAACCCGGCAAAGAACTTAAGGCAAAATTTGTTTAGCGCAGCTCAGCGAAACCTGCAGGCGAGATCTGTAAAACAGCGGTGCAAAGCAACCAGTGACTTTGCATGATAACTTGAATGACGAGCTTTGAGCTATTCACTGCTCTTTTTTTCCGATTCGACCCGAGCATTTCAGATGTGACAGAACCTCCTACTCTGTACCATCATGGGCCTAACAAGGCAAGAGTATGCATATGAACATCTTGTACTTGTCTCGTAGCATCATGGCGTTTGTGGCAAGGTCAAAGACTGCTGCAAAGTGTCTGAAAATAAATACAAATGTGATAAATATACAGCGTCTAATTAAAGGAAGTTGTGTGTGTGTGTGTGGTGTGTGTGTGTGGTGTGTGGGGGGTGGGGGGGGGGGGGGGGGGGGGGGGGGGGGGGGATATGTGCATGTGTTCATTCCTGAAGTCAGAATGTGGTTGGCTACCTTAAATGTGGGCGAAAATAGTCCCATATGCAAAATCTCACTATTGGTGGACCTTGGAGCTCTAGCCAAGCATGCTGTAATGGGAGTTTATATATATAATATAAATATATAATATAAATAATATTCTAATCAGTGACAAGCACTGTTTATTCTACAGCATGTGTAGAATGTGAGCAGAATGTGTCATGTGTGCATCGCATGCAGTTAGGTTGGTTATGAGTACACTTATAGTGTGTATTTACTATGGGTTTTTTTTCATATGCCAATGAAAACGAAAACTACTTGGAAATTTTTTGTGTGTGGTGACTTAGAGCATGGTGCCTCAGAAACTAAAAATGTGCATATATATTTTTTTACGACATAAATGCATGTATTGTTCTGTTTTACTGCCATTAGTAAATGTCAATTTCAAAAAAATACTAATACTATCCATACTGGCTGTGCAATTGTTTATTGAATGATAGGCATTGCAGCAGTAAGTAAAAATTTAATAGTGCAATGACCAAAATCTAAAGCTCACGAAATTGTTTGGTGAGCGTGGTAGGCCTCACGCAGGCTTAAAAAAATACACCCATCCCCTCTCCTCCTTTCCAAGAATAAAGCAACAATCTTCGTATAGGCTAGTCTGCAGTAAGCCGCGAACTTCAAAAGTAGCTAATGTCAACTGAACAACCACGTCGAGCAGCGGAAAATATACAGATTGCCGGCATGTCCGTCTTGCCTTATGGACGTGTACGTTTCTGAATGCGTTTGCATGAAATATGTGCAGTAATCCCCTTAAATAAGGGACCGAGTTGACTATATGGCCCGATTGTTTTCCCGTCCTCAGTCACAACAGTTTCGCTGACTGCCATTTTGTAAACAAGTGCAACACGCACATGCGCAGAATAGGCCTTGAAAGCCATTCACACAGCAGCTGTTCTAAAATGGAAAAAAAAAAAAAAAATCTCCGAGAGTCTATTCAATTTATTTGATTCAATTTTTTTCCGAGGATAAGCACTCAGGTAAATGTTTGTTTCCATTCGCCGCCCTTACCAGGGATAGCATCAAAATAGAATACTCCAAGGGTAAAAAAAAAAAATACATATAAGAAAACATGCAAACAACCAACCAGCAAAAAAAATAAAGCACACGCGGACGGGCGTGCGCGCGCGCGCACACCACACACACACACACACACACACACACACACACACACACACACACACACACACACACACACACACACACACCAACCTTGCAACAAACAATGAACAAAAACATACATCATATTTTGGTAAACAGGGAGACTAAACTGCCACCAATATCCATCATAGCAATGGCAAACTATACAGGAGCAAATGTCACATTCAGAAGGGGAAAAAATGCTTACACGTTTACAGGGGAAAAAAATGGAATAACCAATTACACACACACGTACGCGCGCGCGCGCGCGCGCCACACACACACACACACACACACACACACACACACGCACACACACACACACACACACACACGTTCGAGGGGATTTTTCCTCTGGAGTTAACAGTGCTGACTCCACTCCCCCCAAGAATCCTTCGGATGAGACTATACGCACAAACAACATCTTGCCCACACGTTAAGTCCTGTTCCGCTTTTCGTAAGAGTAGGCCATCGTGTGCCGGTGGGAACAGGTGATTTATAAAACTGAATACACAGGGGGACTGGATGTAAAAAAGCAAAAGAGTGCTTATTCCATTATCCTCGATATAAAATAATAAATAAATAAAATAAACAAACACACACACACCTCAATATTGGCTAGGGCCCATATGCTAAATGAATGCCTATGGAAATCAGCAACGAGCATTGCCATGCTGGACTTTTTTCACCAGAATATTTGCAAAACTTACGTTAGCACGTGATAAGCACACGGCCATTTATTTCGTACAAATTTAACTTTGTTTGGTTTGTATCTTTTTGTCTGGAAGTCCCATGTCCAACTTAACTTGCGTAACATCTTGTTCACACATTACAAACTCTTTTTGCAGAAAATTGAGTTATGGCTGATGGCATGGATACCCTGGAAATGGAAAGGGAAAGGGGGGGGGGGGGGGGGGGGGGGGGGTCAGAATCCACCAGATTCAAGCTTACACAAATCTCTCCCTGAAGAATTCAACACCTTCAGTGCTGACTACACTCTCCCAAAAGTCCTTCCGATGAGACTATAAACCGAGGCCCGTGTGCGAACGCACGCAGAACATCTTGTGCACAGGTTAAATCCTGTTCTACTTTTCGTAAGAGCAGGCCATTGTGTGCCGGTGGGAACATATTTACAAAACTGCATACATACGGGGACTGCATGTAAAAAAAGCACAGGAATGCTTATGCCATTATCCTCGATATAAAAGAATAAATAAATAAAGTGGAAGACAAGTCACGGGGATACAGAGCACACGGAAATCTTGCCCTACTATGATAATCCTCTCTGCAACAACTTGGCTTGGAAGACAAAATTCCTTTTCCCTTTACTTTTCATTTAAAACATTTAACATAAATCATCAATGACACACACACACACACACACACACACACACACACACACACACACACACCAACCTGGAGCCTTGTAGCATCTAGGCCTATGTGGCGACGATGCATGGACTGGATTTTCGGCACGCGTAACAATACACAACGATCTTGCTTCAGCCGTCGCCAGATTGGAAAATATAGGAGTGACAGACGGGCAACACAGTTCTTAAAGCCCCTCTGTGAGTGAGCAGAGTTTTTCTTCTTCTTTTTCCTTTTTTTTTTCTTCTTCTTTTTCGAAAGTGAGCAGAGTTCATTTCCACGTGCATCATGGGGAATCAGCATTGACAGCGATAACTTGTTGGGGGTGGGGTGGGGGTGGGGTGGGGGTGGGGGGATCTTTTTTCTTCTTCTTCTTTTTCTTCTTGCTGTGATTAAATCAACGTCCCAGCGGAGATTTCCGATTTGGGGAGGTTCCCTTTCTTTTCTTTTTTCTCCTCTTCCTCTTCTTTTGCTGCTGCTGTTGTTGTTGTTGTTGTTGTTGTTGTTGTTTGTTGCTGTTGCTGTTGTTGTGACTTAATTAACTCCCACCGAAGATTTCTGATTTAAGGACGTTCTTTTTCTTTTCATTTTCTTCTCTTTTTTTCTCTTTCCCTTTTATTGTCACTGCCTTGTGAGAAAGGCAGAACAGAGAAAGGAATGGAGGGAACTGGTTGTCAAGTCTTTAGGGGTACCCCCACGGTCGGCAGACTAAGGGATAGATAGATAGATAGATAGATAGATAGATAGATAGATATGTAGATAGATAGATAGATAGATAGATAGATAGATAGATAGATAGATAGATAGATAGATATGTAGATAGATAGATAGATAGATAGATAGATAGATAGATAGATAGATAGATAGATAGATAGATAGATAGATAGCCACTGGCTGGCTGCCTGGCTAGCTGTTTTTCTTTTTTCTTTTTCAGCTTGCTGTTTTCCGCATCCAGACTTCTTGCTTTTCCCGCCTGTATGTGCAGTTGCTAGCTGGCTAAGATTGGTTGTGTGTTAC
>CM060320.1:68035685-68073185 GCA_030674155.1 Stramonita haemastoma | reverse complement strand
TTCCCGTTCGAGGGGATTTCCCCCTGGAGTTAACATCAGTGCTGACTCCACTCTCCCAACAAGTCCTTCGGATGAGACTATAAACTGAGGCCCCGTGCGCGAACGCATGCAGAACATCTTGCGCACACGTTAAATCCTGTTCTGCTTTTTGTAAGAGTAGGCCATTGTGTGGGCGGTGGGAAGGGATGACAAGATTTACAGAAAGTGCATACACAACCATGGGGACTGGTTGTAAAAAAGCACACGAGTGCTTATTCTATTATCCTTGATATAAAAGAATAAATAAATAAATAAATAAAGGAAAATAAAATAAATAACATAAAGCATCACAGCAAAGAATTAAATGAATACGGTGCCCTTTAAACAAGCAGCCAGCCACAGTGAGTCCTTCACACAAAAGTCCAAATTCAGCTGCTTTACCCAAACCACTGCAGCATGAACAAGATCTAATCTGAACAATAAAAAAAAACTCCATACAATTGAAAACATAATTCTGTCTTTGCATGAAACAACACTAACCACTACATCAACTACTGATGATAATTTATCAGCAGTGCATAAGTAGCAGCAAACACTATGACGAGTTTCTTCTAAGACAATGCAAGCTGGAAATTTTCCCTATAAAACTGTCACTTGCTGTTCTCTGGTCATGCCAAGTATTGTAAGAACAAGCCATTTAGGAGTAAGAAAATGTGAATATCATAAAAAAGTGAATAATATCAGAGAAAATGAACCTTTTTTGTGTCACAGTCATGGTCATTTATTCACTAAGAGATAACTCAGTGGAAACAACAAATGAACACAGAGATATAAAAAAACAACACGCACATATTCTAATGTTATTGAAACAGAACCGAATTATAAGAATTCTGTTTATTGAACTATGTATTTACCCTCTTTGGCCCTGGCCTAAAGCTTTTATTAGCAAAAGCAAAGTGTTAAAAACCAACATTAAAGAGTGTTTCACTTTGAAACGTGATGTGCATACTATCTCCATACAAGGCACATTTCCAAACATAAAAACTCTACCATAAAAGAGGGAAAAAAAATCTGAAGTAAAAACAAAAACGAAAATGGTGAGGTGTATGGCAAAGCATTTCAAAGTTATCACACACACAATCTTCCCTCCTGAGTGTTCTTGTGTTTTCACAGAGACTCTCGGGCATAATGAGTGAGAGTGTATATCCAGGGTTAACTTTACCCCAGCATGTTGACTCCTAACAACAACAAGAACAACAACACACTGTTATGCAAAGAATACCTAACCAGGAAAAAAACAACAAAACCCAACTGTTGAGACAAAGAGAGTGCACAACTATCATTGGTACCACTCCGCATGCTTAAACGATCTTAAAGACAAATGCACATTTCTAATGTTATTCAAAATGGCAGAGGTGAATCAAGTCTGCTTGTAACACAATTCTAAAGATGATTTTCAATTCAAACACTTTTTTAATATATATATATTTTTTATTCATCATCATCATAATTATTATTTTATCATCATCATCATCATCATCATCATCATCATCATCATCATCATCATCATCATAATCATCCATTATTATCATTATTATTATTATTATTGTTTATTGATTATTCATTCTTTTTTTTTTTCAAATGTCTAATATCATTTAAAATGTCAAAATTGAAACAGTTCTGCTTGTTGAAACAATGTCAAAAGCAATTAGACTACCACAAACACTTTCAGAAAACATTTTAACTGGTATTGCAAAGTGCTCAGACACAGTGTAAAGAAATGCATGATGTGTGTTTCATTTCCATCTGTAATGTACATCTAACGGATAAAACAAGGCTCAGCTAAGCTAGCTAGATAGATCAACCAATAGATGAATGAATAAATAACCAACAAAATAAATGATGGCAAGCAGTTAACCTAGATATGACACATGAATAAAATAAGATTTGAACAACAACAGAAATGGCAAAGGAGTTTCTACTTCGGCACAATGCATGGCTTTTTGAGAAAAACTCTTCCGTATGACACACCTAGCATAATAATAAACGACTAAAACAACATCTTTAATATGTACACTTCCTAAAAACAAAACAAAAAAAAAAGACAAACACTGCACACATTACTCTATTAAACTTTGACTGAATATTGATAATAAAAAAAATCCTATCAGACCCTGACAACTTATTTTAACACAACATAAACATTTCTTGACATCCTTCTCAAAACTTTGATCTATTCTGTGAGATGTGAGGTAACAAAATGAAGCTTCTTTCCTCTCTGTCTCCCTGCAGACACCAGGTGATTTTCATCATTTCAAACACTGATCTCGTTCTGCGGGACAAGTCCATCAACACTAGATGCAGGTAAGTACCTATACATATATCATCAAAATGTGCATAGTTCACATACACTGTTCTCAAAGGTTTTCTCTCACAAAGTAAAACTCCTGAGTTAATTAATTAACCCTTACAGCACCGACATGGCATTTTCTGTGACATAAACAGCTCACCTTTGATGGTGATGAAACGAGAATACAAGGATGACATCATAATACTCCTACTCTCGTGTTTGATGAGGTAAAATATTTTTTAAAAAGGCACCTACCCACTGATATCAATGCCTTGGGATTCCCTTATTAATGCCTGATTATGGAGTCCTTATGATGGTACCCAATTGTTGTGCATAGCAAGATCATTATCTTCAGCTGTATTTTTATCCTTTTTTTTTCTAACACTTGGTGGTACTGGGGTTTCTGAAAAGCATATGATATGTCTGGCAGTGAAAGAGTTAAACAATGCTTGAAAATGCTGGCAAAAACATCATAGCTCATTCAAAAGTCTGAATACACAAAAATGCCCAGCTCTTTAATAAATAAAATCTGCAAATAATTATGTCTAAACTGAAGATATCAGTCTCAATCTTAATAAAATAAAAAATCATGACAAACAGAACATTAACAAGATGTTATAGACTATGCAGCATATAACAGTTGACAAGTTTCAAACGAAAAAAAAAAAATAAACTGGACATTTTAGAACATGCTAAAAATGGTGAAGTGATATGAGTAAAAGATACTCTTGTCAACTTTTTTTCTTAATTAATTTTAAAGCAAAATGAAACTTGGACTTTTCTGAGGCAAATGGGTGCAAGTTGATACTGTCAATTAGTTTACCAGCTGTTCCTTTGGGTTGCATTATTCTGAAAGCATTCCTTGCCACTCTTTTTTTTTCTGGTGTGAAAGAGTGTAATCCATTTATCTACATAAATTCATGGACAAGTGAATATCTAATCCATTTATTAATAAATTCATGGTCAGAGTGAAAATGTAATCCAATTTATCTAATAAAAATTCAGTGACCAGAGTGAAGATGTAATCCATTTATCTAATAAAAACTCAGTGGTCAGAGCACTCGCTTCCCCTTGCCAAAGTTAAGCAGTGTCGAGTGTGGTTATCAGTTGGATGGGTGACCATTTGTGCACCTTGGCTTCAGTACAGTTCCCCCGGTTCATCCAGCTGTAAATGGGTACCTGCCCTCTTTAGGGTCAGGGAAGGTAAAACAGCGAGGGAGAGGAGATGGGTGCCGCCCTCAATATGCTGGCCCCTAGAGAAGCTGAGGTCTCTGACGCCTCGCTCCCCTACGACTACATAGGTTATGGGACACCTTTACATTTACCTTTTTGCCTGTGATGAAATATTTGAAAAAAAAAAGTGTTTTCAGTTTTACATGCTGCATCACATACCAGGGTTAAGTATCTGTGTACAATATACACTCTCACACAATCAAAAATATCTCTCTCTGTATACAAAAGCAAGAACATCAAATCCAAGTTAAACCAACCAACAGTTGCTGTTTGCACAGTACACTAAAAATAATAAATTAATACAAAAAAAACCAAGTAAAGCAGTCAATAAAATGAAACACATTTCTTAAAAACTCAAAAATCACTTTGGTACAAGAAAGCCCCAAATAATTTTGAGATAAAAACACATTATGCCTCATATCACATTTCGTCATATGTAAACAATGTGCACATCTTTGTAAAGACATTTTGCAAATTTTCAATGCCTCCAAAAAGTTTGCGATTTTAAATAGTAATAGTAATAATAATAATAATATTATAATAATAAAAAAAAAATAAAAAAAAAAATAATAACAATAACAACAAATAAAATAAAAAAAGTATAAAAAAAACAGTGAACACGTGTGCATATATATGCTGGTCAGGGTTTGTTTTGTGTTTTTTGCACACCTGTATCAAATATCATAGTCCATTACAATGTTTTATTAAATAATCTCGTCATACTGTGTACAAACATATACATAAAGATGTGCAGAAGAAAATCATACCAGAATCCTGAGACATGGGTATATGGTTTTTACAGATCTGGATAATAGAACATCCCGACAGAAAAAAAGGGCAGAACTCTTCCCCTGCCCCCCCCCCCCCCCCCCCCCCACTCCATCTCCACCCCCTGTACAATTCAAAGTTTGGGAAAAGCTAAAAGGAATGATATGAAAAAAAGATTACAACAGTAACAAGAATGATACGAGAAAAGTTGATAAAACTGACAAGAGCGATGCAAGTGGAGATAATACAATTGTAATGTGTCCATTTTTCTTTATTCACAAATGATTTGCGCTACTTTTTAATAAGTCATTTCTTAATTCTTCAACGATCTCCATGCATACCTTAAAAAAAAAAAAAATTAGCTTTATGCATACTTGTTGAAAAATGACCTTGCATTAAAATAAAATATCTCCATGCATACCTTTAAAAATATGATCTGCATGTGTACCTTTACTTTTATGCAAATCTTTTATACAGTTTCTCTTTAGAACCAAGCACAAAAAAAAAAAACCCTGAACAACTTCACACTCACACTGTTAATGTAAAAAAAAAAAAAAAAATTTTTCTTTCTTTTTTTGGTCTCGTTTACTTTTTTTCTTCCAGAATTATAAGAACTATTCCATAAAAAATCTGTGTATAACCCTAATATTCTGGACGTAACATTCTGCCCAAGACTGATTCTATAAAAGAAAGGCAGTGCAGGTGGGTTTTTTTAAAAAACTCATTTCTTGTGAGCACATTCAAGATTTCGACACAACATTGTTTTCAAAATAGCACCACAAGTCTCAGTATGTTATGTACAGGATAAATAACGTTTCATCTCAGTTTAAGATTGTAAAATGCTTGATTAACACCACACCCACACAAACACACGAACACCACACACACACACAACACACACACACACATGAACACACACACACAACACACACACACACACACACCACACACACACAACAACCACACACACACACACACACACAACTAACACACACACACACCCCCCACTACTTCACTTGATTTATATCAAATCTGACATTCGTTATATCATAAATTAAACCAGCAAATGTTTAAATTCTATTTTAGTCAAAAATTTTCCAGTTATTTTACAGTGTGATTCTAAGCCATTACCAACACCTGTTTTATCTCCCTTGTCATGTCAACAATATAGTGCTCAGAGTTCTGTCTGTCAGACTTTTTTGCATTGTACCAGCAGTACTACACAAAAAACAGGCAACATCAGAGTACTAATACCAAACGACAATTTTGTAGCACCTCTTTTAAAAAATTCTTTCTATTTCTCCACAAAACAATCCCTTTCAAGATATTTTTCAAGAACATCTCCCCCCTCCTCCCCTCCTTTCTTGGGGGGTGCATGAAGTTTTAAACAACACAATAAAACTGAATTCAATAAAACTATGTACCACATTTCAGAGTTTAATTATACTTTCAAAATTGTCAATGTTTTTTGTAAGCAAGATCATTCGATAACACTAAAAAAAAAAATCACACTGGTCATCAAAGCCCAGAGAACAAAGAACACAATGACAAGTAGCAACCAACATTTCGAGTTCACAGACCCAAAAAAGAAAGTAGAACAAGTACAAACACTGCTGTTGCTGGTCGTTGCATCCACAATCTGGGGACTGACTACAGCAGCAGGAGTGAGTCAGCCAGCTGGCATGAACTGAAGAGCTTAGCTTTGCCTGAGACAAACACGGACAGTTTTTACAACCTGATTGTACTACCTTGCACTACTTGGTTCAACATCTTGCGTGAAGAAAGTTTTAGTAGCTTCAACATCATACAAAAAAAAAAAAAAAAAAAAAAAAAGGGAAAAAAGGAAGAAAAAAAAGAGGCCTACTTCAGATCCAAAAACTTGAATGGAATGACTTTCAAATGAGATCAGGGTCAGAGGTGGTCAGGTATCAGTTGGTTTAAAAAGTTTTATTCAGAATTTTGGACAAACATTGAAAACAACAGCATTTAGAAATCACAGCAACAACAAGCTTGTAGCTTATAATGTGCTCAATTTAACATTGAAAATTAACATGAAAACGACAGCCGAGGTATCAGGTATCAGTTCCCTTATGTGGCTCTGGACAGAAGCTCTGTCAGCCATTGGCAAAAGAAAAGCTCTGTCAGCATTGGCAAAAGAGCTCTGTCAGTCATTGGCAAAAAGCTCTGTCAGCATTGCAAAAGAAAGCTCTGTCAGCCATTGGAAAAAGAAAAGCTCTGTCAGCCATTGGCAAAAGAAAAGCTTGTCAGCCATTGGCAAAAGAAAAGCTCTGTCAGCCATTGGCAAAAGCTTGTCAGCCATTGGCAAAAGAAAAGCTCTGTCACATTGCAACTGTGTCAGCCATTGGCAAAAGAAAAGCTCTGTCAGCCATTGGCAAAAAGCTTGTCAGCCATTGGCAAAAGAAAAGCTCTGTCAGCCATTGGCAAAAGAAAAGCTGTGTCAGCCATTGGCAAAGAAGCTCTGTCAGCCATTGGCCAAAGAAAAGCTTGTCAGCCATTGGCAAAAGAAAGCTCTGTCAGCCAATTGCAAAAGCTTGTCAGCCATTGGCAAAAAAAGCTCTGTCAGTCATTGGCAAAAAGCTCTAGTTATTGGAAATAAAGCTCTGTCAGTCATTGGCAAAAGGCTCTGTCAGTCATTGGCAAAAGCTGGTCAGCTTCATTGTTCAAAAAGTCAGGGCCTACATTTAATTCACCCTGCCTTACCACGCCATTTTACACTCACTGACCACTTCTTGCCTAGAGGATAAATTTCTGCTTTAGGAATGAGAAACTGGGAAATATAATGAACAAAAAACAATAACACTGAAAATTACCCGAATAGGACTGAATCCCTGCAGTACTACTGAGTATACATCTAAGACATGGAAGCTAGCTGTGTGGATTTGAAACTGAAACATTCTTGATCTAAAAACACGAGAGCACAGAAAATCCCATGTCATGGATGGGCAAGATGGCCTTTCCTGTCAAAGGGGGAGGGGAGGGGGTCAGGGGGAGGGAAAGGGGGGAGGGGGAGTGAGGAGGGGGGGGGGGCCCTTTAGGTAGACAGAAGCATGACAGCAAAAGCCTGACGGTTCTGACAATGGGACACTGGTGACATTACTTACACTGCTGTTATGTTCTGGAGCAATTTTGTGGACATTAAGCCTTGTTACATCACATTTTTTTTTTAGATTACCAACTCAAAATCAAAACTAACTTACACTGTCACTTCGAAAAAAAAAAGCATTTTGAGTATTTCTACTTAGGATTAACCTTATGACTAAAGGCATACAAGCACACATCCATGCGCAAGTTTGCAACGTTTGTTCACACACACACACACACACACACACACACACACACACACACACACACACACACACACACACACAGCACACACACACACACGCACACACACACACACACATCACACCACCCCCACCCCACACACACACACACACACACATGCACACAAATGAGAAATGCAGCATTAAAACAGTATTGCACTCGTACAAGTAACTATGCATGATGAAATGAGTAAAAGAGTATTCTTAACATGAGAGTACATATAAAAAAAACAAGAAACAAAGCAAAAAGAAGCAAACATCCAAAACCAAAAAACTCACTCTCAAAAGAAACAAAAACGCCTATCAAAACACCGCTTAAATGAAGTCTAAGCTGATGGCTATGGAGGTTTCAAAAGCTTGGCTTGGTTAAAAATTTTTTCAAATCAATATTTTAAATAGTTAAAAAAACAAACTTGCTAGACCTTGTTTCAAACTAGAAAAAACCATTCACATTTCAAAACATTTTCAAAGATTGCATGGACTCACTTCCACATGTACATGCATGCATGCGCTGGCTGCACACTCACACACACACACACACACACACACACACCACACACACACACACACACACACACACACACACACACACACAGAGTGTTCAAGATCTTGTAAAAAAAAAAAACCCAAACAAACAAACCCCAAAACAACCCCAAAACAAAATAAAACCCCACACTTGACAAAATCAGATCTTAAAACCAGATCTCAGGCTACAACAAGCACAGTTAATAATTTCCAGAAATGCTGATATCATCATCACTGATAACAACACCATACTTGCAATATAACCTTTTGACCCATGTTTGAGGTTGGATTCACTATTATGCACTTAAAAAAAAAAAAATCCGTTCCATGTCATTGATGCACTGCCCAGCACTGCATTTGGTGAGACATACTGACAGCTACAGGAGAACAAATAAAAAAAAAACTCATTTCTTCTGCCTTCTCTATCTATCCCTTAGTCTGGTGACCGTGGTGGCACCCCTGAAGACTTGACAACCAGTTCCCTCCATTTCTCTCTCTCTGTTCTGCCTTTCTCAAAATTTTGTTGAGTTCTAGGCCTGTCCATTTGCTGATGCTGTCCTCCCATCTCTTCTCTGGTCTGCCTCTTTTTCTTCCTCCTTGGACAGTGCCTTGCAGTATTGTTTTTGCAAGTCCTTTTGATTTTGGACATGCCCGTACCATTTAAGTTTAGGCTTCTTCTCCTTCTCACACTAACAAAATGTTTGCTAACCTGATCAAAAGATACACACAGAGTGATGATTTTTTTTTCTGCTCCTTCTTTCACTCAGATCATTGCAAAGACATTACCCATCCCATGTAATTAAACATAAAGCTGATATTTAAGTTATTGTAGGGGGTAAAAAACTAAACAACCCAACCCTACATCCAAAATAAGACCGTTTCAACAGTCTTTTAAAAACAAATACATGCATTAAAAACACACCGATAATATCAAACTTTGCTGCTGACACAATCTCTACAAGGAACACACAACTACATAAGTTGGAAAGTATATAAACAAAACAGTGTTTTTAAAGTTGTTATAGATAGATATCACTCACATCAACCATTATACTATCAAAATGTGGAGAAACAGAGCTATAAATCCCACTGACACAAAAGGGTTCCCCACTCTGCCCACTTTGCAAAACCCTGTTCCACTTTTTGTAAGAGTAGGCCATTGTGTGCCGGTGGGAACAGATGACAATACTTACACAACTGCACACACACACAGGGACTGGATGAAAAAAAAAGCACATGAGTGCTTTTCCCATTATCCTCGATATAAAAGAATTTAAAAAAAAAAAAAAAAAAAAGATGCAACAAACAGGCAGAGTATGCAAAGATCACATGGAGATGAGACAACTCCAGCTTACAGATTTTCAAACTGATTCAAGCATTTTGAATCAAGCAGTGAGAAGCAGCAAGGGAGAGGAGATGGGCACCACCCTCAATATACTGGCCCCTGGAGAAGCTGAGGTCTCTGATGCCTCGCTCCCCTACGACCGCCTGGGTTATGGGACACCTTTACTTTTTTAAGTGAGATTTTCACACTAATCAACTTGCTTTGAATCAAACAGGGCAGTGAATTTTTAAACTGAGCCTCATCAATCAACCCACAACTAATTGCATGGAAGGCTATGATTTAAAAAGAACAAAAACAATAAAGACGGCTGTTTTTTCAAAAGAGTGACAAGAACTTTCAACTGTTTTCCAGTGAATCGCAGTTGTCTGTCAGACTCAAAAGCATGAAGGGAGAACTGTCTAAAAAATGCTCAGACTTCAAGGTCATGATGACATTTTCATAATTTACTAAGACATAATCATGAATTTGTGTTATTGTAAAAGTTATTTTATTTCGAAGATAATGGAATAACCACTAATGTGGTTTTTTTTGTGTTTTATTTTACATCCAATCCCCAGTGCATGCAATTTTGTTAATGCTGTCATCCATTCCTGCCAGCAGATATGGCCTACTCATCGGAAAGGCGTAACAGATTTTGACATGTGCACCGTAATGATCCGTGTGCATTTGCATACAGGGCCTCAGTTTATAGTCTCCCCTGAGGGTAAGGCTAGACAGTTGCTTCCCCCTGTATTGCATAAGTCAGACAGGGTATGTCTGGCGTGGCTAAACAGGCCCTTTGCCCTATTCATACTAGGAAGAAAAAAAAGGAATGAGAAATCTACGATCCCTGATGCCTGAACTGCTATACAGGTCACTGCAATAAAGTCTGCTCCACTGACACGCTCATCAGATACTTTCACACAATGCTAATGTGTGCTGCAGTAGAAAGCAAATGATTTCATTAACGTAACATCAGCTGTGCTATCACATGAGATTCTAAGCATGATCAAAGCTCCCCTCATACATATATGATTCAGATCTAGATGAAAGCATACAACATTAATAACTGTCTCTGCAAGTCAAAGGGGAACAGGGAAATATCCAGTATCTTTTCTATTATTTAGAATCAATCTATCTATCTATCCATCTATCTATCTATTGTCTACCTCTTAGTCTGGTGACCATGGGGGCACCCCTGAAGACTTGGCAACCAGTTCCCTCCATTTCTCTCTCTCATTATTTAGAATGAAAATCGGAAAACATTAAAAATTTTCTAACTGGCTGACAACATGACACACCGACATCTTTCAAAGCAGGAGGACACTGCAATTACCTGTTGCGTGTTTACGTGTTTGAACAAACATACCCAGACACATACCATCTAGGTGATGTCTGGCATCGCTCTGTCAACAATCAAATGGACTAAAAACAACAATAACAACAACCCCCCCCCCCCCCAAAAAAAAACAACCAAACCCAACCCAAAACAAAATAAAAAAAACCCCCAACAACAACAACCCCCCCCCAAAAAAACAAACAAACAACCAACCCCAAACCAACCAAAACCACATCCCCTCCAACATCCAAGTTTTAACTTGCATCACATCAAAATGAGACTATCGTGGAGACAATAATTCTCTTCATCTACACAGTGATCGACATCATTGCACGCAGGTATACATAAAACATAAAAGGCTATAAAGGATCACAATGAAAGACTTTCAGAAAACGAAAGACACGCATACTCTGAAATTCTGCGTGTGATTTTAAGACACCAGTGCAAATCTACACTAAGTGCACAGTACACATCCTCTCCTCTCCTCCTCTCAGCAACTCTCAGAGAAGTCATTGTGGATACTACACTGAATTCTTCATGCTGCTTCCCCCTTGGGCAAGTTGGAACCTGGCAGAGCCCATTCCCCATACTTCTGAACTACACTATTCACCATGTACATACACAGTCATGTACTACTCTAAACAGTTCCAAAGTTTCATGCATCTCACAATAAAAAATAAAACGATTCTGTCGGTGGATTCAAAACACCAGGCCAACAGGGAGACACTTCATTGTCCACTGTCACCCTTCTGCTCTGGTTGTGCCTTGATATAAAAGAATAAATAAATAAATAAAATAAACAGAAACAAGTTGTAGATTTCCAGTTTCTCCTCCATCACACTACCACCCTACTGCTCTGGGTCTGCCTTGATAAAAAACCAAACAACAAAAAACAACAACAAAAAAGTTGTAGATTTCCATTTTGCTCTCCATCACACTATTACCCTACTGGTCTGATTCTGCCTCCATATAAAAGAATAAATAAATACATAAATAAATAAATAAATAAAGAGAAAAAGTAATTGATTTCCATTTTGCCCTCCATCACACTGTCACCCTACTGCTCTGGTTCTGCCTCGATATAAAAGAATAAATAAATAAATAAAATAAACAGAAACAAGTTGTAGATTTCCATTTTGCCCTCCATAACACTACCACCCTATTGCTCTGGTTCTGCCTTGATAAAAAAAACAAACAAAAAAAAAAAACAAGATGTAGATTTCCATTTTGCCCTCCATTACACTGTCACCCTATTGCTCTGGTTCTGCCTCACTATAAAAAAATAAATAAAATAAAAACAAACAAGTTGTAGATTTCCATTCCCCCCCCCCTTACACACACACAGTCACCCTACTGCTCTGGCCCTGCCTCAATATAAATGAATAAATAAATAAATAAAATAAAAACAACAAGTTGTAGATTTCCATCCAACCCCCCCTCCCAACACTGTAACCCTACTGCTGCTCTGGTTGTGCTACAAGTTGTAGATCTCCACTTTACAACCCCCCCCCCCCCCCCCCCCCACTCCACACACACACAAACACACTGTCACCCTACTACTCTTCTCGTTATGACACAAGTTGTAGACAGATCTCCACTTTACCCTCCTCCCCCACCTACACCTGTCGCCCCCCTGACCACGGAGCAGACGTCCAGTGCCTGGTCATTCAGGTGATCGTCCTCTCTGTGTTGTCAGCTGACTCCTCTGAGGTGGGGTGAAATCGCCCGTGGATGATGGCGGCTCTGGAAACGAGCAAACGATGCATGCATCAAAGATGTGGCCTGTTTTAACTCAGTGTGAGTGGAAAAACAACAACAACCCCCCCCCCCCTTAAGTGTGCGTGCCTATTTATGTGATGTACATTGATGTTGTGTGTGTTTTAACTCAATGTACGTGCCTGTTCGTGTGGTGTACATTGATGTTAAGTGTTTATCTAAGTCTGTCGTCTGGTATCATTTAAAGTGGAAAGACATTAAAACTGAAGACTACTACTACTACTTCTAAGTATGCATGCCTATTCATGAGATGTACATTGTACATACATGCATGAATCTGTACATGCTCTCAACCAGACATGTATTCATAGGCAGGCTGACAGTCTTTCCCTTTAGATTCCCACCATGTACATGTACGTGTGCGTGCGCGCACAAACACACAGACAGACACACACACACACACACAACTGAGATGGGAAAAGAGAGCGAGAGAGAGAGAGAGAGAGAGAGAGAGAGAGAGAGAGAGAGAGAGAGAGAGAGAGAGAGAGAGAGAGAGAAAGAGAGAAAGAGAGAGAGAGAGAAAGAGACAGAGAGAGAGAGAGACAGAGACAGAAAGACAGAGAGACAGACAAAGAGACAGACAGACAGACAGAGAGAGCTAGCTTTTCATCTAGTGATAGCATCTCATTTTCTTCACAATGACAAAAATAATGTTTGATCTTTGTAAAAGTTATGACTGCTCTACAAAGAGCTATCGATCTGGCAACAGAACCATAATTATGTGACGCTATAATTATGTACATCCAGCTGTTGTGGATGTTGACATCACTGATGCCAGTTTTCCTGCTTCAAGCCCTGTGGGCCACCCACAGTGTGCACTCTGACTCACTCCTCCCAAGCTTGGGAGTCGCTGTGAGACCACACAAATACACGCACGCACACATGCACGCATGCACACACATACATACACACACATGGATGAGACACCTTGTGCACATGTTAAATCCTGTTCAGCTTTTTGTAAGAGTAGGTTACTGTGAGATGGTGGGAACAGATGATAAGATTTACAAAACTGCATACACACAGGGACTGGATGTAAAAAACCACATGGGTGCTTATTCCATTATCCTTGATATAAAAGATTAAAATAAAAATAAATAAAATAAAATGAATGAACACACACACACACACACACACACACACACACACACACACACACACACACACACACACACTGGGTGAGAAGGCTGCATACAACAACTTTTCAAGTAGCTCACCGTATATACTCATATAGGCAGCCATACTATGACTTCGAAGAATTTTGGGGGGGTTTGGTTTGAGAGAGAGAGAGCAAGGTGTTATGCTGTGTGTGCTTGTCATGGCTGAAGCCAGTCTCCATGTTACGTTTGAAGGCATTACGACAGTTGAATGCTGCAGGCTTTAGCACTTATCTGACAAGGTGACATGAATTTATTTATTGAGCACTGGCAATTCTTTTGGCTTGGGCTAACAATCCATCCAGTAATACATCATGGGTTTTGGTTTTTGTTGCTATTTTATATTTTATCTTAAAAAATTTTTGAAAAATTATTTTATATTTCATATTTTATTATCCCCTCTTCCTCTCCAATAATGGTTCAGTTAAACTGAGCTGATAGTTAAAAAGTAAAGAAGAACGGAAAAGAAAATCTAAAGTGGATGTGGCAGTGTGTCAAATATTGCATATGGTAGGATAATGACGTTTATAAATACCCTCCCCCCAGCCATAAGCATGAAGTTATGACTCTTAACACTCAGTCTTCACTCTTAAGCCATTGGCATGAAGTTATGGATCCCACAATTTATTTTTATTTTTTATTTATTTTATACCACTTTATGTCACAGCAGATTTGAACTCTGCGGTGAAATTCAGGCTGCTCTCCCCGGGGAGAAAGCGTCGCCACAAGTGCAGCGTCACCCATTATTATTTTCTTTTTCCTGTCTGCAACTGTATTTGTTTCCCTATCAGTGTGGCTTTTTTCTACAAAATTTTGCCAGGGACAACCCCCTTGTTGTCTTGGGTTCTTTTACGTGCGCTAAATAATGATGTGTAACACACGGGACCTCGGTTTATCGTCTCATCCGAAAGACTAGCACCCAGACCACCACTCATAAGTCTTCCCTCCTCAGCCACCCCACTCCTCCTCCCCCCTGTTAAAGTCTGTCCCGAGCCTAAGGCTCATCAGGCCGGTGCTTATCCCGGTGTCTGTGGCATTAAGCGACTGAGAGTTATAGACGCCTCCCTGGATAGGACGCCAGTCTGTCGCAGGGTTAACCCCCAACACAAGGTTGGTACCCCTTTTACACCTGGGTGGGGTGAGAAAATAGCCGTAAAGTGCCTTTTCCAAGGGCACAACGCCATAGCCGAAAGCTGGGATCGAACCCGCAACCTTTAGATTACGAGTCCAATGCCCTAACCACTAGACTACAGCGGCGGTTCAAAGTGGATGAGGCAGTATGTCAAATATTGCATGTGGTAAGAAAGTGACATTCATACATCAGCATGAAAATTATGACTCTAACACTCAACAGATGACATTTACAAAAACTGCATACACACGGGGACTGGATGAAAAAAAGCACAAGAGTGCTTATTCCATTATCCTCGATATAAAAGAATAAATTAAAAAAAATTAATTAAAATCAAGTCTTCACTCCTCAGCCCCCCCCCTGCCCCGACATTCTGAACGATTCTCACATGAGCAGGAGGATGTTGAGGGCGACCAGGGCAGCCAGCACCAGGTAGGGCAGCCCCAGGTAGACATCCAGCCCCACCTGGTACAGGTTGGACATCACCACACCGCTCAGCGAGGACGTCACCATCTGCAGCACGCCTATGCCCGCAAACAGCGACCCTGGAACACACAGACAAACTTGGTATATGTTCACCATAACGCTGATATTTAGACACATCCTTCCACAATGAAATATTATCACTTCTCTATCTAAATTAGTAAATATATAAAAAGTAAAGGTAAAGGTGTTCCATAACCTGTGTGGTCGTAGGGGAGTGAGGCGTCAGAGACCTCAGCTTCTCTAGGGGCCAGCATAGTGAGGGCGACGCCCATCTCCTCTCCCTCACTGCTTTACCTTCTCTGACCCTAAAGAGGGCAGGTACACATTTACAGCTGGGTGAAGTGGGGGGGGGACAGTACTGAAGCGAAGGCGTGCAAACGGTCACCCATCCAACTGGTAACCACGCTCGATGCAGCTTAACATTGGCTGGGGGAAAGCAAGCGCTCTGACCACTGAGCTATCCTGTCCCCTCTAAAAAATACATACATTCAATGCTTGATTTGGCAAGACCGTTCACACTTTCCAAAAGTATTAAAAATTGTCTGTATATATATATATATATATATATATATATATATATATATATATATATTTTATATATATATATATATATATATATATATTATGAACATAGGACTCAGGAGTTTTTTTTATGTATAACAAGACCTAAATATTTTTTTTTAAAACAAATCTTTATTCATGAATGTTTTCTTTAGTTTAAACACAACATAAATGGCCACATAGGCAAAAAATCCCACCATTGATGAACCCTAGAGAGCTCTAGCCAAAGAATGGAAGAATCCCCCCCCCCCCTCCCCCAAACCATAATTCAACCACAGGGACATTTAAATCATGCAAGTCAAATATCAGTAACCTGATCTTTTTTTTTTAACGTGTGCACAAGATGGTCTGTGTGCATTTGTACAGGGGGCCTTTGTTTATAGTCTCATGCATAGGAGTGAGTGACAACAACAACAAAAAAAAAAAACAGCATGCATACAGGTGTTATGTTTAGGCACCATCCCTGAGAAAAAATCGGGGAGTTGGAGTCCCTAAGGTGGTTTGGGGCAGTGGCCTGTAAGGCAAATTCCTAGCGGCTCCTGCAACGACACTGGAAACCATGCGTATCGGTGATTGTCTTTCCAATGGACCATTCCAGCAACTTGGAAGGGGGAGTGGGGGGGGGTCTGCTGCATGGGTATCAGCTTGCCCTCCATACTGATTTACCCAGACTTTGTGTTCTAGAGCCTAGAGTGCAACTCCATAGTCTTCAAATATATATAATTTAATAGTATATATATATATATATATATATATATATATATATATATATATATATATATTGTACAGTGCAAAAAAAGATTACAATCATCAGAACTTTATATCAAAACACATGCAGTCACACACATATGCATGCATGCACACACACACACACACACACACACACACACACACACACACACACACACACACACACACACACAAACAAACATGTATACACATACAAACTACCCCCACACAAACAAACAAACAAACAAACATTATATGTACACACTACCCACACAACAAGCAGACAACTACATGTATAAATTTATTCACCTTGCTCATTGCGGGCCACAGTTTTGGACATGATGGTTCTGCACATGGGCCCTACCAGCTCCATCAGAAGGCCTGCGCCAGCACCTGACCATCCACACCATGGAATTAGAACAGCAAGGCAGTAACACACATGCACACACATGCATGCACATGCACGCATGCGCACACACACATGCACATAAATGTGTGTGCACACACACACACACATGCGCACATAAATGTGTGCACACACACACAGACACACACGCACTCATTCCACAAAAGAGAATTAGAACAGCAAGACAGTAAATGAGTAGCACACACACAGAGACCCACAGAGACAGACAGCAGACAGACAGACACACACACACACACCACACACACACACACACACACACTCACACACACACACACACACACACACACACACACACACACACACACACACACACACACACACACACACACACTGCAGTTAATAATAATAATGGTTCTGTCACTGTGAAACAACTCACAACAGTTATTACAATACGTAACTGCGACAGCTCTTGTTTGCATTTTGTTAGAAGAAGAAGAAGAAGAAAAAACAGAACAAGAAGAAGAATTCTGAAGAAGAAGAAGAATTCCAAGGAAAAAGAAGAAGACAAAGACAAAGAAGAAGAAGAAGAAGAAGAAGAAGAAGAAGAAGAAGAAGAAGAAGAAGAGAAGAAAAACAAACAGAAGAAGAAACAGACGAAGAAGAAGAAAAAGAATTCTGAAGACAAAGAAGTAGCACAGAAACTCCAAACTCACCCACAAAAATCAGCACATTACTGTGAGCCAGCCCTCGACACAAGAAACCCGCGGCAGCCGACACGGAACCGATCATGGCAAAGCGGGCTCCGAAATCCAGCGCTTGGTCAGCAAGATGAAGACGACGACACTAACCCACTTCAGCAAGGACAGGGCCCCGTGATACACACTGATCTGCACCTTGCCCCAGCAGAACGGCTGATGCAGCAAGAACAGAACACTGAAGTTGCTTTCCCCGATGAAGGCAAAGAGCATGGTGAGAAAACAGGCTAGATAGACCAGGAGCTTGAAGCGGCGTTTATCAGGGGTGTCCTTCACGTAAAAGGCGAACGACTTCAACAAAGTCGCGCAAGAGAAGGACCGATAATCGCCGTTGTCGAGAGTTTCCGGGATGAGGAACAGAACAAAGAAGACGCCCCACCACCAGCTCTGCCAAACACACAACCATGGGCCAGACGTACCCCACCTCCGTCACCCACACCCCAGCCGTTGCCGTGGCGATGCTGGAAGCGATGGAGAGGATGGCTTCCACGGTGGTGACTCTAAACGCGCGCTGCTTGCCCGGTGCGGTAATATCGGCCACCATGCCAAAACACGCCACCAGGAAAAGCCCGTAACTGCCGCTCAGCCCAGAAACAGACTGCTGACACACACCAGCACCGGAGACAGGTCGAAATGGAAGATGAGGATGTTGAGAAGGATGCTGGCGCCCAGGCCTAACAAGCAGACGTAGAAGACGAACTTGCGGCCGAACTTATCCGTCAGGGGGCCGAGGAAGAGGGTGGGGAAGATGGCGACGAAACTGCTGATGAAGCTGGTGTACATCACGTAGCGGTTCGTCTCCGACTGAACCGTCTGCTCCGCATCGGAGCTATTGGAGTCTGAACCGTTGCTGCAGACGCTGGTGTCGTTGCCTGTCTCCAGGTGGTGCTCTTTGGCGAAGTGGTCGTACAGCCAGTATTGCACTACGGGGTATTGGGTCACCAGGGGTAGGAAATAGAGGAAGGCTACAACTTCGGGTAAGATCAGAGAGGACCGGTGTGGTTGGGCATTCCCGTCACAGGTCGTGGGTAGCAGTCGGTCGTTTTCTGCACTGCCGTCCTGGGGCCTGGTTTCGTTTTTGTTGTCGTTTTCTTCTTCGGCGACGTGGTTGTCTCCCATGTTTTATGATGGTGTGTGTGTGGGTTCGTTCGGTGGTTCGGTTGTTTTGTGGTGGTAGTTTTGGGGTTTTTATGGTGTTTTCTGCATGCCTGAAATGAAGAAAGAGAGAGGGGAGAAGAGTTAAGACGGTGTGTAAATTGTATAACACGCACGCACGCACGCACACACACACACACACACACACACACACACACACACACACACAACACACACACACACACACCCCACACACATAAAGTACAAAGGTAATGGTGTCCCATAACCTGTGTGGTCGTAGGGGAGCGAGGCATCAGAGACCTCAGCTTCTCTAGGGGCCAGCATGTTGAGGGTGGCACCCATCTCCTCTCCCTCGCTGCTTTACCTTCCCTGATCCTAAAGAGGGAAGGTACCCATTTACAGCTGGGTGAACTGTACTGTAGCCAAGGCGTGCAAACGGTCAACCATCCAACTGGTAACCACGCTCAACGTTGCTTAACCTTGGTTGGGGGAAAGCGAGCGCTCTGACCACTGAGCTATCCCGTCCCCACAAACACACACAAACACACACACACACACACACACACACACACACACACACACACACACACACACACACACACACACACACACACAAGTTTTGGGGGACCAGTACACTTAACTCGGGCAGACCAAACCTATCTGTTGACAGTCCTCTGTCTTTAGAGGCTGATGAACTGAAAGTCAGAACAATGTCAACACCAGACTATCATCAGAAAGAATGCCAGAGAAACTACAAGTCTGAAAGCAACAACAAAACCCAGCCAACCAAACATTGCAACCACTTCCTCCCCCTCCCACAAACCAAAATACAACTATAACAGCAGAAATTAACATGAAAAAGGTATCCACAATATTAATCAGTTCTTGAAAATCAAAACACTTGACTTACCAACTTATATATCATTATACAGTTTATTTATGTATAAAGTAATAACCAGTGTGATAACAAGTTAATTTTCTTGCCAAATTCTTATCAGTAATTACTCACTAACTTGACTAAGTCCTTCAGATGAGGCTATAAATCGAGGCCCAGAAGTGCAAACCCACACCAAACATCTTGCAAACACAAACGTGTTCCAACTTTTAGCAGAGTAGGCCATTTCGTACTGGTAGCTGTGGTAGGTATGGATGACAAAATTGTAAAAAAAAACAACACATGCACATAGGTGTCGTGTTTAAGGTGAGACACGGGTCCAAAAGTGACCCAAATCATGTTTTTTAGAATGAAAAATTGCTGGATGCATTTATGGAGATTTCCCTGTGTAAAATGAAAGAATTCAGACCATAAAATATGTCTGTAGAAACAGGTTATTCATACTTGTTATAGATAAAAAGGCTTAGGATTTTGAAATATTGAGTTTTGGTGGCCATATTGGATTGTTTTCATGGCAACAGTGCAGAAAACTGAGTAAATCTTTTATTTTATTGCTTTACAAGTGATGCCCTTTCAATATATGGCGTAACTTTTAACATTGGCTTGTAAACAAAATTTCATCAGTTTCGACCCCAGTGTCCCACCTTAAATACCATCCCTGAGGCTGAAATGCAGCTACCTAAATGGTTGGGGGCGGGGGATGGGGAACAGTCACATGTTATATGCAAAAATCTTAACACTGGTGAACCTCAGAGCTGTAGCTGAGGAAGAAAACAAAAACAAAACACCACCTCACTGAACCAGCCTGTCTTCAGTACAAACACCTGAACACTGAGAAAAGACATTCACACAACTGCCAGGAAAAGGTAAAATAATGCTCCCACAAGTTTCATTATAAACTGACAAAGCTTGCAAATAAAAATAAAAACCCAACAAACAACCCCCCTCCACCCCCCCCCCCCTTTTTTTTTCATTATCAGGGTCTACATGTGAAGCTAATTGCATGCACAGCTGTACTATTGTAAGTCTGTCAAAAAAAGCCAATGAACCAAACATGCTGCATGTTGCAGACAACATTAAAGAAAATAGATGCAAATTACTTCAATTAGTACTTTGATACAACAGCTGCTCTGCCACAGGCCTGTCCAGAAGTTTTTTGTTTTTTTTACTTTCTTGTTTCTCAGCTTGAGCTCTGAGTTCACCAATGGTGAGATTTTGTGTATATGACCGTTTTTAACCACCATGAAGGAACTTTGGGTTGTTGTTTTTTTGTGAATGAAACAATCTCGCTGGATGCCTTCACGGTTTTTTTTGTTTTTAAAACACAATGTCTCCCTTATATGCTACACATGTCTTGTTTAAAAAACACAATTTCTCCCTTTTAAGTTACACATGTGTTGTTATTAAAACACAATTTCTCCCTTATGTGCTACACATGTTTTGTTATTAAAACACTATTTCTCCCTTTTATGTTACACATTTTGTTTAAGCACAATTTCTCCCATATATCCTACACATGTTGTTTTTAAAACATAATTTCTCCCTTTTATGCTACACATGTTAAAACACAATTTCTCCCTTTTATGCTACACATGTTTTGTTTTTAAAAACACAATTTCTCCCTTTAAATATACTACACATGCTCTGAATACTTTTGGGAGGAAAAATCCCTGCTGTATAAAGATCTAAACCTTGTCTATCAATTGGCTTTATTGTGTGCATTTTGTGTCATGTAATATGTATACTTGGCTGAAGCAGTAAATATTATATACATTATTAATTGATAATATAACAGACTATAATCTGATGACCTGGGTTCAAGCCACCACTAGAGGCACCTATTCAAGAGGATCCCCCCCCCCCCCCTGCAGTTAACACCAGTACTAATACAGTAATAGTGATACCAATCCCCTGAAACTCCTTTGGGTGAGACTATACAAACAGAAAATCTTCCACTTGTGTTAAAACCCATTCCGCCTTTAGGAAGAATAGCCTCAGTAGGCCATTGCGTGCCAGTTGGAACAGACGGCAAAAATTAAAAAAAAACTATGCATGCAGGTGTTGTTATATTTCTAAAGACATCACCTTTGAAACTACGTACAAGGTAGGCAGAAGCGGTCCCATGAATGCAGCACAAAATCTCACCATTGGTGAACCTCGGACTTGGAGTTCTAGCCAGGTGAGAAAAACAATCCAACAACTTTTGTATTGTAACATTGTGTAGACGTCACTTAGAAAACATTTCCTTTAAAAAAACCCTTCAGTTAGAAGTAAAACTAGGAGATAATGATTTTTAATATTTTTCTACTGGGAAAAGCCCTACTACTTTAGGCATCCTTCATATTAATCTGTAGTGTTATCCTTGGAAATGATTATAATGTTATCACTCAATCCTCAAATCCTTCTGATGATGATCTGTTGATCACATCTTGCAGCATGTTGTTTGTTAAATAAATTCAAGATGTAAATTTTACTTTTTTCTTGTACTTTTTTTTTTACATTTTTTAACGCTTTGGATATCTTGAAAAGCAAAGGATACTGACACATTTTGTTGTTGGAATGTTTGCTTATCTAGTCAATAGGTATGTCTTTTGGGAAGGTTGACAATCATTTCAATTTCATTATATATGTGAACATTATGCTATCATTCTAATTTCTATTCAATTATTTTTATATGTCTTCTTCTCTGGTCATTCATTATACTATAGGGATCATGTGCCAGCATGTGAATGTTGATGTTGCACCTGAGAACACTATAAGCTACTTGCTTGTTGTTGCAATGTAGATTAATATACATTAGGTACTTCCTGATAGATATTTGTTCTATGCTTAGTCACTAAGCTAGGAATGATGAATAGCCTAAACCTAAACCAATCAATTCTTGAGGCAAAAAAAATGCAGATGATATGAATAGGCTTTAGCATGAAACAAGTAGCCTGATTATGCTACTGGCATCACTCTTGTTATTATAATTGTCGTAATAACTCTTTTCTTTTAATCATAGAGGCCCATTAAAAACAGTGACAAAACAGCTCTTACAATTCCTGTTTGTAGAGGTAGACCGTACAGTCGAGGAGTGATCATACAACAATTCTCTACTCTAGACGAGTTGATCGGTTTTGCCTCGTGATATTTTCGTTCTAAATTTACTCTCATTCTTTCTTTTTGTTTTCACAGCAGCACGCTGTACACCTCTCACGGGTCACTGCACTCAGCCCACGGATATTCCAACGTGAATCAGCACATTCTGAAGTTTTAAAGTGCAACACCAATAACAACTAAAAATAAACAGATCAAGTTTCTAACAAAAAACAACAAAGAGATCGTAAGCGTTATGTAAACATTATTTGCTCATGTTTTGTATTGAATGAATTGTTCCATTGGTGCGAGTTGTGCCTCACCTTTTATCTGAAAGGACGAAAAAACAAATGAGAGAGGCCTCGTCCCTTCGAACTTCCACAAGAACCTCCCTCGATGCCACCTCTCTTGGTTTGTGTCAACAACAAGTAATATAGGCAACTCTTATCAAGAGTTACAATTTTGGGTTTTTGGCATTACTTCCCCTGGCGTTGTTTTGCTGTCTGCTAGAATGTCTGTGGAGTGTGTGTGTGTGTGTGTGTGTGTGTGTGTGTGTGTGTGTGTGTGTGTGTGTGTGTGTGTGTGTGTGTGTGTGCGCGCGCGCGCGCGCGCGCGCGCGGCGTGCGTGCGTGCGTGCGTGCGTGTTATGTTTATTTTTTAAAATTTTATTCCTTTATTTTGACGATAGTGGAATAAACACTCATGTGCTTTTTTCACATCCAGTCCCCGAGTGAATGTAGTTTTGTAAATCTTGTCATCTGTTCCCACCGGCACACAATGGCCTACTCTTACGAAAAGGGGAACAGGATTTAACGTGTGTGTAAGATGTTCTGTTTTTGTTCTTTTACATTTTGTGGTATTACATTGTGTTGCATTACATTGTGTTGTATTACACTGCGTTGTATTACATTGTGTTGCGTTACATTGTATTGTATTATACATTGTGTTGTATTACACTGTGTTGTATTACAATGTGTTGTATTGCTTTGTGTTGTATTACATTGTGTTGTATTGCATTGTGTTGTATTACATTGTGGTGTATCTCATTATGTTGTGTTACACTGTGTTGTATTACTTTGTGTTGTATTACATTGTGTTGTATTGCATTGTGCTGCATCACAATGTTGTATTGCATTGTATTGTGTTACATTATGTTGCAATGTACTGTGTTGTATTTCATTGTGTTGTGTTACATTATGTTGTATAACATTGTGTTGTATTACATTGTGTGGCAATGTACTGTGTTGAAATACATTGTGTTGTGTTGTATAACATTGTGTTGTATTACATTGTGTTGTAGTGTACTGTGTTGTATTGTATTTTAATACATTGTGTTCTATCATATTGTGTTTTTGTCTTCTGTGTTGTATTACATTGTGTTGTAGTGTACTGTGTTGTATTGTGTTGTATTACATTGATTTGTATTACAGTATGTTGGATTGCGTTGTGTTGTATTACATTGCGTTGAAGTGTACCATGTCGTATTACATTGTCTTGTATTGCACTGTGTCGTATTGCATTGTCTTGTATTACACTGTGTCGTATTGCATTGTCTTGTATTACACTGTATCGTATTACATTGTCCTGTATTACACTGTGTCGTATTGCATTGTCTTGTATTACACTGTGTCGTATTGCATTGTCTTGTATTACACTGTGTCGTATTGCATTGTCTTGTATTACACTGTCGTATTGCATTGTCTTGTATTACACTGTCGTATTGCATTGTCTTGTATTAAACTGTGTCGTATTACATTTGTCTTGTATTACACTGTGTCGTATTGCATTGTCTTGTATTACACTGTGTCGTATTGCATTGTCTTGTATTACACTGTGTCGTATTGCATTGTCTTGTATTACACTGTGTCGTATTGCATTGTCTTGCATTACACTGTGTCGTATTGCATTGTCTTGTATTACACTGTCGTATTGCATTGTCTTGCATTACACTGTGTCGTATTGCATTGTCTTGTATTACACTGTCGTATTGCATTGTCTTGTATTACACTGTCTTGTATTACACTGTCTTGTATTACACTGTGTCGTATAGCTTTTGTCTTGTATTACACTGTGTCGTATTGCATTGTCTTGTATTACACTGTGTCGTATTGCTTTGTCTTGTATTACACTGTGTCGTATTGCATTGTCTTGTATTACACTGTGTCGTATTGCATTGTCTTGTATTACACTGTCGTATTGCATTGTCTTGTATTACACTGTGTCATATTGCATTGTCTTGTATTACATTGTGGTATTGCATTGTCTTGTATTACACTGTCGTATAGCATTGTCTTGTATTACACTGTGTCGTATTGCATTGTTTTGTATTACACTGTCGTATTGCATTGTCTTGTATTACACTGTGTTGTATTACACTGTCTTGTATTACACTGTGTCGTATTGCTTTGTCTTGTATTACACTGTGTCGTATTGCATTGTCTTGTATTACACTGTGTTGTATTGCATTGTCTTGTATTACACTGTGTCATAATTATTGCATTGTGTTGTATTACACTGTGTCGTATTGCTTTGTCTTGTATTACACTGTGGTGTATTACGTTGTGTTTGTAGTACATTGTATTGGATCCATTGCATTCTTTACCACTTTCAGTCACGGAGGATTTTTCTGTGTGAAATCTGGGCTTCTCTCTCTCTCTCTCTCTCTCTCTCTCTCTCTCTTCTCTCTCTCTCGTCTCTCTCTCTCTCTCTCTCTCTCTCTCTGTCTCTCTGGGAAAAGCTTCACTACAAGTGCAACATGCCATTTTCCTCCTCAGGTGTTTCTTCTGTGCTTAGCCGGGGTGGCCTGGTGGTCAGAGTGATGCCTTCATGATCTGCTGACCCGGGTTCGAAACTCGTTCAAGTGGATTTTTTCACTGGAGATAACATCAGTGCCGACTCCACTCCTCCCAAAAGTCCTTCGGATGAGACTAGAAACCGAGGTCCCGTGTGCCAACGCACGCACAACATATTCCGCACACGTTAAAACCCGTTCCGCTTTTCGGAAGAGTAAGCCATTGTGTACTGGTGGGAACGGATGACAAAATTGACAAAACTGCATACACACGGGAGCTAGATGTAAAAAAGCGAATGAGTGCTCATTATAATATTTCCTCGAAATAAATTGATTTCAAAAAAAGTTGTGAAGCCAGATGCAGTCTGAGAATAAATGCCAGTGTCTGGTTATAAAAAAAAAATATCAAAGAATTTTTCCTTTTTATTTATTTATTTTTTTTTTTACAGCAAACATAATGCTTAGTTCACGCCAAACATTGACATGCTGTGCAATCTTAAAGCAACAACAATGGCCAGATCAACATGCAGGACATTTTCTTTTTTCGTTTCCTCTCTGCTAGAGCTCTGATGTTCACCAAATGGTGCGAGTTCTGCGTACGTGATCTTTCTACCCACCATAAAGTAGCCGCATTTCGACTTCGGGGCTGATGTCTAAACATAACTCCAGTTTGCATAGGGTTTAAAAAAGTTGTTTGTCACCCGTTCTTACCGGCACAAATGGCCTACTCTTCCGAAAGGCAGAACGGAATTTGACTGTGCATAGAATGTTTTGCGTGCCTTCGCACATGTGGTCTTAGTTTGTAGTCTCACCCGGACTTTCGGGAGAGTGGAGTCAGTACTGATGTAAATTAAGGGGAAAGTCCCTTAAACAGGGTATCGGTGGTGGCTCGATTGGGATACGAAATGGAATTCTTTGATAACGGTCAGAACAACTTGACAATAAGACGGACATGAAATTGCTGGCTTGAATAATGATAGAAGCAGACATGACAACAAGAAGAAGAAGATCGGCACAGAGTTGATTAAAAACAAACAAAATACACACAAACAAAAACACCCGAACCAAAAACCCCAATCAAAACCCCAAACCTAGGCAACACACCGCACTCAAAAGATGGAACCATCAACAACAATAAACGCAAATTAAATATCAACAAGAAAGAATAATAGTAATAATGAGATTAATAACACAAATGACAACAGAAACAACTCAGCAACAAGATAGACAGTGATATGGAGTCAACAACAACAAGAAATATAAAAAAATAGAGCAGAATAGTTAAAAAAAAAAGAAAGAAGTAAAGATGTCCATAACCTTTGTGGTCGTAGGGGAGCGAGCATTCAGAGACTCAGCCTCTCTTGGGTCAGCATATTGAGGGGCGCCCATCTCCTCTCCCTCACTGCTTTACCTTCCTGACCTTTAAAAGGGCAGTACCCATTTACAGCTGGGTGAAACTGGGGGAACTGTACTGAAGCCAAGGCATGCAAACGGTCACCATTCAACTGGTAACCACGCTCGACGCTGCTTAACATAACTTGGGAAAACGAGCGCTCTGACCACTGAGCTATCCGCAACAGAAACAACTCAGCAAACAGACAGACAGTGATAATTATGAAGTCAACAACAACACCAACAACAACATCACAAAAAGAACATGAAAAATGAGAAGCGGAATATCAACAATAAAAACAGACATGAAGTTGACAGTATTCACAACAAAAGTAGCAAGCAGCACCAGCAGAAAGTTTCTTCGTCACAAAAAACATCCCAGAAACACAAACACACGAGAGGTAGTTTTTGTTTTTTAGGAGTTTATTTTGTGAAAACAAAATCCCCAAAGTGGTACAGTTATATAACAAGTGACCATCAATATATCGCAGGCAGTGTGAATTTGTTGATTTATAAACATTTTGTGTGAACACTCGCTGAGAGAGAGAGAGAGAGAGGAGAGAGGAGAGAGAGAGAGAGAGAGAGAGAGAGAGGAGAGAGAGAGAGAGAGAGAGAGAGACAGACAGACAGACAGACAGACAGACAGACAGACAGACAGACAGACAGACAGAGCAATCACTGGCAATGTGATTTAGCAATGAGCATGAAATGCAGAGGTAGGCCTACACAGAATCTGCAGAAGACGAAATGTTTACCATTAAGATGTACAAAAAAAAGTATAAAAATGGAAATGTATAACAAAAATAAATAATGACCATATCATCATCAACCTCATCATCAACATCATCATCATCATCATCATCACTTCATCATCATCATCATCATCACATCATCATCATCATCATTCATCACATCATCATCATCATCAACATCATCATCATTATCACCATCCTCCTCCTCATCATACAAAAAAGGCCCCCAACCAAACCCCACCAAAAAAACAACAGCATCAGCTACAACACAGAACAGCAACAACAACAATAACGAAAAAAAAGAAAGAAATAAAACGCATATTGATCAAAAGCATTTTGAATAAAACTTGGTGGTAACACTGAAATGCCATACCAAACCAACCCTGACGATGATTGTCCTGATCAGAAGATTGCATGCTGCTGCCTTACTCTTTTCCATCCTAGAAACAGAAAGTCATGTACTTGCTCTGTTAGAATACAGAGTTGATGAACATCTAAGCTGACGTACGTGTGTGTGTGTGTGTGTGTGTGTGTGTGTGTGTGTGTGTGTGTGTGTGTGTGTGTGTGTGTGTGCGTGCGTGCGTGCGTGCGTGCGTGCGTGCGTGCGTGCGTGCGTGCGTGCGTGCGTGTGTGTGTGTTTCTCGTCATAAAAAATACACAGAAAATGAGGGTAGGTAGCCTAGCGGTTAGAACTCTGCGCCCAGGATCGAACCACCACCACCACCACCACCACCACCACCACCACCACCACCACCACCTAGGCCACCCAGTTCACAGGGATTGTTCATACTGCCCTGATCTGGAGTTGTAAACATTAGTACTTACTTCACTCACCCAAACAAAATAAACAATCATGTTATCAAATAATTTTGGTGATTCTTTTCCTTACATAGATGGCTTGATCAAAAAAGCAAACCATGCTTATTCAATGTACCATCTGAAATAAAATTTTGACGTTGACTTGATGATCCCCCCAAACAAACCCGGCACACACACTGGCGTCGTGTTTAGACATCGTCCCTGAAGTCAGAATGTGGCTACCTTTATGGGTACAACGGTCGCATATACAAAATGTCGCCATTGGTGAACCTCGAAGCTCTAGCCGAGGGAGGGATGGACGGAACAGGGGGAAAAAAGATATGTGGAAACAGGGTACATCTCCTTATATGTATGTTTTCTTTAAAACTTGTCAGTCATCATGAGGCACACATGGACCTAAGCACAGAGAGACACCTCCCCCCCCCCCCAACATCCCCTCCGCCCCCATTCAAACAAAAGAACAGACCAAAATAATATCATTGTCATCACGATATATTATGTTGTATTCTCCTTCTTCTTTTTCTCGCTGATGTGATCATTACTGTTCTTTTTCTTCTTACATCATATCTTTTATTTTTTGCTGGTGTTGTTTTAAAAAAAACAAAACCCAGTCGACGGATCGGGTGGAAGAGAAAGAGATCTTAAAGACAAAAATGAGTCTGCGACAAACAGTCTTTTGGATGAGACAATAAACTGAGGTCCCGTGTGTTACACATCATTATTTAGCGCACGTAAAATAACCCACAGCAACAAGAGGGTTGTCCCTGGCAAAATTTCTGTAGAAAAAAAGCCACACTGATAGGGAAACAAACACAGTTGCTGACAAGAAAAAGAAAAAAAAAGAGGTGGCGCTGCACTTGTGGCGACGCGCTTTCCCTGGTGAGAGCAGCCCGAATTTCACGCAGAGAAATCTGCTGTGACAGAAAGTAGTATAAAAAAATACTCCTTACTGTTTCAGCACATTCATACACTGTCAGGGGAGGGATGGCCTAGTGGTCAGAGCGTTGCGCTCGTCATCTAATGGCCCGGTTTGGGCCACCTTGGAAACACCCATTCAAGTTTTTCTGCCAGTACGGACTCCATTTCCCTAAAAGTCCTTTTGGATGAGACTATTTAAATCAAGGTTCCGCGTACGACCGAACGTAGAACATCTTGTGCACACGTTAAAACCCGTCCTACCTTTCGGAGGAGTAGGCTATTACGTACCGGTAGGAACGGATGATTTAATTAAAAAAAAATGCAAGCACACGTACACTGGTGCCGTGTTTAGACATCATCCCCGAAGTTGGAATGCAGCTACCTTAATGGTGGGTAAAAACGGTTGCATATGCCAAAAATATCACTATTGGTGAACCTCGGAGCTCTAGCCGCGAAATGTGAGGAAAATACACATAAAAATAAACTTGTATGAAATCTTAAGTATCACAAAACGCAAGGAAGCAGACCTGATACGCTGTGTAATAGCATCGTCCTACCTTCCCACCTGTTTTTCTCCGAGAAAACAAAACAAAACAAAGCAAGACTTAATCTACGCAGATGAAAATAACTGATGTGTAATGAAGCTAATAATGACAAAAAGAAACACACACACACATGTATTAAGCGACAGGAAAATGAGAACAATGAAATGACAAGGAACAAAGCTCTCCATTTGTCACGCATAAACTGTGCAAGCGTGAACATGCATTGGTCACAGACAATAAACCACAGTTATGAATCCCCTTCCTGATTGACAGATACGAGACTGTAACGATGTGATGTGCTATAATTATCATAATCTGGCAGCATTGCTTGCAGAGGTGTGATATGCATCAATGCACCACCTGTGACGCATGCACACACACACACACACACACACACACACACCACACACACGCACACACGCATGCACACACACACACACACACACACACACACACACACACACACACACACACACACACACACCAAACACACGTGCGCGCGTGCGCGCGCATTAGATATCTCTCTCTCTCTCTAACTAACCTATCCAGTCTCCTTCTTAGGGTCGTCTGGTATCACTTAAAGTGGAAAGACGTTAAAATTGAAGACTTACTTACTTACTTACACACTCAAACTTACCACTCAAATAAAGCATCAATTTGCCAGACGAAAAAATGTACTTGCTACTTTCTTTGATATCAGGAAAGCCTATGATCAAGTATGGCATTTACGATTACTTCATAAGCTTAAAATGATTGGTTTGTCTGGATGCATGTATGATTATTTTAAAACGTTTTTGAGGAAAAGATCCATTCAAACAAAAATTGGACATACATAGTTAAGTCCAAGGTTTATAGACATGGGGATCCACCAAGGATCAGTAGTGGCACCAACGCTGTTCAATATTTTAACATAATTATGATCTTCATAATGCAGTGTCCAACAGTATTGAATTGGTTCCGTACGCAGATGATTTATGCGTCTGGATGAAAGTTATCATGAAAAGGCATACTCATTTACGATCTCCTAACTACATTTAAAAGGCTCACCAAAATGAGTTAAGTAAAATACGTGAATTTCTGAAAGATAATGGATTAATGATATCCCCTGAAAAATACATATGATGCTTTTCAATACAGGTTACGATCCACAGGTACTACCTACCTTCAAAATTGGAGATTCTGTATTAGAATACAGACAAACTAAAATGTTTAGGGGTATTTCTCACTCCAAAACTAACATGGAATAACGACATAGAGCATGTCCTGACTAAAGCCAGAAAAAGTCTAAATTAATGTCCTAAAAATTGTTAGCAAACAACACTGGGGCCAAGATATTTCATCTCTTATTCATTTAACAACAGCTCTTGTTCGTTCATTCATGCGCGCACACACACACACACACACACACACACACACACACACACACACACACACACACACACACGCGCGCGCGCGCGCGCGCACATACACACGCACACACACACACACGAGTACAAACACAAATAAATACGTACAGTTATACATTACTAGATAATGAAGAGTAAAAAAGCCCCCCCCCCCACAAAAACAGCTTTTCTTATCACATCCATTGTAGCTATAAATAGATATCTAGAAGCACACACACACACACACACACACACACACACACACACGTACAACACACACACACACGTACATATATACACACACACGCACACACACACCTCCTCTCTCTCTCTCTCTCTCTCTCTCTCTCCTCTCTCTCCTCCCCCCTCCCTGCCACACAATGACTTTATCACAAACATTGTAAAATAGGATAACGCATATTAAGATTGCACGCATTTCAGATTTTTTCAGAGAAAATGATATCACACTCTGAATCAATCATCAACAATCGCAGACATCACTTGTAATTCATTCAAACGATTAATTCTGAGCCTTTCTTGTGGACAGAAAAAAATGTAATTAGAGTTCTCTAAGAAAAAAAGTGCGGTAATAATTTTTGTTGAAAAAAAAAGCGCATTCGCCTGGCTCGCAGTCCTGAGATAGGCTAGGCAGAAACCAGTTTCCTCCTCCCTCATAAAATATTACAGGCTGCCTTGTAATGTCTTGTGATACTACTACTACTACTACTACTACTACTACTACTACTACTACTACTACTACTACTACTACTTACTACTACTACTACTCCTCCTCCTCCTCCAACTACTACTAACAATGCTACTACTACTACTACTACTACTAATTTATATGGAATTTATATAGAACAGAACAAAGACGGATAAAAAACTGAGGATTCGAACCCTGACTGAGGCGTTTTAATTTGGCGGAATGTTTTATTTTTCGCTTCTCGGCTATACCTAGAGCTCTGAGGTTTAGCAATACAATGGTGGCATTTTGCGTGTGCGACCGACCCTTTCTGCCCGTCCTATAGGTATCCGCATTCCGACTCTGGGGCCGGTGGTTTTGCGGGATATTTAAGGCTCTGTGCAGTTTCATAATGTGGGTTGGGAATGTTGTGGGCTCAAAGGAAAGACTTGGAGCCGTGATGTCAAAAGTCATTAGCTTCAGTTGCTCATGCAGATTTCAGTATTGGTCTGTTACTAAACTGATCAGATTATCTTCAAAACTTTTTTTTTTAATTCAGAAGTATAAATATATTAGATTTGTCTGTCTTCCTGTGTTCCTTCCCGTATCTTCTTTTTCATTAACTGCTTAAAATATCGGATAAGTTCAAGTTAAATCTTAATTCACAATACATAGATTTCCTGGGAGCATGTTAGTGTTCTTACTTAAAAAAAACAACACAAGATACAAGGTTTCTGTATCAATCTTCCATTCATAATCACCCCCGGTCCATCTCCCTCTCCCCCTACTCCCATCCAACTTCACACACACACTGTGTGTCAAAACACAGTGCTATTCTTAATGTTTTGTCCACATTAATCATCGTAATATCCAGATATGACAATCATTACAGAGCAAAAATGTAGCGGTCAGAGAGAAAAAGAGGATAATGTGTTTGGTCAATGTCCTGAGTTTGCCCCCGGTTTTGAATGAGCTACTGACAATTTGATATTATGATCTCTAAAAGAATGATCTCATATACCCGTTGTTTAACACACACACACACACACACACACACCACACACACACACACACACACACACACACACACACACACACACACACAACCACATCCACACGCACACAAGCACACTCACACACACGCACACACGCACGCACGCACTCACATCATCACATCACCATTACTATCTCATATCATATTGCAACATCACCATATCATATCATCATTTATTGCCGGTTAAGTTTTAATTTTATTTTGTCCAGTAAAAGTGTGCATGAAACATCCAGTAAGTGAACGTTTTCATCCATCTGTGTGTGTGGACAGCAGATGGATGCGTCTCAGTCACAGTGCACGTTACAGCAATAATTACATAACATGGACCATCCAATACATACAATCTCACATCATCTCCGTTTTTCGGCAACATAGCAGTGATATTAGCATATATATATCTGAGTCCTTTTTTTTTTTTTTTCAAATCCCATTCAGAACGTGCATTTTAACCAGTGTTTGCAAACCACACAATTTTTGTTCCTGAATGTGTGTCTTCCTTTTACTTTTTCTCACCCTGCAAAATAAAATATCAGACATTTGAATCCCCGATATTAAAATTAAGACACAGAATCCGCAGACTATACATCTTTATTCAAACATTATCTGACTTTTCTGGGGGGTAGGGAAGGGAAGGAGAGGTCCAATCAAACTATACACACTTTTCAACCTCTACAACTCAAATCAGACACAGTGCATATACTCCGCGAAATGAAGCGTCAGGTTAGGTCAGGCCTAGCGCCGTTTGGAGTTGGCAGCTGGACGGGTCTTGAGCTGCTGGCAGCGGGGAATGTGCCTCTCGGCAGACTGCTCGTTGAAGGTCCGCCCACAGTGCGGGCAGGGCACGAGGTCGGGGTTGTGGGAGGGAGGCGGCGGGGGCAGGTGGCGGGGGGAGACCCCCTGCTGCTCCATCTGCTGCATCTGCTTGGCGTAGCGGATGTTGGTGATGAACTCCTCGTGCTGCCGCCGCCAGTCCGCCTTCTTCTTCTTCTTCTGCAAGCACACAGGGTGTGGATGTTGAGGATGTGGGCATAGAGGGTGTGGACATGATGATGAGGACATAGAAAATGAGGTTATAGATGATGTCGACATAGAGGGTGTGGACTCAGAGGATGAGAACATAGAGGGGAGGTCATAGAGGCGAGGACATAGATGAAGATATTGAGGATGTGGGTATTAGTAGGATGTGGACGTAGAGGTTGAGGGCATAGAGGATGAGGCATAGATACATAGAGGATGAGGACATAGAGGATGAGAAGAGAGAGAAGAGAGAGAGAGAGAGAGAGAGAGAGAGAGAGAGAGAGAGGAGAGAGAGAGAGAGAGGAGAGAGAGAGAGAGAGAGAGAGAGAGAGAGAGAGAGAGAGAGAGAGAGAGAGAGAGAGAGAGAGAGAGACAGAAGAAGAGAAGACAGACAGAGACAGAGAGAGAGACAGACAGAGACAGAAGAGACAGACAGACAGAGAGCAGACAGACAGACAGACAGACAGGAGCTTTGAGCAGAACGACCACGGACAGACAGGGATGGATCTTTTGATGTGATGAAACCCACGGTATACGTGGTTATTGGCATCGACAGTTCGTTACACTTCACCTGTTATGGTTTCATTTGATCACTAAGCACCATCCAAAAACAGATGAGAGAGAGAGAGAGAGAGAGAGAGAGAGAGAGAGAGAGAGAGAGAGAGGAGAGAGAGAGAGAGAGAGAGAGAGAGAGAGAGAGAGAGAGAGAGAGAGAGAGAGAGGAGAGAAAAAAGAGAAGAGAGAGAAGAGAAGAAAGAAAGAGAGACAAAAAGAGAGAGAGAGAGAAAGAAGAGAGAGAGAGAGAGAGAGAGAGAGAGAGAGAGAGAGAGAGATGAGAGAGAGAGAGAAGAGAGAGAGAGAGAGAATGAGAGAGACAGAGACAGAGAGCAACATTTTTTTTTTATAATCGTGTTCGTTCTACATAACAAAATTTTTTTTTCTCAACCACAACAATTAATTTTTTGCATCATTCCGATCGACCCTTTTTACACCCCTAACGAACGGGAAAAAACAGCACGTTTCTGTTACAAATCACACCTGATGATTTTACACTCCCGAAACTTTTCCATTAGCCGAGAGTTTTTAGTCTCTCTGTTCATGTGTGTCGGGACTCAACATTATTACCATGCATTAGAGAACACAGGGGTCATCAGCAGAAAAAAATGCCTGAGAACGAGTAGGGGGGGGGGGGGGGGGATGGGTGATCAGATCAATACTGACTGTCAGCATACATTCTGCCCCATCCATCCATAGTGCTGTGTGGGCACGGTGGTGGGGTCGATGGATCAATAATGAAACTAGTCGGCGGTAGATCCCTGCTGTCTGGTCACCTGTGTCCTCGGACATGAAAGACATACAAGGCTGTGTGCCTATGAAAAAGAGGGGAACTAGTGGAAAACGTGTCTTCACAGAGTTGGGTGGAAACTGGGTCTCTCTCTGTCTCTGTGTGCGTCTCTCTCTGTCTCTCTCTCTGTCTCTCTCTCTTCTTGTCTCTCTCTGGTTTTTTTGTTGTTCTCTCTCTCTCTCTCTCTCTCTCTCCTCTCTCTCTCTCTCTCTCTCTCTCTCTTTGTCTCTCTCTCTCTTTTGTTTCTCCTCTTTTTTTCTGGTTTTGTTTTGTTCTTGTTTTCTATCATGATGAATCTTGAATCTTTATTTCTAATTTCAGTTCTCTGTGTTTGCGCTTTTGTTATTCTATTTTTGTCTTCTGTTTGTTACTGGTCTTGTTGTTTTATTTTTGATATTTGGTCTATCATTGTTGTTAGAGGTTTTAAAAAAAAAATGATGTAATTCCTGATTAGGACAGCGACTGGATGTAAAAAAAAAAAAAGCACACGAATGCTTATTCATTATCCTCGAAATAAAAGAATTTGCCTTGACTTGCCTTGCCCCCCCCCCCCCCCCCCTCTCTCCTCCTTTGTACAGTTTTCCATACAAGGGCTGGTCTGATTAACGTCATTGATTTTTTAATTATTATTATTTTTTTATATTATTATTAATGTCATCAATTGTGTGATCTAAAACTGTTATTATCTTTGTCACGGCTGGACAGGGGTGGTGGAACAAAGTTGTTGTTTTCATCAAATATAAAAGGCATTCAATGCCTTACAATTTTCTGCCTATTTGATTTCGAGTATGTTTGCAGAGCTGTGCGAAAATGCTGTGTAAAGACATCTGTATTGACTATTGACATTGGAACAGGAATTATTTCTACTTAAAGGTGTGGTGTGTGTGTGTGGTGTGTGAGTGTGTGTGTGTGTTGTGTGTGTGTGTGTGTGTGGTGTGTTGTGTGAGGGGGGGGGGATATACGCATCCTGCAAACACTCAGTTGAAGGACACCGAAGGATGTCAACAACAGCGTTTTTTCTCCCTCAGAGAACCGCCCCCCCGCAAAGAAAGGCACCGGTGTGGCCTTTAAATTATACCTAAAGCAATCGATGCTGACTTAAAGCCAGCGCTCAAAGGAGGTGCAGGGATGGGATTAGAACTGACATGACTTCGATCCCTTGGATCTGGGATCGGCGCCCCCTGCACTCAATGCGTGCACCTGAAGATGAAAGAGGTCAGCGAGAAATGATATCTTCACACCTGCTAATTATTCATGACCACTTACACCTAGCCGCCAAGTCAGCTGGACATCGGGTGCATCAGGTGAATTGGGACAGTCAGGCTGGATGGGGACAGGTATATATATATATATATATATATATATATATATATATATATATATATATATATATATATGTGTGTGTGTGTGTGTGTGTGTGTGTGTGTGTGTGTGTGTGTGTGTGTGTGTGTGTGTGTGTGTGTGTGTGTGTGTGTGTGTTTGTTTTCTTCCTTTCTTTTTTTAATAAGTCATCCAATGCTCAAAATCCGATTTATGGATTGACAATGCATGGCATATCTATTATCATCCTGTTCCGCTTTTCGTAAGACTAGGCCATTATGTGCCGGTGGGAACAGATGACAAGATTGACAAAACTGCATACCCACGGGGACTGGATGTAAAAAAGCCCACAAGTGCTTATTCCATTATCCTCGATATAAAAGAATAGATAAATAAATACAGATAAAACAGTTGAAAGCCAAACTAATCTCATAAGAATCAAAGCATTATCAAGTCCCATGATTTGTTTATTTCCAAAACAAAACCCCCCCAGCCTCTTAAAAGTTATCCAGTTTTGAAAAGAAATAATTAAATATCATTGATTAGATTCCTTCTCATGTGCT
>CM060320.1:68013185-68030685 GCA_030674155.1 Stramonita haemastoma | reverse complement strand
TCGTCCGCGAACTTTCGCCCGCACAGCTTGCAAGGGACCAGCTTGACCTTCCCGCCCCGCTCCCCTTCTATCGCCAGAGTGTAGATCTCGCTCCCAGTGCCCGGGACAGGAATAGCGTCTTCTTCGTCTTCGTCATTATCATCTTCATCTTCATCAGGATTGTGAGGTCTTCTGTGGGAGGGAGGGTGGTGGTGGTGTTGGCGTGGAGGACTGGGTGAGGAGTGTTGTTGGGGGTGAGGGGGGTTTCTGGGGGTAGGTTGAACGTTGCGGGTGTTGTTGCTGTGTGTTTGTGAGTTGCGGGTTTCGTCTCTTGTTGCTCGGGTTGCTGCTGCTTTTCGCTGTTCTTCTTTCAGGCGTTTGGCTTCTGCCTCCTCTTCCCGACGTCGCCGGGCGTCTTCTTGTTGTTGTTGTTGTTGCTGTTGTTGTTGTTGTTGTCGTCGTCGTCGTTCTCTCTCGGCTGCTTCTTGCTTGGCTGCTTTCTCTGCTTCGCGTCTTTCCTGTACAGTGGAAGAGAGAGAAATAGAGGGAGAGCTATTTATTTATTTATTTATTCTTTTATATCAAGGATAATGGAATAAACACTAATGTGCTTTTTTTTTTTACATCCAGTCCCCGTGTGTATGCAGTTTTGTAAGTCTTGTCACCAACACACAATGGCCCACTCTTACGAAAAGCGGAACAGGATTTAACGTGTGCGCAAGATGTTCTGCGTGCATTCGCACACGGGGCCTCGGTGTATAGTCTCATCCGAAAGATTTTTGGGGAGGGTGGAGTCAGCACTGATGTCAACTCCAGGGGAGAATATCCCCTCGAATGGCATTCGAACTCGGGTCGTCAAATTGCGAGCGCAATGTTCTGACCACTAGGCTATCCCGTCCCTCCTACAGCCTAAGAGAAATAAACACTCAATTTCAACCAGAAGAGATTTCTCATGTTCTGGAAATAAACAACAAATATCAAACAACAACAAAACTAAAACAAACACCCTCCTAAAAAAATCAAAACCAAAACCAAACCAAACAAAAAAATCCCAACACTATCTTCAAATCACTGAGCAATCTTATTTCCGTTTTTCTCAGTTTATGTGTTGAAAAAGACACAAATGGGTGGCTGGGTGGAGGGAGAGGGTAATGAAGATCTAGAAACAACATATTTGTACAATCAACTTATACACTATGAGAACATAATCAGCACAACAGCAACAAGCTAGTAACTTATATCGTGCTCAAGTACAACATCAACATTCACATAGCGGCTAATGATCCCTATACGGACAAAAGAAGACAGGGGAGAATGACTCAACAGAATGGTTGCAGCATTAACCTTCCCAGACATTGAAACGAGTGATTATTTTCCCCTAAAAGGACATGTCTGTTAAAAAAAATCAGAAAAACACTTGAAAAAACAACAACGAACAAACAACAAAACAAGTGTCCTGTGCTTTTCTACAAAAACAAATGAACGATAACAACAACACCCCCAACATTATCGGACTGAAAACAAAACAACAACAACAAAAAAGTACTTCACCCTCGATGGACTAACACCATTTTTTTAATGTTCAGGACTGTATTGACATGCCACAGACTTCAGTCTTTCATTGAGCAGATGGATAGAACGCTTCAACGTTAGTCCATGCATGGCTTAGTGTGGGAATATTTGAATAACGTGACCAACATCCGTCTGTCTGTTGTATTGGAGGAAAATCACTCTCTGGAGGTTTCTACATCACTGGTTTCGTGATTGTTAACCTAGATGTTACTGACGGCCCCTTCCCTGAGGTTTTGATGCTCTGATTTTTCTATTGAATTGATCTGACTTTAGGGATTGGGGATCGATTGTATTATTGTCTACAATGCATTAGTGTATTAAATTGATTTACGTGGCTTGAAACAAAGACACACAAAATGGAACCTTTGACTACAATTACAAGTGTTTATTATCTACAATGCATTATTGTATTACATGAACTTTAGACTACTATTACAAGTGTTTAGTATCTACAATGCATAATTGTATTATATTGAATTGCGTGGCTTGAAACAAAGACACAAAAAAGGAATTTTAGACTACCATTACAAGTGTGTATTATCTACAATGCATTATTGTGTTACACTGAATTGCGTGGCTTGAAACAAACAAGAAGAAAAGAGTTTTAGAAAAGTCCTTCGGATGAGACTATAAACCGAGGCCCCGTGTGCGAACGCACGCAGAACATATTGCACACATGTTAAATCCTGTTCCGTTTTTCGTAAGAGTAGTCCATTGTGTACCGTGAGAACACATGGCAAGATTTACAAAACTGCATACACACGGGGACTGGATGTAAAAAGCACATGACTGCTTATTCCAGTATTCTCGATATAAAAAAAAATGAATAAATACATAGATAAATAAATTTAACATAGGCCCTGGAACTGTGCTACCCTCAGTAACTGAGAAAGCTTTTGGTCTAGGCTATCTTATTACAAAGTAACCTTCTTGGTGACAAAGGACCCTGCTTTAGGGTGACATCCTATTAGCGGCCTGACATCCAGTTCCCGCCCTTAAGGGACTCAGAGCAACAAGTGCATAAGTGTTCGCTGAAGTTTTCATGAAGAAGGCTGAATTTGCGGCCATGACAAGGGTGTATGCCGCCACTGAAGAAAGACAGAAAGAAGGAAAGACATGCAGACAGAAAGAATGGAGAAGGAGAGGGGGAAAGAGAACGAGGACATGACCAGGGGAGAGAGAGAGATAGGATGGAGGAGAAATGCCACCCACCCATCCCCAACCGTTACCCAAACTCACATTTCCAACTGGGATCGCAGACTTGTTCATGAAGATTTCAGATGCTGTCGCTATATCAGTCCTGTTTGAGTTTTGCAGTAAAGTGTTTTGTGCATTTTTGCATGCATGTTAGCACTCCCCAACCCAACCCATGGAAAATTTAACAATCGGCTAGTCTGCATTGAATCTGTGATGGTTGTGGGTAGAAAGTTTAAGGAATGTGTAATGAGGGGGAGTGTTTGTAAGCCAAAAGTGCCTGTACGTGAAGGGGTGGTTGGGTGGGAGAGATGAACAGGAAAGTGTATACCAGAAAAAAAACAGCCTTCCACACGCATCAAACCCCATGAAAGGACGGAACGGTAAGGATCAATAAATGAATGATGACGTCCACTCTTTCGCAAGGACCTTCTATGGCGTCATAGTCACCAGTAATGGCGCTACTGGAACACCACAATTAACGCCCATTACCGGAGCGCCAAAGTGTCCCCTGACGGCTTTCCGATTTGTCAGTTGTTGTGTGAACCCCCCCCCCCCCCCCCCCCCCCCCAATCCCCCTTTTCCGCTCATCGCTACGTCAGAATTACTGATGCAGCCTCAATCTCTTTCAACTGATGCCCGGTGGTAGTAGTAGTTTCAGCAAACAGCATCGTCAATGGTTGTTCTCATCGGCCCGGGGAATGATTACAGAGTTACTGAATAGAATCCTGCTGCTGCCACAGACAGTTGGGGGATGGGGGATAGATTCACGCGTTTATATTATCGCTGGTTTTTATCGACATGGGCCTGACTGAGACCACGCGCGAAAAATGGTTTGGTGGTTCTTTGTTGTTGATGTTGTGACTACACTGTGAAACTTTAATGAACAAGGCGGTTTGTAGTTTTTATTTGATGCAAAAAAAAACCTACAAAATTTTAATGGAAAAAATGAGACGTTAAAATCTGAAATTTACAATCATTATGTTCAATCATTGCAGAAAAAAAAACTAACCTCGGAAGATGAAGGAGAACGATGCGAAATAGTGTGGAAAGGAGGAGCAGAATGAAAACGGCAAAGCATAAGGGAAAAAACAAAAGAATAATACACTTTTTGTTTTCCAATAACTTTGTCAGAAACTAACTGATGAGCAATACAGCTAGGTATGCCCCCTCCCCACCCCAAAAAAACCCCTTTGGTTCAATGGGGATGTGCAAACGAATGACAGTTAACAACAAAAACTAATAGCTTCAGAATGCTTAAACAAAAAAAAAATTCCACCTTTAACACGTACACTCGCGCGCGCGCGCAACCTACCCACCCACCCACATTTTTCTCTCTCTTTTTTGCTTATTTTTATTCACAGGAATATTTTATTTTTAAGGATACTGCAATCATGATAGTTAAATAATATTGGTGACATGTTTTTTTTTGTCATATACAGATGGCTTGATGAAAAAAAAGAGAAAATCAATTTTTATTCAATGTACCATCTGGAAATTAAAAAATTGACTTTTAATTTGACTTCACACACACACACACACACACACACACACACACACACACACACACACACACACACACACACACACACGCGCGCGCGCGCGCGCGCGCGCGAATAAGCAAATCAATGCTTATTCAATGTACTAACTGGAAATAAAAATTTGACTTGACTTGACACTCCTGCCCCCCCCCCCCCACCCCCGCATCTCTGAAACTGCACCCCCCAAAAAAACACACACAAAAAACCACACAAAAAAACACACAAAAAACAAAGAGAATCCTCACACAGAGAAAAAGGAAGACCCCACTCAGTCCCTCACTCACTCCCTCCCTCCCCCACTGACTCACTCACTCACTGACTCCCTTACTCACCCCCTCACTCACCATCTCCGCCTCCTCCTCTCTCTGCCTCTTCAGACGGTCCAGCTCGGCCTGCTGCTGGTTGATCTGTTCCAGCAGCACCTTCTCTTGATCCTTGGAGGGCTTTCTCCCATCTCCTCCTCCTCCCACTCCTCCTCCTCTTCCTCCTCCTCCTCCATTCACGTTCTCCTCCTCCTCTCCCTCCCAGTCCCTGTCCGAGTCCCGGGGACCCCCCCGAGTGTTGTTGGCCTTCCTCAGGCGATCTTCTCGCGCCTTGCTCTGGTCTCTCTGCCATTTCTGAAAATCCGACATCGTCTGGGACGGGGCTTCTTCTGCTGGTCGTTGTGTGCTGCCTGCTTTTCCTGTCAAAGAGGGAGTTTTTGTGGCTTTAGTTATGTTTGTTTATTCACAATGACTTTATCATTGTTATAATATTAACCCTGATTACGGGCAAGACCAAGCTCTTTCAGTTGTAGACGTAGAGCGAAAGGATGCAATGACGGAAACGAAAACACAGCAAAAATGTGATTTTTTGGTTGTTATTTATCTGAAATTTTGTTGTTGATGCCTGTTGTACTTAAGTATTATTCAATAGTTGCATATTGTAGCACTCATAGTAGATCAGGGATCTGGTTTCTATTTATTTATCCTCCCGTATTCAAAATATGTGGGAATCCACCTCCAAACAATGATCCAGACTCCACCCCCCACCCCCCCACGTTTGTCCGTCTAATATAACAATTTGTGAAGAGACTTTGAATGAATCGAACGAACAGAGCAAAATACAGGTAAGTTATGCGCTCAGGGCTGTTCATCCATATACTAAATGTTGATGACTTTTACAAAAAAAACCCAACAAGAAGAAGAAAGCAAATATAGGATAACAGGGGGATTGGGGGAGGGGAGGGGAATATCGTTCACCAATATCGGCCTTTCAGAGTACAAAGTGAAATTTGTCTTTGACTATTGTGACGCAATATATATATATATATATATATATATATATATAATATATATATATATATATATATATATGAAGAGGACTGGGGGATATCGTTTATCACTACTAACCTTGAAGGGTATACATACAATCTTATGAAGTATTATGTGAATTTTTTTTTTTTTTTTTTTTTTTTTTTTTTTTTTTACTATTGTGACCCTATATAGGAAAAGAGTATATCACTGAAAACATGGATACGATCATATCATAACGGTCTTGAAAACAATACATCAGAGCATCACTCGGAAGGTTGCACCTTGCACAGGCACACACACACTGGTGCAGCCAGGGACACGAGCCTACATGTACATTACACACTCCTGTCACCTGTTTAAAACCGACATGATTTTGACACTCTTTTTGTTGTTGTTGTTTATCAACAACTGTTATAAAACACACCTGATCCTCCAACAGGTAACCAGTGGATCGGTGGTCTAGAGGTAACGCGGCTGTATAGAAAGCGAAAAATCCGGGTCGAAGTGTGCGATGGTTCGATTCCCGTTTGGGACAAAAACTTTTCCCCCCATCCATTAGACCATGAGTGGTGGTCTGGGTGCTAGTCTTTAGGATGAAACGATAAACTGAGGTCCCGTGTGTTACACATCATTATTTAGCGCACGTAAAAGAACCCACGGCAACAAGAGAGTCGTCCCTGGTAAAATCATGTAGAAAAGAGCTACTCTGATAGGGAAACAACTATAGCAGCAGCCAGAAAAAGAAAAAAAATGGGTAGGCGCTTCACTTTTGGCGACGCGCTCTCTCGGGGGAGAGCAGGCCGAATTTCACGCAGAGAAATCTGCTGTGGTAAAAAATACAACAACCGGATGGTAAAACACGCAACACTAACTGACAAGCAGACTTCTGCCACTACCGTAGAACTTAACTGTCGTGCACAAATCTTCCGACGGTACACATAATATAATATGGTAGACTATAATATTTTATATCGTGTACGACGAAAGAATTGTATCACAGCTTTCATAAAGAAAACAAAAGCATTCACCGTAAACGTACATTAGATAATGCTTAAAGAAAATCTCTGACCTCAATCAATGTCATGTATAACTGTTGATTCCACTACAGTTTTTACTGAATTAAGTGATGGTCGGAAGTAAAAACGCAGTAAATTTCACTTTAATGCTGTCCATGAATTCCTCAGTTTCCTCTTGTTTTACAGCCATCACTCAGGTGTTGTATTAAACAAACCAGCTATTGGTATTGTGTGGACGAAAGCTGATGTTTTCAAGGTGAAAATCGGAACAGTTTCTTTCAACACTATGAACATGGGGCTAAAATAGAAGTCATAAAAACAACATCCATGCCTAACTTTGATTCAAGAAAAAAGATACTGCACCAAAACGGAGTCTTCATTTTAATTTTGAAAGTAACATGTTTCATAAGAAATGTTAAAAGTTTTTATATATACATTTCAAGACAAGAGTGTCCTCCCATCCTCTGAAGTCGGAGTATGGCTGCCTATATGGCGAGGTACGTGAAAACAGTCATACACGGAAACTTCTCATTCAGTGTGCAGTTTCAACCTCACAGTTATTCCCAGGTGGGATGAGTGAATCAGAGTGCACATTCTGGGTGACCCTCAAAAGTGTGAAGCTGGGGAACGCACAACAACAACAATATCCTGCCAGCATCCACGTTTTGGTAAGTGGGTACCTGAATCTTTAGGTTCAGGGAAGGTAAAACATCGATGGAGAGGAGATGGGCACCGCCCTCAATATGCTGGGCACCTAGAGAAACTGAGGTCTCTGATACCTCGCTCCCCTACAACCACATAGGTTATGGGACACCTTTACCTTTTTACACCTTTTATCAAATAATATTATAACCTAGACATTTATATAAACTAAAGACAGCGATAAATACAAAAAAGAATAGAAACTGTTTCAATAAACAAGCATCATCATCATTCCCCACCTACCTCGACCTTGCGGCACAGCTTTTCTAGGCGAGGTTCGCGCCTGCTGGTTCGCCTTGTTGTTAGTGCTATTGTCATGATGGTTCGTCACCTTGTAATTATTCTCATTCTCATCCGTTTCTGGCGAACTTCCATTTTTACTACTGTTGCCGCTACCGTTATTACCCCCACCCACCACCACCGTGCTTAACCAGACGAGGTTTGTTACTGAAGGGGGAGGAGGAGGAGGAAGAGGAGGGGGAGGAGATGGCAGCGGGAGTGGGTCTGTTGGAATGGATGGGAGCTAAAGGCTGTCCGCGATCCACACCGGCGCTGCTCTTGTGGAAGCTGTTGCTGCTACTGGTCCTGCTCTTGCTCTGCTTGTAGTGCTGGTCGATGGGCGGCACGTAGCCCCCTTTGGCCTCCAGCTCGCGCCGCTCCCGGAAAAACTCCCTCAGGGAAGGGCTGGAAGACATCATGGCTGGACGGGGGTGAGCCCCGCCCGCGCCGCGCTCCTGAGAGAAGTAGCCCGGTTGGCGGAGTTTGGAGTTGGGGTAGTTGTTGTTGTTGTTGGTGGTGGTGGCGGTGTTGGTGGTGGTTTGAGGGTTGACGCCGCCTCTGGTTACTCGCTCTGCTCGTTCCTGGTTTCTCTTCTGGTGGTCCTGGGTTGTGGGTTGGAAGGAGAGATAGATAGAATCAGGGATACGATGAGATGGTTTGGTAAGGAAAGTGGTGTGTGCGTGTGTTTTTATTTTATTTTTATTTTATTCTTTTAGATCGAGGATAATGGGATAAGCACTCATGTGCTTTTTTTTTAATCCAGTCCCCGTGTGTATGCAGTTGTGTAAATATTGTCATCTGTCCCCAAAGGCACACAATGGCCTACTGTTACGAAAAGCAGAATAGGATTTAACGTGTGCGCAAGATGTTCTGCGTGCGTTCGTGTGTGTGTGTGTGTGTGTATGTGTGTGTGTGTGTGTGTGTGTGTGTGTGTGTGTGGTGGTGTGTGGTGTGGTGTGGTGTGGTGTGGTGTGTGTGTGTGTGTGTGTGTGTGTGTGTGTTGTGAAAGTCAAGTCAAAGTCAAAGTCAAAATTTTATTTCCACATGGTACTCTGAATAAGCATTGATTTGCTTTTTTTCATCTAGCCATCTACCTAAGGAAAAAAAATCACCAAAACTATTTACTAACATGATTTCAACATCCTTAAAATATAATATAATATAATATAATATAATATAATATAATATAATATAATATAATATAATATATAATATAATATAATATATATATATACATATATACATATACATATGGGTATATTTGTTTTTGCTGTAGCTGTGTAAACATTTGACGTGAATGTTTTTCTTTTTTTCCGCAAATGTGCAAATATATTCAACCGGGCAGGTATATCTTCTTTGTATTGCTGTGTAAACATTGAACATGACAGTGCATTTTTGGCTACTGTGTAAATATTTGATATGACTTTTTTGCTGCTGTGTAAACATTTAACACCATGGATATAAACAAATACATATAAAAAAAAAACCGCAGGAGCTTCCTATTGTCAACAAGCGCTTCCACTTGTTTCAATGTACTGATGGTTTACCTCATTTTCCGCTGATGGGTGGTAGAGCCAGCATTTGCTGACGAAATTAAACAGCATTGTCTGTTTGATAAGAAAACACATGTCACCTCTCTTTGAGATTCTTGTTTAGAAAGTACCCCCCCCCCCCCCCCTGTACCCCGAAAAAAAAGTATATTTCTAAAAAGTTGTTTAAATATGTTTTTAATCACTGCAAAACACATTTCCTTTAACCTTTAAAAGAGGACAATAAAAGAATCGAATCGAACTGAATTGAATTGAAAAGAACAAAATTAAAAAAAAACCTTCTTCAACCCAACAACCCCCCCGTTCCCCCTTAAATCCCCCCGCCCCCCCCCCCAAAAAAAAATCCCCCAAACCAGCCCCAAACAAACAAAGAAACCCAAAACAACCCAGGAAAAAACCTCCCGAGAAAAAATCCCAACCAAACGACATGCCCCCCCCCAAAAAAAAACAAACAACAAAAACAATAACAGCCCCCCACCCCCACAGAATAACCCAACCAAAGGGCACGCCCCGGAAAAAAACCCCAATAGTAACATAAACTCCCCCAACATAATCCCCCCCCCTACCCCCACCCACATGATTTTTCTTCTTCTTCTTCTTCTTCTTCTTCTTCTTCTTCTTCTTATTTTATATATTATTATTATTATTATTTTTTTTTTTTACTACTTATATGAATTGCAAAGTTAGTGTTTAAACTGTTCTGTCTTTCATTATTCTTATTCTATGGTTTTAATTTTTGGTTCTTATAGTTGTTTAAGGCAGATAATAAGCTATGCGCTCATCCCAACGCACCCAGCCCCCTCCCCCCACCTCCATACACACACTTACTTACTCATGTACACTTTCCCGTCTGATATCACTATTTAGTGGAAGGACGTTAAACTGAAGAACTAACACACATTCACAACACACAACACACACACACCACACACACACACACACACACACACACACACACACACACACACACACACACACACATACCCCTCCCCCCCCCCCCCCCCACACACACACACAAACTACTACCGTGGCCCAGGCTACTACCGACCTCATACATGCTGATCATCTTCTCCTCCTTCTCCTTCAGCAGGCGACGCTGGTAGTCCTCCCTCATCTGCAGCAGGCGTGAGGGTCTGCCCCCCTCCTCCTCCACCCCGCCCTCTCTCCGCCCCGACCCCTGCTGCTTCAGGGCAGAGGGGTAGGGCGGCCCTTGGTGGCTGTGGTAGGACTGGCTGTGCACGGCAGCTCTGCTCATTGTCGTTTGTGGTTGTGTTGCTGTTGTTTTGTGGTGTGTTGTACTAAGGTTCGTTTCTCTTTCGTTCACAGTCTGGAGAAAACACAAAACAGAAAAAAACAGGCGAAAGTTGTTAGATGAAAAAAATTGCTCTTTGAAAGAACAACAACCCCCCCCCCTAACAACACCAACAACAAAAGCAAAAAGTAGTGATCAAGAATAAGATTACATCAAAAGAATTTGGTTTGGGAGCGGTAGCAGGTGCAGCAGCAGCAGCATCATCACTGTAGTATCATCATCATCATCATCATCATTATTATTATTATTATTATTATTATTATTATTATTAGAAGTAGTAGTAGTAGTAGTAGTAGTAGTAGTAGTAGTAGTAGTAGTAGTAGTAGTAGTAGTAGCAGTAGTAGTAGTAGTAGAAGAAGAAGAAGAAGAAGAAGAAGAAGAAGAAGAAGAAGAAGAAGAAGAAATAGTAGTAGTAGCAGTAGCAGCAGCAATATAGTAGTAGTAGTAGTAGTAGTAGTAGTAGTAGTAGTAGTAGTAGTAGTAGTAGTAGTAGTAGTAGTAGTAGTAGTAGTAGTAGTAGCAGTAGTAACAAAGACCTTCTCATCTAAAAGGCAGAAGGGGCTTTAATAAACGTGTGGTGCAAGATGTTCTGCATGTCCTCACACACAGGACCTCGGTTTATCGTATCCTCTGAAAGACTTTCAGGGAAGTGGAGTGGGTACTGATGTTAACTCCAATGGAGAAAAAAAGAAATCCCCTGGAACAGATACCTCAGTGATGGCTGGAACCCTGGTTGTTGGATCACAAGCTGGACGCTCTAACCACTAGGCTTTCCTGCCCCCCTCCTCCCAACGTTTTGTATCATAACAGTGTGACCGATCATTAAGTAATCACGAATATGTCGACAGATTATATAGACAGGGTAAATAGCCATAAGCAATCATTGCGTTGTTTTTGGTTCATTTTTCTTCGTGCTTTTTGTCGCTTCAACCAGGGAGTCTGTGATTTAAGCCGCTATTTGCATTTGCTACAGCTATCAAATGATGGTTTTGTGTGTCGCATTAGTTATTCTGATTCGTTTACACAACACACACACACGCGCGCGCGCACACACACGCACGCACGTACACACAGACACACACACGAAGACACACATAAAAGAGCCCGGAGGTGTATGCACACACGCACACATGAACAAGCAAAAAAGACAGAAAACACACACACACCACACACACACACTCACTCACTCACACACACACACACACACACACACACACACACACACACACACACACACACACACACTCACACACACACACACACACACACACACACACACACACACACACACACACTCACACACACACACACACTCACACACACACACACACACACACACACACACACACACACACACACACACACACACACACACACACAGACGTGCATGAGGTGTCTCAAAACAAACAGTTACACCTCCCCTCTCCCGCCCCCTTCCCCATGGGCAACGCCCCGTACCCCCACCCCCCTTTCTCTCATTCTCCAGCCCAATTCCTCCACTTTCAAAGTACCAAACCAATCACCACAATACAAATAATAGCTCGCATCTCCAGTGCTAGATGTAAACATTCACCCCGGGTAAAAACCCAGTATCTTGGTATTAAGCAAAAAGACCGCGATGTGAAATTGGTCTGTTTCCAATTCTAAGCGTAAACATGTCCATCAGTTTTCTAAAAGACCGCGATGTGAAATTGGTCTTGTCTCCTATTCTAAGCGTAAACATGTCCATCAGTTTCCACCAGTTACGGTCACTTAAGTTCCGCAGCGCTGACAGTCCGACACAGAAGCAGACGACAGATCATCAGGAGATCGATCAGTTCAGGAGACAGTGACAGACCCTGCCTGTCTGACAACACAAACCGATTAGCGGAGATAAACAGACCAACGGAATGCGCTCTTAGAAAGACAGGGAGGCTGGGTTGGCTTTGAGCAGTTTTGCCACTGTAGGTTTTTGTTGTTGTTCTGTGTCTCTGTCTGTCCGTCTCCCTCCTCTGTGTGTGTGTGCGCGCGCGCGCGCGCGTGTGTGTGTATGTGTGTGTGTGTGTGTGTGTGTGTGTGTGTGTGTGTGCGTGCCTGCGTGCGTGCGTGCGTGTGTGTGTGTGAGTGTGTGTGTTGTTATTATTATATTATTATTATTATTATTATTATTATTATTATTTCTTTATTTATTTCCTCTTTTATATCGAGGACAATGGAATAAGCATTCATGTGCTTTTTACATACAGTCCCCATGTGTATGCAGTTGGTAAATCTTGTCATCTGCTCTCACCGGCACACAATGGCATACTCTTACGAAAAGCGGAACAAGATTTAATGTGTGTGCAACATGTTCTGCGTGTGTTTGCACACAGGGCCTCAGTTTATAGTCTCATCCGAAGGACTTTTGGGGAGAGTGGAGTTGGCACTGATGTTAATTCCAGGGCAAAAATCCCCTCTAACGGAAATCGAACTCAGGTTGTCAAATTGCCAGTGCAACGTTCTGACCACTAGGCTATCTTTAAAAAAAATTCTTAATTAAAAAAAAAAAATTCTTTTATATCGAGGATAATGGGATAAGCATTCATGTGCTTTTTTTCATCAAGTCCCCGTGTGTATGCAGTTGTGTGAATATTGTTATCTGTTCCCACCGGCACACAATGGCCTACTCTTACAAAAAGCGGAACAGGATTTAACGTGTGCGCAGGATGTTCTGCGTGCGTTCGCACACGGGGCCTCGGTTTACAGTCTCATCCAAAAGACTTTTGGGGAGAGTGGAGTCAGCTACCCTGTGTGTGTGTGTGTGTGTGTGTGTGTGTGTGTGTGTGTGTGTGTGTGTGTGTGTGTGTGTGTGTGTGTGTGTGTGCGCGCGCGCGCGCGCGAGCGCGCGCTCGTGTGCCTGTGGGTGCCACTCTAATTTTAGATAGAATTAACACTCACTAATGTGCCAAGCAGACTGGAAAAGTACCGAACAAAACACAGCAGTAACAAGTTTACAGATGGAATTGTTGTTGTTGTCAGCCTGGGGCAGGCTTAACTGGCTTTGAAGGTCACCTTAAGTTGTAAGAAATACAACAGAGAGAAAAACGTGTGAAAACATGTACAGACACCCACCTACCCCCTTTCCACATGCCCACCTGTCCCATACCACTCTCAGATGCATCATTATCATCGGATGCATCATGATCATCGGATGCATCATTATCATCGCCCACCTTTACCCATCACACAATGACCTCAGTATTTTCCCTCTCCAATCTGATGGGCATCTTTCGCCGTTGTTGTTGTTCCTCGGCTAGAGTTCTTGAGGTTTACCAACGATGAGATTTTAAGCTTGCAACCCTTTTTGGTTACTTTTAAGGTAGCCGCATTCCGACCTCAGGAAATGATGTCTAAAACAGAACACACGCCAGCGCGCAGTTTTGTTTGTTTGGTTTTTGAAAAATAAATGTCATCTATTCTTAGTGGAATAAAAATGGCCTACACTTCCAAAAGATAGAACAGGTTTTAATGTGTGCGCATACGTTTGGACATGGGACTTCTGCTTATAAATAGAATCATCTGTGGGACTTTCGGGGGAGTGGAGTCAGTACTGGTGTTAACTCCAGGGGAAAAATTCCCTTGAATGGATGCCTCGATGGTGGGGTGAACCTAGATCATCTGATCATGAGCACAGCACTCCAACCACTAGGCTCCCCCCCCCCTCCCCCTCTCTCTCTCTCTCTCTCTCTCCCAGCCAGACATCTAATTCTGTACACTCAAACATCGGTGACAAGACTGAAACTGTTATATTCTCTCTTTGCTCTCCTCAGTATACATATCTACACCATTTTCAGCCTCGGTCACTTAGTTCCGCAGCCCTGACAGTCCCACACAGAAGCAGACGACAGATCATCGGGAGATCGATCAGTTCAGGAGACAGTCGATCACAGACCCTGCCTGTCTGACAACACAAACCGATTAATGGAGATAAACAGACCAACGGAATGCGCACTCATAGGGACAGAGCCTATGATAGCTTTCGGCTCTGTTACCCCTATGAAGTTTTAGTATGTATTCCGGTATTTTGCTGCCTCTGCTAAGAGTAGGTTTGTGTGCCATCAGAGAGATATGTTAATTTGTTTAATGCTCTATACATTTGATTGCACTTTTCTTTTTCTTTCTTTTTCATCAGTTTTTTTCAAAGACCATGGTCCTAAAATCAACTCAATCCTGAGGATGACTTTGTAGGCACAGTAGTTGTAATTTGTGTTGTTTCCAGTTGATCTTAAATCTATTTTGTAAAGAAAATCAATTCATTTATCTACGAAGTCTTTTTCAAAGACAGGCATGCATTTACACGACATTTTGTTTGATTTTTATTATTTTGTAAAAAAAAAATCTTATTTGTTTTCAATGCTTTATTCATCCTTCATTTCTCAAACTTCCAAAGTGTGGTGTAGTTTTCACATAATTATACTTCAGTTTGCACTGGTTGTTTTAAGGAATCTGGTTTTGGTTTTTATCCCCTTTTATGTGTGATTGATGTGGTTTTTCCCCACAACGCGGTGGCCGTCCTGGGCTGACCCTTATGGTTGACCAGGGCATCGATACAAGCAAGGACAGTAAAGTTGGTTTTATACCCCGTTTCAATCTGTGTATAGTTGCAGTTTTCATTAGAGTTTTAAAATTTGACGAGATGACAGCCCCAACAGCAACTGAAATTCTCTCTGCAAACAGACCTAGCTTAAAGAATTCTGAGAACACAAAGAAATCACCATGTCCCATCTGAGGAAGTAAAAACAAAAAGGAAAATTCAAATTTTTCCCCAAGATTGTATCCCAGGACCTGATACTTCAATGTATCTAGAAGTTGAAACAACAAATTAGGTTTATTCGCGTTTAAAAAGAAGTTTCAATGAACATAAATAAACATGCAAACGTACGAGTGCGTGCATTCATACGTACTCACACACACACACACACACACACACACACACACACACACACACACACACACACACACACGCACGCACGCACACACACACACACACACACACACACACACACACACACACACACACACACACACACACACACACACACACACACACATAGAGACGCAAACCCGCGCGCACACACACACGCGCGCACACACACACATAGAGACGAAAACACATGTGCACACACACACACACACACACACACACACACACACACACACACACACACACACACACACACACACACACACACACACACGCTCACACACATTATCCATAGATACGCAACAACTGTTGGCATATTCACGCAAACAAGAACAAATGCACACCCACATTTCGATTGGGTGACCAACACAAATATATGAGAGTGAAAGAGAGAGAGAGAGAGACAGAGAGAGAGAGAGAGAGAGAGAGAGAGAGAGAGAGAGAGAGAGAGAGAGAGAGAGAGAGAGAGAGACAGAGACAGAGACAGAGACAGAGAGAGACAGAGACAGACAGAGACAGAGACAGAGAGACAGAGAGAGACAGAGACAGAGAGACAGAGACAGAGAGAGACAGAGAGAGACAGAGAGAGGTTGAGGTTGGGCGAGGTCAGCGGAAACCACCATTACCGAAGGCAAAATACAAGATCCTTATCACGAGCATTCATAAGGAAAAAACAAACTCCCAACCAAAACCAGAGACGATCTCAACCTGGTACCACTAATCCTCGATGGAACCAGGTCAAAACACGACCTCCTTTTCTGACCCCCCCCTCCCCCCCCGGTCCCATCTAGACCCCCCCCCCCCCCCCCCCCTTTCTAATTTTTGTCGGCTTTTTCCGGGTTACCGTCGTGTGGTCTTAGCCGCAGAGAAATAAGGGCAAGCCTCTTATCCAGTTGACAAGCGGATCTGCTACTCACTCCTGATGATATTTAGTGTCTGAAGTGATGATTTTTTTTTTGTTATTTATTCTATTCATTCTTTTTATATCGAGGATAATGGAATAAGCACTCATGAGGGTTTAATTTTTTTTTTTACATCCCGGCTTCGTGTGAATGTAGTTATGTAAATCTTGTCATCTGTTTCCACCGGCCTACTCTTACGAAAAGCGGAACAGGATTAAACGTGTGCGCAATATGTTCTGCGTGCGTTCGCACACGGGGCATCGGTTTATAGTCTCATCCGAAGGACTTTGGGGGAGAGTGGAATCAGCACTGATGTTAACTCCAAGAGAAAAATCTCCTCGAACGGGAATCGAACCCGGGTCGTCAAATTGCGAGCGCAATGTTCTGACCACTCAGCTATCCCGTCCCCCTAGAACGGACGAGATGACCCTAAGAAGTGGGGTGTTCAAAGCGACAGTTGATATAACTTATCTGTGAAGAGCCAGGCACGCACAAACTGAAAAATGATCGTTTTCAAATTTGGTCTTACTGTAAGGAATCTAGATTTATCAGTTTTAATAGCGGTACAAACATGTCTTCCAAGGGGTAAACGTGACCTAATGAGAGAGAGAGAGAGAGAGAGAGAGAGAGAGAGAGAGAGAGAGAGAGAGAGAGAGACAGAGAGAGACAGAGACAGAGACAGAGAGACAGAGACAGACAGAGAGAGAGAGAGACAGAGAGAACATACAGGCGTATACACAGAGCGAGAAATAAGAGACGAATCTAGACACAACGTGCAAGCAAAACAACTTGTTATTTTGTCACGGAGAAAATGAGGAGGGGGAGAGAACACAAAGACATGATGAGGAAAAAAGAAAAGCGGAAAAGGCTTGGCAGAGTTTGACCCATCGAACCGCAGCATAGGCTCCCTAAGTAGAAAAGTGGACGGGATTGCAAGGGGGGAGAGATTAGGAACAGACTTGTGTGCAAAGTTCAAAACGTCACTGTAGCCCAGAAATTTTTTTTCATTTTTATTTTTCGTTCCTCGGCAAGAGCTGCGATGTTGGTGAGACTTGCTTATGCGACCCTTTCCACCCGCCATTAAGGTACCCGCATTCCGACTTCAGGGTGTCTAAACCTAACATTTCTGGTTTTATTTGGCCCATGATTTTATGCCTTATTCGAGAAAAGAATAAAACCAAAATCTGCAGGCATTTCTGCTTTTACTCAGTTCGCT
>CM060320.1:67984208-68009208 GCA_030674155.1 Stramonita haemastoma | reverse complement strand
TTCAGACCGACCAGCTGACAGACAATCCCTTAACTGTTGTTAATTCTAACCTTAACACTAACCTCGACCCTAACCCTAACCCTGGCCCCCACATGTGGACACAAAAGGCAGGTGGATAAATGGTAAATGCTGACACAGTGGCTAAACATTCATTTTTGGGTGTACTGCTGTTAGGTTTATTCTCACTGAGTTAGTTTGTAATCCTCCATAGACCATACCCCAAAAGGGGTGAAGGAAATCGAATCTTGAATCTTATCTTTTGGATTGCATTGAAATAGTTTATCGAGAGTAAGCGGATAAGTACAGCACTTTTTGACACCATGCTCTCCGAAATCAAAAAAGAATCGTAAGCGAACAGTAGTAATAAATTTTAAACGCACCAAAATGAAATTTTTTTTTTAAAGATCATTGCCTTTTTTCTTCTTTTTTTTTTTTTTTTTTTGGGGGGGGGGGGTGGTTTTGGGGGGGTTTTTTTTTGTTCTAATGGTCAGATTTTTGTTATATGCAACCACTTTTGCCCACCATTAAGGTAGCCACATTCCTACCATATGAAACATGATGATAGATGAAATATAATAATCAAATACTACTGCTGGGGTTGGTAGTAGGAGGGGGTGTTAGAATTTTTAGAGAAGTAGGTGATAGGAGGGGGAAAGGTGTTAGACTGTTGTGGTATATAGAGATGGGGAAGGAGGTGCAATAAATGATGAAGATGAATTTTATCTTTTTGAGATAAGTAGTTATATCTGTATTGTACAGAGATGGGGGGCAAGTGGCAAAACTCTGATTAGGTTCTGGGGAGGAAGGGGACATATGTGGCATTTTTAGAAAAAAAAGTTTATTTTTAAGCAAAAGCAGAGGTTGCAGGATTTAAAATTTATGCATGAATAAACATTTGAAAAGCGGGGTAGGGGGTGCATTTTAGAAAAGAGAAGTATGGGACACCAGTTTTAGAATGCATAGCAGATTAATCACAGGGGTAAGATACTGGGAGATAGTGAGGCTGCATTACTGAACAGGAACAGTATTAAAAAGGAGGGGTGGAAAGTATGTTCAGGTTAGTGGGAGCGTGTGTGTGTATGTGATTCATTTCAAGGATAATGGAATAATCACTTACGTCCTTTTTTTTACATCCGGTCCCTGTGTGTATGCAGTTTAGTCAATTTTGTCATCCGTTCCCATCGACATACAATGGCCTACTCTTCCAAAATGCGGAATGGGTTCTAACATGTGCGCGAGATGCTCTGCATGCGTTCGCACATGGGACCTTGGTTAATAGTCTCATCCAAAGGACTTTGTGTGTTGGTAGGTAGGTAGTATTTGTACTACATGCAAATCTATGGAATGGTATACCACAGGCATTTGTCATCACCAGCATATTCTATATTGTGCAACCAGCACAGAAATTACATACCCTTGTGTGCGTATGTGTGTACTTTTTTTTTCCTTTTTTGTTTTTTGGGGATGTTTTTTGAGTGTGAAGTGGAAAATAGCACTTACTGAAATACTGGGGGAAACTTATGTTTTTAAGATCTGTGTGTGTGTGTATGTGGGTGAAAGAAATTTCAGTTGCTGGCTTTGCAGCTGTGACTCCATATCGACTTTTTAAAAATTTGTTGTCATCTTGGAAAGGATGTAAATGAAGTATTGGAATGTCAGGCGAAAGAATTTCAGGGGGGGGTTTTTGTTTGTTTTAAATTTGTGTACATGTATCTTAAACAACATGGCTTTAGAAAAAGTCTCCCTTTTATTATTTTTTTTTCAAAATCTGGTATAAGGAAAAACATTACCTTTCGTTATGTGTATAAGATTGCAGGTATCTTGTTTAGGTGTGTCCTGTTACCTCGGTTCTTTCATGCCTTTGGCTTTGCCGTAGGTCTGAGATATGTCCCTTGTCATGACTCCACCCCTTGCCTGTCAGCTTGACTTGTTTAGCCATCTAGTGTTACCAGTATTGACATATGGCTGTGAAGTCTAGGGTAATAGCTGTACTGATATAGCTGAATCATTACACCTGGAATACTGTAAATATATCTTACGATTAAAAAAGAGTACTCCTAACTGCTTTATATATGGTGAAATAGGTCGTTTCCCATTGTTTATACACATTTACAGCCGTATGGTAAAATTGTAATCACCATCTTCAACATTCACATCACCATCATCTTCAACATTTACATCACCATCACCATCATCTTCAGCATTTACATCACCATCATCTTCAACATTTACATCACCATCATCTTCAACATTTACATCACCACCACCATCATCTTCAACATTTACATCACCATCATCTTCATTTACATTACCATCATCTTCAACATTTACATAACCATCACCATCATCTTCAACATTTACATCACCATCTTCAACATTTACATCACCATCTTCAGCATTTTCATTACCATCATCTTCAGCATTTACATCACCATCACCATCTTCAACATTTACATCACCATCATCTTCAACATTTACATCACCATCAACTTCAACATTTTCATTACCATCATCTTCAGCATCTACATCACCATCATCTTCAGCATTTTCATTACCATCACCATCATCTTCAACATTTACATCACCATCATCTTCAACATTTTCATTACCATCACCATCATCTTCAGCATCTACATCACCATCATCTTCAGCATTTTCATTACCATCACTATCATCTTCAGCATTTTCATTACCATCACCATCACCATCATCTTCAACATTTACATCACCATCTTCAACATTTACATCATCTTCAGCATTTACATCACCATCACCATCATCTTCAACATTTACATCACCATAATCATCATCTTCAGCATTTACATCACCATATCATTGTCAACATTTACATCTCCATCACCATCAACATTTGCATCATCTTCAACATTTACATCACCATCATCTTCAACATTTACATCACCATCTTCAACATTTACATCACCATCTTCAGCATTTTCATTACCATCATCTTCAACATTTATATCACCATCACCATCACCATCACCTTCAACATTTACATCACCATCACCATCATCTTCAACATTTACATCACCATCATCTTCAACATTTTCATTACCATCATCTTCAGCATCACCATCATCTTCCGCATTTACATCACCATCACCATCATTTTCAACATTTTCATTACCATCATCTTCAGCATTTACATCACCATCACCATCATCTTCAACATTTTCATTACCATCATCTTCAACATTTGCATCACCATCATCTTCAACATTCACATCACCATCATCTTCAACATTCACATCACCATCACCATCATCTTCAGCATTTACATCACCATCACCATCATCTTCAACATTTTCATTACCATTATCTTCAGCATTTTCATTACCATCATCTTCAACATTTACATCACCATCACCATCTTCAACATTTACATCATCATCTTCAACATTTACATCACCATCATCTTCAACATTTACATCACCATCACCATCATCTTCAACATTTACATCACCATCATCTTCAACATTTACATTACCATCATCTTCAACATTTACATAACCATCACCATCATCTTCAACATTTACATCATCTTCAACATTACATCACCATCTTCAGCATTTACATCACCATCACCATCATCTTCAACATTTTCATTACCATCATCTTCAGCATCTACATCACCATCATCTTCAGCATTTTCATTACCATCACCATCATCTTCAACATTTTCATTACCATCACCATCATCTTCAGCATCTACATCACCATCATCTTCAGCATTTTCATTACCATCACCATCATCTTCAACATTTACATCACCATCACCATCATCTTCAACATTTACATCACCATCACCATCATCTTCAACATTTACATCACCATCATCTTCAACATTTACATCACCATCATCTTCAACATTTACATCACCATCATCTTCAACATTTTCATTACCATCATCTTCAGCATATACATCACCATCATCTTCAGCACTTTCATTACCATCACCATCATCTTCAACATTTACATCACCATCATCTTCAACATTTTCATTACCATCACCATCATCTTCAGCATCTACATCACCATCATCTTCAGCATTTTCATTACCATCACTATCATCTTCAGCATTTTCATTACCATCACCATCACCATCATCTTCAACATTTACATCACCATCATCAACATTTACATCATCTTCAGCATTTACATCACCATCACCATCATCTTCAACATTTACATCACCATAATCATCATCTTCAGTATTTACATCACCATATCATTGTCAACATTTACATCTCCATCACCATCAACATTTGCATCATCTTCAACATTTACATCACCATCATCTTCAACATTTACATCACCATCTTCAACATTTACATCACCATCATCTTCAGCATTTTCATTACCATCATCTTCAGCATTTACATCACCATCACCATCACCTTCAACATTTACATCACCATCGCCATCATCTTCAACATTTACATCACATCATCTTCAACATTTTCATTACCATCATCTTCAGCATCACCATCATCTTCAGCATTTTTATTACCATCACCATCATTTTCAACATTTTCATCACCATCATCTTCAACATTTTCATTACCATCATCTTCCGCATTTACATCACCATCACCATCATCTTCAACATTTTCATTACCATCTTCAACATTCGCATCACCATCATCTTCAACATTCACATCACCATCATCTTCAACATTCACATCACCATCACCATCACCATCATCTTCAGCATTTACATCACCATCACCATCATCTTCAACATTTTCATTACCATTATCTTCAGCATTTTCATTACCATCATCTTCAACATTGACATCACCATCACCATCATCTTCAGCATTTACATCACCATCACCATCTTCAACATTTACATCACCATCTTCAGCATTTTCATTACCATCATCATCTTCAACATTTACATCACCATCATCTTCAACATTTACATCACCATCTTCAACATTTACATCACCATCACCATCTTCAACATTTACATCACCATCATCTTCAACATTTACATCACCATCACTATCATCAACATTTATACTACCAGCACCGTCATCTTCAGCATTTACATCACCATCACCATCATCTGAGAGAGAGAGAATGAGCCATTGATTTTTACTATGTTCTTGAACGATTGTATTATTCTTAATGTGTGGGTTGGTTTGTTTGGATTTTTTGGGGGGAGGGGGTAATGTTTTTGGTTGTTTTGTTGTTGTTTTTTTTTGGGGGGGGGGGGGAGGTTAGCCTGACCCATGATATTGAATTATCCGAGTATATGAAAAAAAAATGGTTTAGAACACTTGTAGTCCTTGTTTAATGAAGTTTGCAAAATTCAGTAATTTTTTTCTGTCGCCCATTTTCATCAGTTATTGGCTCCTCTCCTATCATACGTGGCCTAACTTGTGGTATCCCTCTTTTACACCTGCATACTACCTGAAAGCATATGAGTAATTTGCCATAGAGAATTATAGGGCGCATCAACCCATAACCCTGTCTAATTCATGTTCATTATAATTGTCTTTTGTGTGCTTATGTTTTGCTCCTTCCTCTTGATGGCCATCATTCATTCCCTGAGTGATATCTTTTTTTTTTTTCTCTGTCGCTCAGAGGAGTCAACAGGAATGAAACCTTGTAAATTGTAAAAGTGTGTAACTGGCTTCCCAGTCAGGTGGAAGGCAAACAACTCTATATGGCTATGTATTTATCTAGTAAGAGAGCAGTTATCTTTTGTAGATTGTCGGTGTGGTTATTTTTTTTTTCTCTTTCCTTGAATGATGCACTTGTGGCGCTCTCCCCAGGGAGAGCAGCCCGAATTTCACGCAGAGAAATCTGCTGTGACATAAAGTGGTATAAATTTAGTACAGCTCAAGAGTTAATGGGAATAAACTATTGTTAATGGAATTGTTAGACTGACTCCCCTACTATCTCAGCCTTTTTTGTTTTGTTGAAGCTAAACAATAAACAAAACTGGAGGGGAAAAGTTGGAGACCCTACAATGTAAATTTAAAAGCAAAATAACTTAAGAATAACAGAAAAAGATGAAACGATAAAAGAAAATGAAAGAAGAAATAAGTTGGGAAAAGTTGTAGACCCCACACACACACAAAAATTGTATGGGCAAGACTAAAGTGAAAGATTAGATGTTAAGTGCTCATTGCTGCATGATTTTTTTTTTTTTTTTTTTTTTTTTTTAAACTTTTGTCCAACCATTGTACTGTATTCGTCAATTTAGGGTGTGGTTGTTTTGGTTTGTTTGTTTTTTATTTGGGGGGGGGGGGGGGTTGCTAGTATGGAACTTGACTGTAAAAGGTGTGTATTCTAAAATTTCATTGTAGAAAGTATTGTGAAATACTGTATTCCAGCATATCACTGCAGTAATACAGTGTGGTACAGGTTGTGATTTTTTTTTGTCCAGCCATTCTTCTTGATTTTACTTTTGTGCTCTCAAGAAACGTGGGTTGTGTAAAACTAGACGATGCCTTAGCATGTATGTGGGGTTTTTTTAGTGGTTGGTCATAAACTTTGCACTATAAATCAGAACATCTTGCGCACACATTAAATCCTGTTCCGCTTTTCGTAAGAGTAGGCCATTGTGTGCCAGTGAGAACAGATAAGATTAAGAAAACGGCATACACATCGGGACTGGATGTAAAAAAGCACATGAGTGCTTATTCCATTATCCTAGATATAAAATGATAAATAAATAAAGAATAAATAAATAGTTGTAGAAAATGCTTGGCTGCATCAATGTATTTTTTGTTTTAAATCGTGTTGTTGAAGTAGAAGAAAAACATGGGTTTAATTAAGCAAGGAATGGTGGTGGACAGTTCGTCTTGTATGTAAAGCGCTTGCCTTGACCCCTTTTCTCTTCTTGTCCATCACAAATTTGACATTTTGTATCAAAAACATTTTTACCCTTTTTAAAAAAAAAAAAATCAAAAACATGTGGTTTTGTTTTCTTGGACTGATGTTCCATTCATTCTTGCTTTTTTGATGTACTCTTTATTTGAAGCATTGAGCTTTGTGAAGCAGTCTATTGCTGATGCCCTTTTTTTTTTTCATTGTAGATGGTAGAGTTTGGGTATTGTCCTCTGCTGTGTTAACCACTATGCCTGTAGATCAGAATTCCAGTATAGCCTGACATCAACTCTGTCAATAGGAAACGTCAGTGTATTGGTGAGAATGTGATGAAAAGTAATACAAATAATGCACAAAAATCATAAGATGGAAAATAAACCAAAACATGACCAAGACCTTTGTTCAGAGCTCCGTTCATGAATGACTGTGTTGACAAATGTAGAGTGTGTACACAGATCTTGGATGCATATACACCTTTTATCTGTACTTTCTCTCTCTCTCTCTCTCTCTCTCTCTCTCTCTCTCTCCTCTCTCTCTCTCTCTCTCTCTCTCTCTCTTCTCTCTCTCTCTCTCCTCTCTCTCTCTCTCTCTGTCTCTCTGTCTCTCTCTGTCTCTCTTTCCTTCCCTTCATTCAAATGCATTGAATTTAATCAGTCCATCAAAGATAATGTGAACAACTCTCGGATGTTTTCAAATGCCTGTCAGAAATAAACCTGCATACACAAGACATAAACAAGTAGGTAATAACAGTAGACGTATACACCGTCAATCAAAGGCATATCATACTGCAAACAGTTAGCAGCAGCAGGAGGAGCATAGCCACTGAAGTCGGAGTATGGCTGCCTTTAGGGTAAGGTGCTTGAAAAGTCGGCATGTACATTCAATCTTAGAGATTCCCAGGTGGGATGAGTGAGTCAGTGTACCTTCACCCAACAAAGGGAGACGGGATAACCTAGTGGTTAGAACATTGTGCTCATAACCTGATGACCCGGGTTTGATTCTCGTTGAAGGGGGTATTTTCCCCTGGAGTTAGCATCATTGCTGACTCCACTCTCCCCGAAAGTCCTTCAGATGAGACTATAAACTGAGTCCTTGTGTGCGGACGCACGCAGAACATCTTGCGCACATGTTAAATCCTGTTCCGCTTTTTGTAAGAGTAGGCCATCGTGTGCTGGTGGGAACAGATGACAAAATTTACAAAACTGTGTACACACAGGGACTGGATGAATAAATAGCTAATTTGGATGATCTAAGTGGTGTTCGTAAGTAAACCGCTGTAGAATGGGGTTTGCGCGTCTGCCGATTGCACAGGTATTATGAAGGCAACAGACTATTCTCCGAAACCGTAAGCATTGAAACAGATCCCAAACTGAATGTCTGTCACTAATGTATGTCTCGAGCGGCTTGGTTTTATTTTTTAGGACAATGGCATAAGTGTTTGAGTTCCTTTTATCATCCAGTTCCATGTGCATGGAGTTTTTTTTTTTAATTTTGCCATCCGTAGCCACTGGTACAAAAGGCCTACTCTTTGGAAAGGTGGAACAAGTTCTTACATATGTGCAAGATGTCCTGCATTTTGAATATGACATATCTCAGTCCACTCTGTGACCTTTCTTTGTACACGTTTCAAACGTTTTTCTCCTTTTGATTGATCTCGCCTCTGAAAATATTTTTGATAATGGGTTTTGTTTTCAGTTTTGGATTAAAGTCGTAATTTGTTTTTGTTGTTTGATATGAGTTAGTCCAATTTCAATTAATGTTATCACCCCAGCAGGTTTGAAATGAACAATGTGCCTGTGTGTGTGTGTGTGTGTGTGCGTGCGGGCACGCAAAAGAGAGAGATCAGATGTATATAAGCATGCACAGAGTGTGCATACATATGTGTGTGTGTGCACACGCAAGTTAACGATATAAAACCATACAGATCAGAATTGTGCGATAATGGCATCATTCTTTAATATTAAGCTTAACAGTCAAGTAAAAGCATACATCAACACATATTTTTTTATCAAGACAGACAAACAAACATTGCTTCCTTAATCAATAAAGTGATGATTCAAAACCGGTACAGGGCATCTATGCTGGCTGATTCATTTTTGATTCATTCATGGGGGACAGGATAGCCTAGTGGTCAGAACATTGCGCTCACAATTTGACGACCCGGGTTTGATACCCATTCGAGGGAATTTTTTCTCCAGGAGTTCACATCAGTGCTGACTCCACTCTCCCCAAAAGTCATTCAGATGAGACTATAAACCGAGGCCCCATGTGCGAACCTGCGCAGAACATCTTGTGCACACGTTAAATCCTGCTCCACTTTTTGTAAGAGTAGGCCACTGTGTGCCAGTGGGAACATGACAAGATTTACAAAACTGCATACACACGGGGACTGGATGTAAAAAAGCACATGAGTGCTTATTCCATCATCCTGGATATAAAGAATAAATGAAAAATAAAATAAATTTTTCAGCAATAAAGGGAATAGCATACCAACTTCACCAAATGTAGCATCATTACAGAAAAAGACAAGAAAGAAGAATACAAAGAAGAATATAGAAGAATTAAAAAAAAAAAAAAAAAAAAAAGAAGAAAAAAGGAAGGAAGAACAATCAGAAGAAAGACAAAAAGGAAGAAAGAAAGAAGCAAATAACAAAGAAGAAAAAGATTAGGAAGTTGAAGATAAGGAAGAAAAGGAAAGATTATGAAAAACGAACATGAAGAAGAAAAGGAGGAAGGAAGAAGAACAATAAAAAGAAAGACAGTGAGAAGAAGAAGAACAACAACAACAGCAACAATATAAACTATAAAAAACAGATAAAAAAATAATACTAAAATTAATTTTATTTATTTGTTTTTTTTAAAGCAACAACATCAACAGAGTAGCCACAAAAATGGGGTCATGATCTGCCCTCTAATAACAGACCCACATAACAGAAAGGCGGGAAAGACCCAATACAACTCTCAACAGTCTTACAACACAACACTAAAATTCTATTGCAAGATGTCATCACTGACCTTCCCCCCCCCCCCCAACCCCCATCTTCAGTATGAATGGCACTCATCTATTGCATCAAGCAGCAAGAGAGAAGAAATGGGAAGGGGGGGGGAGGGGGCGATTTATGAAAGCAAAAAAATGGATATTGTAACATGCACCTTTTGTTTTGATTAATTCATCCTTTTTTCCTGCTGCAGTCTTCTCGCACCCAGGCTAGCAGCTCTTAGGACTTGAAATCCATGTAAAATGGCATGAAAGAAAGCAACTACTCATCTTTTTTCTATAACCAAAAACATTCACCACTAATGCAATTAAAAGTAATCGCTTTGATCTATAGACATAAACAAGCACTTTGAAGAAAAAGGTGGGAGATTGCTTTTCTATTTTATCAGATAAGGGGGTAGGTAGTGAGGTAGGGGAGGCTTTTTCACAGCAACAAAAATTTGATTATAAATGTATACCGTTTGTAACACCTTCATTGTAAATTGCTGCCTGAATGATAAATCTTTAAAAAAATAATAAATACACGATGGACACCACAGCTGTATCATTAAGGCATTGAACTTTCCATACATTTTGATTAGAGCTATACAACTTTTACAACTTTTTTTGGAGGGGGCACAAAACTACCTAAATTCATCAAAGTAAAAAAAAAAATTGCCAAAAAAATGACCATGATAGATAAACTAGTAAAAGGTTAAATTTCTTACAAATTTCTATGTATGTTTGTAGGCATTATGTGCATATTATATGAATGAAGGTATTTGAACGTTGTATAGATTATCACTTTCAATATTGGTGTGCATTCATGAACATACGACTGCAAATAGTTAACGCTTATTCTCAATGCTAATGCTCGTCATGCGTGTATGCTTTTGTAACAACAAAATGAATTTAAAAAAAAAAAAGAAATTCTTACAAATTTCAGTACAGTGGATTGTAGAAAGGAATGCTTTTTTTTTTACGTTTCTTGTTTTTGTTTTCACTTTTGTTCCTTAGCTTCAGTTCCAGAGTTCACCAATGATGAGATTTTAGGTATACAACCGTTTTTGACCACCATGAAGGTTGCCACTTTCTGAATTCGGGGATGGAATGTTTATGTTTTCTAGGATCAGGTGATGAGCAAGTGTACCAGTGCTTTACTCTCTTGCAGATGTATGTATACACATGCAGATGATCACGTACACATGGGGACTGGATGTAAAAAAAAAAAAAGCCCACAAAGGCTTCTTCCTTTATTCTCAAAATACAAATAGAAAATTAAAATAAATAAATAAATAGAAAATAAATAAATAAAATAAACGTTTTTCACTGGCTCAGAAACTGATGGCAGGAAGTGCTCAGCAGGCCGCGGAAAACAACAAAATAACCATCATGACTTAACTTTTACCAAAAGTATGCTCTGTGACACAAATGGCTGAGGAAGAAAAACAAAATGCAAAAAAAGAAAGAGATTAAATGACCAAGCAGGCTATTTCACATTAAAAAAATTTTTTAAAAACCAAAGTAGTTTGATCAGAGACACAAAAAGTCCATCACTTCAAAGACAAAATACAGGTTTGATCTGAGCAAACGTGGGAAAAGTACATTTTCAAAACCATTTTCATTTTGTACGATTTTGCACCATTAAAATCCAAAGTATACCACTCACATCTGTGTATATACAAACCAAATTTATTTAAAGAGGAACAAAACCTGGTTTTGTGCAATACTGAGCACTATTGTATTGCATTTTATCGCATTGCATAGTGTTGTAACTTTTTGTTCTAAGTCATTTCATATCAATGAAAATGCAAAACCACTGATTATTTCAAAGGAAAAATTCTTCCTCAAGGCCAGAAACTGAACAAAGGCAACACATATTTGTCGGCAAGAAAAACATAACAAAGCATGATAATCAATCAACATCAGTGTTGGGAGTGAATTTGAAAGCATGCATTTTTTGTTCTTATAATTTCAAAAAATAAAAGGGGGGGGGGGGGGGGGATATACAACCAACTGAGTGATAATCGTGCGACAAATACCAAAAAATGTTTTTTTTTAAAAATTATTTTTGAGTAATGAAAAACCACTTGCAAAAAACAAAAGCAAAAATACCCTTTAAAAAAAAACTATTGCTTTCATTGTTGATTTATTTCAATTTCTTGTGAACAGTTTAAAAACCATGTATGCTCTAACAATTCCGCCCATTCACACATGTAAATGCATATGTGTGTGTGTGTGTGTGTGTGTGTGTGTGTGTGTGTGTGTGTGTGTGTGTGTGTGTGTGTGTGTGTGAGTGTGTGCATGCATGCGTGCAAACGTGCATGTGTGCGTATGTGTGTGTGTGTGTGCATGTGCACACTGAAAGAACACATGTACCATGGTACCACCTTTCTTTTAAAAAAATCATAGTGCTGTGACAATGCCTCACAAGTTCACATCATACTGCTGTGACAATGCCTCACAAGTTCACATCATACTGCTGTGACAATGCCTCACAAGTTCACATCATACTGCTGTGACAATGCCTTACAAGTTCACATCATACTGCTGTGACAATGCCTCACAAGTTCACATCATACTGCTGTGACAATGCCTCACAAGTTCACATCATACTGCTGTGACAATGCCTCACAAGTTCACATCATACTGCTGTGACAATGCCTTACAAGTTCACATCATACTGCTGTGACAATGCCTCACAAGTTCACATCATACTGCTGTGACAATGCCTCACAAGTTCACATCATACTGCTGTGACAATGCCTCACAAGTTCACATCATACTGCTGTGACAATGCCTCACAAGTTCACATCATACTGCTGTGACATTGCCTCACAAGTTCACATCATACTGCTGTGACAATGCCTCACAAGTTCACATCATACTGCTGTGACAATGCCTCACAAGTTCACATCATACTGCTGTGACAATGCCTCACAAGTTCACATCATGCCGCTGTGATAATGTCTGAAAAATCAATACTCTACTGCAATAACAGTGCCTTGAATATCTACACCATACTGCTGTGATTATGCATCCAAAATTGATATCATACTGTTGTGATTATGCATCCAAAATTCACATCCTACTATCATGACTACACTTCAAAATTTTGCTGCGACCATGGCTCAAAAATCCACATCGCACCACCGTCATTTCGCATAAAAAATAACTCACCATACTGCTGTGATAATGCCAAAAATAACAAAACATCTTCAACATTTTAACATCTCCTTCCACATATTTCAACAGCAATGGTTGCATTGCAACAAAGCCCTTGTTCAAAACTGGTGCTGGTTAAGGAAATTCTGAAAATCTGATCTCAAAACAAAAACAAAAACAAAAACTGGTGCTAATTCAATCAACACAGTTCTTTGTTTCAGTAACGACTCATCTTGGAAAAAAATTCTACAACTTCTTCTGAGCACGGACACCTCATCCTAGCAACCCTCTCCAACCCAAGAACGATTAACATCACAAAGAAACACACCTCCCTAACTAGAGGTCCAGACTTTTATATACAAAGCCCCTCCTTCTTTAATCTCAACATAAAGGCAGCCGTATTCCATCTATGTGGAGTCAAGCATAGGATCTTTCTTTTCCATCTTAACCCTTACAGTACTGAATATCTTCTGACAATTTCTTCCCCTATCCCGAATTTCTGCCCCGGCGCTCTCCCCTTCAGTCCTGTCAGCCGATTGCCCGGCGATAACGGTACCAGAGGGTTTGTTTATAGTGTCCGGTCATGTGGCTAACTGGCATTAACGGACTCTGGAAAATAGTTTTGATACCGCAAACACTGCTTCTCCTTTCCCACAAGAATGTTTATAAAGCTTTGTGTCTGTGTATGCAAAATTTACCTAGGTACCCATTTTCCACTCTTCTGCACCTCAGAAACCCAGGAGTTGAAGGAAAATTCAGTTGCGCCGGTTTTTCCTCCTTACAGGACTGAAGGGTAGCAGGAAGCTGAGCCGGAAAACAGGCCTGCCGTACTGAAAGGGTTAATTAACAAAGCCAGTGGTTCCAAAGCAACAAGTCTCTCTCATCCGTGCAGCTGAAGATGCTCTACAACACGTGTCACTGAAGATGCTCTACAACACGTGTCTCTGAAGATGCTCTACAACACGTGCCTCACGGCCGCTGTGGCCATTCCCCCAGCAAACATGGCCGCCACGGCCACCAGTGACAGCAAGGACAGCATTCCCATACCGGACAGCCCATGGCCACTGCAACAGTAAGTAGTGTGTGTGTGTGGACACTCCGTTAATTCTGCGATGAAGCTAAGGAAAAAACTTGAGAGGGAGAACGAGAGAGGTGGCACAGAGGGAGGAGGGGGGGGATAGAGGGGGGGGAGGGGGAGAGAGAGAGGGAGGGAGGGGAGGGAGGGAGAGAGGGAGAGAGAGAGAGAGAGAGAGAGAGAGAGAGAGAGAGAGAGAGAGAGAGAGAGAGAGAGAGAGAGAGAGAGAGAGAGAGAGTAACAAAGAGAGAATACAAACATGAATACAAGATCTTTAATGTCTGAAAAGGGTGAGAAACTCATGTGGGTTACGAGCAAGCATGGCTAAAAACAATCAACAAGTAGACATAAAATGCTACAAATCAAAATCGCAGAAACAGGCAATCATTTCCCAAAGAGAGAGACAGAGTCAGAAACACAAAGACAGACAGAGAGAGAGAGAGAGAGACAGACACAGAGAGACAGAGACAGACACAAAGAGAGACAGAGACAAAGAGAGACAGAGAAAGAGAGTCAAATTCAAAGTCTTTAATTTTGAGGATAATGAATACTCACCCGTGCAATTTTTTTTTTTTTTTTTTTACATCCAGTCTCCAAGAGAACAATAAATGACCATTCTTCTTCTTCTTCTCATTGGTTTAATGTCCATTCACTACAAGGTGATTTAGACATTAGACAATGGTACATTCACATTGAGAGTGTACTGAAAAAGGGGATGAGGGGAAAGATGAAAGGATGAAGAATGTAATGGATGATGATAAGTTTATAAAATTTCATTTACAGTAACTGTCCCACTGGTGACTGGCAAATACTTTCTGCAACTGATACTAGGACATGCGACTCGGAATCATACAGAACACTTTGGATATTTCCATATTTTTTTCTTAGAATTATCCCTAAATAAATGACCATACAACTACTATAGCAGCCATTCTCACCTGGTGCACCCAGCAGCCAGGCGTGCCCCGAACAGCATGCAGGTCCCCCCCAGGAAGGCGCCCATGGGAGGCACCCCAGGTGACCCCGCCACCGATCCTCCCAGGTGGGATGACAGGTACCCCCCTGCCAGTGCCCCGCCCAGCAAAAACACCTGCAGGCAGGTAAACACTTAACTTGTTGAGATCAGATAGATAACTAACAGTCACTTGTTGAGATCAGATAGATAACTAACAGTCACTTGTTGAGATCAGATAGATAACTAACAGTCACTTGTTGAGATCTGATAAAATGTTAGTTAAAGTCTGTCCCGAACCTAAGGCTCATCAGGCTGGTGCTTATCCCGCTTTCGGTGGCGTTAAGCGACTGAGAGTCATAGACTCCCCCCTGGATAGGACGCCAGTCTATCGCAGGGTTAACCCCCAACACAAGGTTGGTACCCCTTTTACACCTGGGTGAGGTGAGAAAATAGCTGTAAAGTGCCTTTTCCAAGGGCACAACGCCATAGCGGAAAGCTGGGATTGAACCCGCAACCTTTAGATTACGAGTCCAACGCCCTAACCACTAGACTACAGCGGCGGCTTTTGAGATCAGATAGATAACTAACAGTCACTTGTTGAGGTCAGATAGATAACAGTCACTTGTTTGGATCAGAGAGATAACTAACAGTCACTTGTTGAGGTCAGATAGATAACAGTCACTTGTTTGGATCAGAGAGATAACTAACAGTCACTTGTTGAGGTCAGATAGATAACTAACAGTCACTTGTTGAGGTCAGATAGATAACAGTCACTTGTTTGGATCAGAGAGATAACTAACAGTCACTTGTTGAGGTCAGATAGATAACTAACAGTCACTTGTTGAGATCAGAAAGATAAAATAACAGTCACTTGTTGAGATCAGATAGATAACTAACAGTCACTTGTTGAGATCAGAGAGATAACTAACACTCACTCAGGGTTATTCAGAGGGGAACTTTGCTGTCAGGTTTACACTGGTCACAATCTAAATAAATACAAGATATGGTCATAAAATATCTTGCTGACCAAACAGGCATGAAACATCTTGATTACCCCATAGGGATGCCAGGGGTCTGTCAGTAGCTGTTGTGTGTTCCCCAGCTTAACACTCTGGGGGTCTGTCACCCAGAATATGCACTCTGACTCACTCATCCCACCTGGGAATCACTGTAAGATTGAAATTGCACACTGAATGAGAAGTTTGCGTGTATGACTGTTTTCAAGTACCGCACCATATAGGCAGCCATACTCCGACTTCAGAGGATTTTTTTTCTCCTTTTAAAGGAGAGTGCAAGGTTTTTATGTTAAGAGCTTGTCATGGCTGAGGGCAATCTCAACACACCGTTTTACAACATAACAACATTTTAGTGTAGGCCTTCGCATTGAGCTGACATCAGTAACTGACACAGCTTTTGGCCTGGGCCAGTGGTCTGTCAGTACAAATAGCATCCCCACCTTCTGGAATTTCTGAGCTAGGAATTCCCTCTTTTCTATCACTCTCTTTGTTTCTGCCTTATTCCTTTTCTTTCCTGTCACCACCACCTCCTTCTCGTCTATTCTCTGCCTTCTTGGTCCATTCTCCTGCCCTTTTTTCCCCAGAAAGACTTAATAAAAGATAATATAACACATTCTCTCTTATGCCGAAGTTGGATAAAAGACACATACACACACACACACACAAAAATAGAGTGGACTCACTTGCCACCAGTTGTTTGCCCCTGATCTGAAGGAGGAGAAGTAGGAGAACATTTTCTGGGAGGATGACCGAGGGAAACACCGGGACATCACAGTGCAGTAGCCTGAGCTGGAGCCTGAAACAATAGGGGACTTGCATCACATGTCACTGTGGCTTCTCTTCACACAGACACTATTTTTATTTAATTTTTATATATATTTTTTTTTTTTTATCATACCACTTATGATAATGATAATAATAGCAATAATAATAATAATAATAATAATAATAATAATAATAATAATAATAATATACATACACCAGCTTGTACAAACAGCAGATAAACCTCTTTTTTTTTAATTTTTAGTAGATAAACCTTACCAGTAGCAGTAGACACAAGCCTTCTTCCCTGTACCTAAAGTAAGTAAGTGTTTTCTCTGACTCACCCAGGGTATCGCAGTTGATCAGAACTAGAGGGATCTGGAGAAGTCCAACAACAATCCCTGCAAAGTAGGGGGGCCACGACAGGGATCTCAAAATCCCTGCCCCTCCTACAGCCACCTGCAAAATGTTCAATTGATCAATTATCATTTACTCAACAACAGGCACCTGCAAAATGTTCAATTGATCAATTATCATTTACTCAACAGCAGGCACCTGCAAAATGTTCAATTGATCAATAATCAATTACTCAACAACAGGCACCTGCAAAATGTTCAATTGATCAATAATCAATTATTCAACAACAGCCACCCGCAAAATGTTCAATTGATCAATTATCAATTATTCAACAACAGCCACCTGCAAAATGTTCAATTGATCAATTATCATTTACTCAACATTTCTGTCCCTCTAACAGGTACCTACCTACAAAATATTCAATGGATCAAATCTGAATCAAATCAATCAACCAATTATAATATGAAAATACAAGTTCAATCTGTTTGAAGAAGGCTGGCACTTCCTTGATGCTTGATTTCCTTTTTTTGTTGTTGTTCTTCTTCTTGTTGACACAACCAACACAATTTTATCTTGTTCTCTCATCTACAATACTTTATCATCACTTTTTCCCGTTCCTTACAAATAGGCATCTCTGCTGAAAGTAACTCTACACCACTATAGTCTCTTTTGTTATTGTATTTGTTTGTTTTGTTTATTTGCATGATTATAAATGTCTGAATTAAATAGCTACACAATTTTGAAAAGATGGAAATCACAGGAGTGAAGACAATGAAAAAAAATGTTTAAATACTTCTGTCATTATGCTCATAGGAAGACAAAAAATGATGATGATAGGAAAAAAAGAAGAGCACTAAATGTCAACACATCATTTTTTTCATAACTTTTTGTTTACACTTTCTGCAAAGGATGTGACATGTGTTGCCTAATGATCAACGCTTTCTTGTCAATACAAACCCATCCCATGCGTGTCAATATATATATATATATGTACATAAGTATCACACCACACACACACACACACACACACACACACACACACAAACACGCACACACACACACACACACACACACAAAATCACACACACACACAACACAACACAACACAACACAACACAACACAACACAACACAACACACAACAACACAACACAACACACACACACACACACACACACACACACACACACACACACACACACACCACGTCTGATATCACTGTTTTGTGGAAGGATGTTAAACTGAAGAACTAACACACACACACATACACACAATCACACACACACAACACAACACACACACACACACACACAACCCACACAAACACACACAACGACACAACTACACACACACACACACACACGATGACACAACCACACACACACAACCACACAAACACACACACATATCACACATACACACACACACACACACACACATATATATATATACAGTGACACACACACCACACACACACACACACACACACACACACACACACACACACACACACACACGTCACACAAACACACACACACACACACACACACACACACACACACACACACACACACAACCCCCCCCCCCCACACACACACACACACATATGGAGCAGAAGTATGGTTTCCTTTTTGTTTCAATGGCCAATCAGACTTTCATATTCAAGATTTATTTAAATTAAGCACAACAAGAAAATATCTTTATGAAAATATTCATGTAAACTTTTGTAAGCAAACTTTGGGAATACATAAAAAAGCGATGGCATTACCCACTTTAGGAGAACTTGGACGATTTCCATTGACTATCAAAATACTTAGTCAGTTAATGTCTTTTTGGATACATGTAACAGAGAAAGACAAAAACTCATATGTTAAAATATTGTATGATTATATGTATCAAAATAATGAATATGATCGGTGGATTAGCACAGTTAAAAATGTTCTGTGTAAAATTGATTTTAAACATGTATGGGAAAACCAAAGTACACTTGATGTACACCGATTGTGCCATGCAATACAAACAAAACTGGAGAGTTTATATAAAACATTTTGGATTAACCAGAAACAAGAGTACACAAAACTTAACTTTTATAATTTTGTGACTAAAGAATATAGACTAGAACCATATCTTATTAACTGTGAAAACAAAAACCATAGGAAAACATTTTGTAAATTTCGTACAAGTTGCCATGATTTAATGATAGAAAAAGGAAGATATAAGAATATACCAAGAGAGAACAGAACTTGTCAATACTGCAACAAAATAGAAGACGAGTTTCATTTACTTGATGAGTGTATCTTATATACTGAACAAAGAAAACAAATATTGGTAAATCTGAAATCTGATGTCAAAGAATATAAGAATGGTATAGACAAATTAAGCAATGTTTTAGTAACTGATAATCATCAAGCTGAAATAATTCAATATGTTTGTTCCTGTTTTGAAAAAAGAGAACAATTGAAATAAGATAGAATGCAACATGGTTTTGCTTTGTGGTAGTTTTGGGTGTTTTTTGCCTGCACATCATTTCAGTCATGCTGACCAGTGAATAGTATGTTGTATTGATGAATATGTTGAGTTTATTTTGTTGTGTCAATAAGTCCATGTGACTTTAATGGCAATAAATAATTTCTGATTCTGATTCTGATTCACACACACACACATACACACACTTTTATAATTCAATCCCAGTGCCACACCACAAAACACAGCACAACATTACTATATTTACCTCAGAGGTCCAAGGCGCATACAACTCAACAGCAAACACCATCATCCCCAACACAGCCACAAAGGGCAAAGCCAGCGTAAAGTAGGGTCCTCCCAAATGCTGGTGCAAACTGGAAACATAGCAAAGCCAGGGTAAAACTGGAAACATAGCAAAGCCAAGGTAAAACTGAAAACATAGCAAAGCCAGGGTAAAACTGGAAACATATCAAAGCCAGGGTAAAGTAAAACATAGCAAAGCCAGGGTAAAACTGAAAACATAGCAAAGCCAGGGTAAAACTGAAAACATAGCAAAGCCAGGGTAAAACTGAAAACATAGCAAAGCCAGGGTAAAACTGAAAACATAGCAAAGCCAGGGTAAAACTGAAAACATAGCAAAGCCAGGGTAAAGTAAAACATGTCAAAGCCAGGGTAAAACTGAAAACATAGCAAAGCCAGGGTAAAGTAAAACATATCAAAGCCAGGGTAAAACTGAAAACATAGCAAAGCCAGGGTAAAACTGAAAACATAGCAAAGCCAGTGTAAAGTAAAACATATCAAAGCCAGGGTAAAGTAAAACATATCAAAGCCAGGGTAAAGTAAAACATATCAAAGCCAGGGTAAAACTGGAAACATATCAAAGCCAGGGTAAAACTGAAAACATATCAAAGGTAGATTATGTGTTAGCATACAGGACCTCAGTTTTTTCATCTCACCCAAAAGACTATCACCCAGATCACCACTAACAGTTGAAGGGGGGGGGGGGGGGGAAGGAAGTTTTGGGCCCAAACAGGGTTCAAACCACCTCACAACTTCTGACCTGGACTTTTCGATTTCTGGGCAGGCACGCTACCTCAAGACCACTGATCCACCCTCAATATATCTTTATTTCAGAATACACACACTTATATAAATAATAGGGCTTAACAAAAACACCAGCAAAACTCAGCTGGTTCTATATTCCAACTAGAGATATGACAAATCACACCATAGTGGATAAAGCTTCCAAACTCTGCTCTTTCACCTTCTTTATAATTACCTACATTTCAGAAGGTAGATGGCAGGACAGTTCAGATGTTCATCTGCCAAAGAAATAAACCGTGAGGTTCTGGGTTCAATTCCAGCCTTCTACCTGGTTTGATGAGAATATCAAACTGAATGTCAAAGTCCTTCAGATGAGACTACAATCCGTGGCCTCATGTGCAAAATTATGCAGAACATTCTTGCGCACATGATAAAAACCCGTTCAGCCTTTCAGAAGAGTAGGCCATTGTGTGCCAGTACGAATGGATGCCAACATTTTTAAAATGCACGCACACAGGGACTGGTGGTAAAAAAAAAGTACATGAGTGCTTATTTCATTATCTTCGACATATAAAAGAAATAAAAGAATATTTTTAAAAAAGTGGTCAACTCACAAGTGTTTCTGAATGGGAGAGCTGGGTTGGGTGGCTCTAACCACCACTGGCTCCAACAAGGCATACAGCACCACACCATTCAGGCCTCCTAGTATGGTAAACACTGCACACACACGCACATGCATGCATGCACGCACGCACACACACACACACACACTCACACATGCACGCACACATACACACACACACACACACACATGCACGCACACACACACACACACACACAACATGCACACACACACAACACACACACACAGCTGTTTTACTTGAAAAAAAAAAAAAAATTTAAACAGGAAAAAAAATTAATATAAATAAGAGAGCACAGCAAAATGAAATGTTTAAGTCACAAGAGATGTACATTTCTTCTGGCAATCTACTGCAGGAAAGAATGAATGCAAAATGTGTGCCTGATATTCACCATAAAATGAAACTGCAGACTGAAGACTTCATGAAAACTCCACACACATAATTATAGTAACAGTGAAAAAGAAAGTGAAGTCACTATGAAACCATGCCACGAAAAGCCGCAGAACTGAAACTCGTTCCTAATGTAAGAGTGAGGGAGGATGACAATCATGAAGCTATGGACCTCTATCTTGATTTGAAACTGTGCCAAAATCATGAGTCTATTCTCAAAGTCTGATCCTATTTTCTGGGAGCCAAACAGCCCCAAAGAGATACACACACCTGTCACACTGGTCAACTGAATTGACCAACAATTTCAAATTTGTATCTGTTCCCCAAAGTCAGAATGCAGCTACCTTCATGGTGGGCAAAAATGGTCACATAAGCAAAAAATCTCATCATTGGTAACCCTTGGAGCTGTAGCTGAGAAACAAACCAAAAAATAATTTAATATTGTCTGTGAAAGGGTGCGAGACTTGCTTATGTGTGGTGCCAGCTTTCAACTGAACCTCAGCACATTCTTCTTTTTTTTTAAATTTTATTTTATACCATTTTATGTCACAGCAGATTTCTCTGCGTGAAATTCGGGCTGCTCTCCCCAGGGAGAGTGAGTTGCCACAAGTGCACCGCCCACCCATTATTTAATTTTTTTTTTTTTTTTTTTTTTTTTTACATATACAGCCCCGAGCTGCCCTGGGGACTCCAACTCCCCAATTTTATCTTCAGGGATGGTGTCTAAACATAACACCTGTGTGCATGCTGGGTTGGTTTTTAAAAAAATAATTTTGTCATCTGCTCCTACCGGCACACAATGGCCTGCTTTTCCAAAAGGTGGAACGGGGTTTTAACGTGTGCGCAAGATGTTCTGCATGCATTCACACACAGGGCCTTGGTTTACAGTCTCATCCAAATGACTCATTCAACTATTGCAAAGGAGGAGATGAGGGTGTCACAGTACAAAACATCCTGTCATGATAAATTAGGTAAAAAAGAAAAAGAAAAAACCCAACCAAATAACCCCCCATCCCCAAATCATTAACAAATCAACTAACGAAACAAACCGAATAACCCCCACTCCCCAACCCCCCAATACCACTAACTAATCAACTAACGAAACAAACAATGGCACACACGTTAATCAGAACGGTTAATGAAATTTACACTTAGTCCCACCTGCATTCTCTGTTCCTGCGCCAATTTGCACAATCACCATTCCAGGGCACTGCGAATAAAGATAAAGCAATGAGAGATGTTAAGACACATGAGTGCTATCAGCATTTCTTGTCTAAATCAGCAATGAAAGATGTTAATTAAAACACAGCACGGCTGCTCAAAACGGGGAAAATCTGACTCTTTAGTTGGCGGCTGGCACTGCACTCCGTAACCCGAAATTCCATCCCACCGCTATCTAGGGCACCGCGCGGTCAGGGGTCAGAGTCCAGCATCTGGTGATGCTGCTATACTTTCCTTCTTTGCTGTCTATTAGCCACTGAGCAAATTTCTGTATGAAAGGCATTTTGTACCATACGCTGCCGGATTCCCATGATTTTTTACAATGATCATACTTCAGTGAACAAAACTTCAATACTTGCTTTACCTGTTTGTGGTAACTTTGTTGGTGTTTGTTTTTGTTAACTATTTTTTAAAAATATTTTAAAACAATTGTCTCTCTCAAGAAACAAAGCCCGAGTGTCAGCTTGTTGCTGTGTGTGTGTGTGTGTGTGTGTGTGTGTGTGTGTGTGTGTGTGTGTGTGTGTGTGTGTGTGTGTGTGTGTGTGTATGTGTGTGTATGTGTGTGTGTGTGTGTTGGTGTGTGTGCATGCGCGCATGCATGCGTGAGTGCTTGCGTGCATACACATATCAGTGTGTGTGTGCATGCATGTGCACGCATGTTTGTGCGCGGGCATGTGTGTGTGAGTGAGTGAGTGTGTGTGTGTGTGTGTGTGTGTGTGTGTGTGTGTGTGTGTGTGTGTGTGTGTGTGTGTGTGTGTGTGTGTGTGTGTGTGTGTGTGTGTGTGTGTGTGTGAGTGTGTCGCGCGCGCGCAGCACGCGCATGTATATTTCTGCGGCAATACAGAGAGAGAGAGAGAGAGAGAGAGAGAGGAGAGAGAGAGAGAGAGAGAGAGAGAGAGAGAGAGAGAGAGAGAGAGAGAGAGAGAGAGAGAGAGAGAGAGACTGTTCCTGTGTGTGTGTGTGTGTGTGTGTGTGTGTGTGTGTGTGTGTGTGTGTGTGTGTGTGTGTGTGTGTGTGTGTGTGTGTGTGTTTCTGTAGCAATAGAGAGAGGGAGAGAGAGAGAGAGAGAGAGAGAGAGAGAGAGAGTGTGTGTGTGTGTGTGTGTGTGTGTGTGTGTGTGTGTGTGTGTGTGTGTGTGTGTGTGTGTGTGTGTGTGTGTGTGTGTGTGTGTGTGTGCACGCGCGCGTGTGTGTGTGTTTCTGCAGCAATAGAGAGAGGGAGAGAGAGAGAGACTGTTCCTCTGTGTATGTATGTGTGTGTATTTGTGTGTGTGTGTGTGTATTTGTGTGTGTGTGTGTGTGTGTGTGTGTGTGTGTGTGTGTGTGTGTGTGTGTGTGTGTGTGTGTGTGTGTGTGTGTGTGTGTGTGTGTGTGTGTGTGTCTTTCTCGTTTTTACTTTGATGTCAAAGTGTAGGTTTCTGTGTGGTTTGTTCTTTTTTCACAACACTAAAATAATCACGCTTTTGATCACAACATTTTTCCAACATGATCAGAAGATTTTTTTTGTATAGTATCAGAAACATCAATGAAATATATATTTTTTTAAACCCAGTCATTTGTGAGCTATTTCTGCCTGATGCCACTGAGAAGACATTTGTTTTCTACTGTGTGCTCGGGGTTATAAGCTGTACTGGATTTAGTTAGTAAATAAACCTTCAGCTGTAGCAGGAAACCACTAATATAAAATCTGATGAAACAGTGGACTGTGTACGTGCTGAATCGCCATGACTATGCAGTAGGCCTAGTGTTTAGAGTGAAGTGAGATACCTAGCCGACACTAATGACTGCCAGACTCTCACCCCACGCTCTGTATCGCGGTGCTTCACGCACCGCTGCAGGTGGTAGCCTACTACGGTGTGTTCAGCTATGGCTTCGCTGTGCCCACAGAAACAAAACTATCAAAAAAAAACCCTAGTTAGTCTGCATGCAGACACGTTCAATTTCTTCTCTACATTTTTTGTTTGTATATTATAAATATGTGTTTTTTTTTAGAGAGAGAGTTAAAAATGACTGATTTTTGTGATTGTGTGTCTGCCTGTCGCTCTCCTGTTCATCTTCATCTATGTTTT
>CM060320.1:67934523-67967023 GCA_030674155.1 Stramonita haemastoma | reverse complement strand
TCTCTCTCTCTTCTCTCTCTCTCTCTCTCTCCCTCTCTCTCTCTCTCCTCTCTCTCTCTCTCTCTCTCTCTCCTCTCTCTCTCTCTCTCTCTCTCTCTCCTCTCACCCCACGCACGCACGCCACGCACGCATGCATGCACGCACACACACACACACACGCACACACACACCACACACACACACGCACACACACACACACACACAACAAAAGGCTATCCGTCCTCTTGAATGAGTTATGCTGGATTTGCAGGATGTGACAGTGGTTGTGGTGAGGACACCACATTATCCACCACAGTGACTAAATACGAAGAATTGATTTCTGTGTTCTTTTCCCTTCAAGAATCGGATTGACTGTGTCTCCGCTCCTGCTAGCATTTCGAAAATGTCTTCTTCCCTACCGACTTCAAAGACCTCCCCCCAAAAAGGCTGCCCCCTTATCTATACACGGAGGGACGGGATAGCCTAGTGGTCAGAACATTGCGCTCGCAATTTGACGACCCCGGGGTTCGATTCCCGTTTCGAGGGAAATTTTCCCCTGGAGTTAACATCAGTGCTGAAACCTACTCTCCCCTAAAGTCCTTCGGATGAGACTATAAACTGAGGCTCCGTGTGCGAACGCACGCAGAACATCTTGGCACACGTTAAATCCTGTTCCGCTTTTCGTAAGAGTGGGCCATTGTGTCCTGTTGGGAACATGTGACAAAATTTACAAAACTGCATACACACGGGGACTGGATGTAAAAAAGGCACATGAGTGCTTATTCCACTATCCTCGCTAAAAAGAATAAAGAAAGAAAGAAATACATCCTTCCAATTAGGACACCTACCTCTGCTGTTTCGATCTCTTCACTGGTACCTCTGCCAAACAGTATCAGTTACAAAGTTTCAGTGATGGCCCATGCCTGTTTTATTTTAATTAATCTTGTTTTGATGTTTCATTTGACCCGGTGGGGGTATGCGGTCCTCCTTCGTATAGGATACTGTTCGTTACAAAGAGAGAGAGAGAGGGGGGGGGGGGAGAGGGCAGAAAGTGAGAGAGAGGGGGAGTGAGGGAGAGACAGACAGACAGACGATACAGAGACAGACAGACAGACAGATAGAAAGACAGTAATATCGGAGGGAAAAAAAGCCAGAGAGACAAAAAGACAGACATACGTTTGAGTAAAACAGCGTGGTTTGGGGGTTTTTTGGGTTTTATTATTTTAATCATCATGGTTTTTGTCATGGTTCCTGCTGTTGTCATTATTGTAGCAGTCGTTTTTGTTGTTGTATCATCGTCATTTTTATTATCAATATTAGCATCATCATCATCACCATATCTTCAAAATTAACTGACTGACTGACTGACTGACTGACTGACTGACTGATCCATTCATCGACAAATGGATTGATCGATCAATCGATGAATGGATGAAACCTGAGTGAAGCACCAGTGTGATGATAATGGATGTTTGTGTGTGTGTGCGTGGTGGCGTGTGCGGTGTGCGTGTGTGTGTGGGTGCGTGTGTGTGTGCGTGTGTGTGTGTTGTGGTGTTGTGTGTGTGTGTGTGTTGTGGTGTGTTTTAACGCTGCACCAGGGAGTTTCTACACCTGTCAGGATGTTATCAGCCGTGGCCGGCAAGATTGTCTTCAACATCCTGGAGGCACGAAAACCTGCCCGAGTTCTCTGCTGGGAGCCACCCAGTCAGTCACTTAGAGTTTACAATCATTATGTTGTGGTGTGGGGTGGTGTGTGGGGTGAGGGGGATGTGTGGGGGGAGGGGGTAGGGGAGGCGGGGGGTGGGGGGGGCCGGGGTGTTCGTGGGGGGGGGGGGGGGGGGGGGGGGGGGGGAGGGGTCGTGTGGATGGTGGGGGGAATTCGTGTGTGTGAGTGTGGGTGGGTGTGGGTGTGGGTGGGGGGGGAGGAGGGGGGGTAGGGGGGTAGGTGTTGTGTGTGTGAGGGCATAGGGTGTGGTGTAGATGTGTGTGTGTGCGTGTGTGTGTTGTGTGTGTGTGTGTGTGTGTGCGTGTGTGTGTGTGTGTGTGTGTGTGTGTGTTTGTGTGTGTGTGTGTGTGTGTGTGTGTGTGTGTTGTGTGTGTGTGTGTGTGTGTGTGTGTGTGTTGTGTGTGTGTGTGTGTGTGTGTGTGTGTGTGTAGATGTGTGGGTGTTGGGTGTGTGGGTGTGTATGTGAAAGTCAAATTCAAAGTCAATATTCTATTTCCAGATGGTACATTGACTTTGACATGCGCGCGCGTGCGCCCCACACACACACACACACACACCACACACAACACAAACCAACACACACACACACACATACACACACACACACACACACACACACACACACACACACACACACACACACACCACTACCACCACCAACACACAAACAAAAACCAAAACAAAACCCCCCCCCCCCCCCCACCACCCCCACCACCCACAAAAAAAACCCCAAACAACCAAATCTTCACCTAATTCTTCAATCTTCTTTTTTTCTCTTTCTTTCTTCCAGACCCTTACGTCAAAGTGGAAATGTACGTGAACGGGATGCGAGAGGGGAAAGCCAAGTGCAAGGTGCGACAGAACACCCAAGATCCTGTGTGGCATCATCAGGTGGTCTTTGAAATCAATCGGGAAAACCCGAAACTGCTGGGCCACGTGTTCGTGTTCCACGTGCTCCACAAAGATATGATGACTGGAGTGCATAAGATTGGACAGGTGTGTGTGGTTTTGTTGTTTTGTTGTGTTTTGTGGGGGGGGGGGGGTATGTGGGAGGGTTGGGGTGGGGAGGTGGGGTGGGGAGGTGGGGTGGGGGGTGTTTGGGTGGTGGGGGGGTGGGGTGTTTGTGTGTGTGTTGTGTGGGTGGGTGGGGGTGGGTGGGTGTTACGTGGTGTGGGTAATGGGTATGGGTGGGTGTGTGTGGGTGTGTGTGTGTGTGCGCGCGCGCGTGTGCGTATGTGTACGTCGAGTGTGGGTGTGGATGTGTGTGTGTGTGTGTTTGTGTGTGACAGAGAGAGAGAGAGGAGAGAGAAGAGGAGAGAGAGAGAGGAGAGAGAGAGAGAGAGAGAGAGAGAGGGAGAGAGGGAGAGAGAGAGAGAGAGTTGCACTTTGAGTGTAAATAGAGTCAAAGTTAATCTAAAGTAACATCACTTTAAGTTCGGTACAGTTTCTCCTCATCTCGATTGCTAATGTTTACATAGCCTTTTCACTTGCTAGTTACGAGTTTCTTCCGTATGAGATAATTTTTTTTTTCCTTTTTCTTGAAAAATAAGAGTACAGTTTAACCTCTAATGAACCTGTAGTCGCACAGAGGAGAATACCGATGTTGGCTACAACTTCGGTTAAAGGGAGATAGCTCACTTAGGGTGCATGTAAAGATGTTGTTGTCTCCCGTAGACTGTAGAGTGGCCTGGTTGACTTTGTAGACAGGACGACTTGAATGTGATGGTGATGACGATCATGATGATGATGGTAAATGTGATGATGATGATGATGATGATGATGATGATGATGATGATGATGATGATGATGATGATGATTGTTACCTACTACTACTACTACTACTACTACTACTACTACTACTACTACTACTACTACTACTACTACTACTACTACTACTACTACTACTTCCTCTGGCATTAACATGAGTATATGTGCGCGTGCGTGTATGTCTATCCGTCTGCCTGTCTATCCGTCTGCCTGTCTGTCTGCCTGTCTGTCTATCTGTCTGCCTGTCTGTCTATCTGTCTGCCTGTCTGTATGCCTGTACATCTGCCTATCTGTCTGCCTGTCTGTCTATCTGCCTGCCTATCTATCCGTCTGCCTGTCTGTCTGCCTATCCGTCTACCTATCTGTCTACCTATCTGTCTATCAGTCTACTATCTGTCTATCAGTCTACCTGTCTGTCTACCTATCTGTCTATCCATCTACCTATCTGTCTACCTATCTCTCTATCCATCTACATATCTGTTTATCTGTCTACCTATCTGTCTTTTCTGTCTATCCATCTACCTATCTGTCTACCTATCTATCCATCGACCTATCCATCTACCTATCTGTCTTCCTATCTGTCTATCCATCTACCTATCTGTCTTCCTATCTGTCTATCCATCTACCTATCTGTCTTCCTATCTGTCTATCCATCTACCTATCTGTCTACCTATCTATCCATCGACCTATCCATCTACTATCTGTCTTCCTATCTGTCTATCCATCTACCTATCTGTCTACCTATCTGTCTATCCATCTACCTATCTGTCTTCCTATCTGTCTATCCATCGACCTATCCATCTACCTATCTGTCTTCCTATCTGTCTATCCATCGACCTATCCATCTACCTATCTGTCTTCCTATCTGTCTATCCATCGACCTATCCATCTACCTATCTGTCTTTCTATCTGTCTATCCATCTACCTATCTGTCTACCTATCTGTCTATCCATCTACCTATCTGTCTAACTATCTGTGATTCTGTGGGTGCGTTCCTCAGGTGGACCTAGGCTGGTACAGTCACGGAGAGCAGCTGGAGCACTGGTACGAGATCATGGAGCATCCCCACAGGGCTGCTGATGCCTGGCACGCCATCATCAAGACCGGCAAGATCGCCTCGTGACCGACTCCTTCTCCTATGCCTACTCCTCCTACTCCTACTCCTACTACTACTCCTACTCCTAGTACAACTCCTGCTACTACTCCTTCTCCTATGTCTACTCCTACTCCTACTACTACATCCTCCGTCGCCTGCTACTGCTTCTCCTACTCCTCCCGCCAGTGTTTTGACTCTTCCTGCTGCTCCTACTGCTTCTTCTTCTCCTACGACTACTCCTGCTGCTGCTACTGGTACTTTTACTACTACTCCTACTCCTGCTGCCGCTACCTCTCTTGCCGTAGTACGGGGTTTGGTTTCATCTTTGTTCTGTCAGGATGATGTCTGGAACCGGCTTTGGTTTTCAGCGTGGCTGGTTTGGGGATGTTAAGATTGGTTGTGTTCTTTGCTCCTGTTACTGTTACTGTTACTGCTACTGTTACTGCTACTGTTACTACTGTTACTGCTACTGTTACTGCTACTGATACTACTACTTTTACTACTGTTAACACTACTAATGTTACTACTACTACTACTACTACTGTTACTGCTACCACTGTCACTGTTACTACTACTACTACTGTTACTGCTACTACTACTACTACTGTTACTACTGTTACTGTTACTACTGTTACTGTTGCTACTGTTACTGCTACTACTAGTGTTACTACTGTGACTGTGACTGCTACTGTTACTACTACTGTTACTACTGCTACTGTTTCTGTTTCTGTGACTGTTACAGTTACTACTACTGTCACCACTGTGACTGTTACTACTACTACTACTACTACTACTACTACTACTACTACTACTACTACTACTACTACTACTACTACTGTTACTGTTACTGCTACTACTACCACTACTACTACTACTTAATTACTACTACTACTACTACCACCACTACTACTACTACTTCTGCCACTACTACTACTACCACTACCACTACCACTACTACTACTACTACTATGGTTTTGGTTCTTTTGTTGATTGCGAATGTTGCGTACGGTATGGGTTTTTCTTTATGGTTTGGTTTTTTTTCTTTTGGGGTGTTTTTGTTCTTTTTGTCTTGTTAAGGGTGTCTTGGTAATGGCTGATTACTGTCTTGTTTGTTTGTTTTGTGTGTGTGTATGTGTGGTCTGTCTTTCTGTCTGTATGTATGTCTGGCTGTCTGTCTGTCTGTCTACTGCTGTTGTCTTCTGCCCTGTTCGTTCTGTCTGTCTGTTCTGCTCTGTCTGTCTGTCTCTCTCTCTCTCTCTCTCTCTCTCTCTCTCTCTCTCTCTCTCTCTCTCTCTCTCTCTCTCTCTCTCTCTCTTCTCTCTCTCTCTCTCTCTCCTCTCTCTCTCTCTCTCTCTCTCTCTCTCTCTCTCTCTCTCTCTCTCTCTCTCTCTCTCTCTCTCTCTCTCTCCCTCTCTCTCTCTCTCTCTCTCTCTCTCCTCTCTCTCTCTCTCTCTCTCTCTCTCTCTCTCTCTCTCTCTCTCTCTCTCTCTCTCTCTCCCCCCCCCTCTCTCTCTCTCTCTCTCTTGAAAAGAGATCAGGAGATTTACCAACAGTCAAATTTTTGCATATAATCATGCCACTAATTTTGCCCACCATTTAGGTAGCTACACTCTGACTTTGGGGAATAGACCGTAAACTTGAAATATCACAGAAGCTTCTCGATACCTTTAATCGCAAAGGAGGTTGAGCAACAAGCAAGTTTTTCCACTTTGTAAGGTAAAAAAAAAAGATAAAGGTGTCCCATAACCTTTGTGGTCGTATGGGAGCGAGGCGTCAGAGACCTCAGCTTCTCTAGGGGCCAGCATATTGAGGGTGGCACCCATCTCCTCTCCCTCGCTGCTTTACCTTCCCTGACCCTAAAGAGGGCAGGTACCCATTGACAGCTGGGTGAACTGAGGGGACTATACTGAAGCCAAGGAGCGCAAACGGTCACCCATCCCATTGGAAACCACGCTCAGTGCTGCTAAACTTTGACTGGGGGAAAGCGAGTGCTCTGACCACTGAGCTATCCACTATGTAAAATGAGTCACTATTTGAGTCAGTGTGAGTATAGCTGTGTTTATCTGGTTTAAAAAAACAACAACAAATTCTGTGGCAGTCATTGTTGACTGCAGCACTACTCTAGGGTATATAAGGTATTGTGTTGAAATTGGGTAGTATTGTGTCGTCATTTATTTTAGTCTGTATGCTTTTTGCCGAAATGTGTTGTAGTGTATTGTGGTTTTTTGTAATGATTGTTTTGTATTGTATTGTGTTGTAGTGTACACACATAGGCATGTGTGCACACACGCGCGCGCGCGCGCGTGCGTGCGTGCACACACACACGCACATATACACCATCACTCACTCACTCACTCACTCACTCATTTCCACTCACACACTACACTGCTCTGTGTGTGTGTGTGTGTGTGTGTGTGTGTGTGTGTGTGTGTGTGTGTGTGTGTGTGTGTGTGTGTGTGTGTGTGTGTGTGTGGTGTGCGCGCACGCGTACACGTGTGTATGTGTGTGTGTGCAAGCTTGCGTGTGCGCATGTGTGTGTGCACGCGTGTATGTGTGTGTGCGTGTGTGTGTGTGTGTGTGTGCGCGCGCGTGTATGTGTGTGTGTGTGCTCTCAAAAAATAACACACATGACAGCTATATTTGGGAGGAGAGAGGGCTCTTCATCCAGTGTGTACTGTTTCACTCATGAAATAGGAAATCATTGATTTAGTTTAAAAACTGGCCTACATCTAAATGAGGTACCGATAAATCATCTTCTTCTTCTTCTTTGCATTCTTCTTTGCATTCTTCTTTGCATTCTTCTTTGCATTCTTCTTTGCATTCTTCTTTGCATTCTTGTTGTTGTTGTTGTTGTTGTTGTTGTTGTTCTTCTTCTTCTTCTTCTTCTTCTTCTTCTTCTTCTTCTTCTTCTTCTTCTTCTTCTTCTTCTTCTTCGCAATTCTTCTTCGCAATTCTTCTTCGCAATTCTTCTTCTTCGCAATTCTTCTTTTTCTTCTTCTTCTTCTTCTTCTTCTTCTTCTTCAAATTCTTCTTCTTCTTCTTATTCAAATTCTTCTTCCTCTTTTCCTTCCTCTTCAAATTCTTCTTCTTCAAATTCTTTTTCTTACTTTCTTTCTTTCTTACTTTCTTTCTTTCTTTCTTTCTTTCTTTCTTTCTTTCTTTTCCTTCTTACTTTCTTTCTTTCTTTCTTTCTTTCTTTCTTTCTTTCTTTCTCTCTTCCTTGCCCCTTCTTTCTGCTTATGTAACAGCAGTCACTCGTATCATTGACATCATTGTTGTTGTCGTTGTTTTCGTTGCTGTCTCTGTTGTTATTGTTGCTGTTTCTTTGTTATTTTTGTGTGTGTACATTTCTTTGTGTGTTTCTTTATCTTTTGTTTGTGGGCGAAAGTTTGCGTTGTGTAGTACTCTCTCCTATGTTAGGCAGCCGCACTTAGGCTTCGGAAGATTTTGTTTGGGCTTTTTTTTTCAGGAAGTTTTGTGCTAGAAATTCACTGTAGATATGATTAATCACACAAAACGTTAATTACTGTACTTGGTTGGATGAAGGCTGGTTGAAATTGTGCGTGTCTTGATTAAGAAACAAAGTTTTTGGTCAGAGTTATACTAAAAATCTTGTTTTACGCATTTACGCAGAAGAAGAAGAAGAAGAAGAAGATGAAGAAGAAGAAGAAGAAGAAGAAGAAGAAGAAGAAGAAGAAGAAAGAGATTGGGGGTTTAGTTTCTTGATGTTAAAGTTATGTCATATTTGTGCCTGTACATTGAGAGTGTGTTGAACTAGTTGATATGTTTCCTTGTTGACTACACCAATAAATATGATACATTATTGTTATGATTCTTTTAATTGGTTGCATGGATGTATTGATTTTTTTTTAACTGGTTTCGTTATTTTATGCTCTAAGAGCGCAAAGCCTGGGTAAGTAAGTATTGAGGGCAAGCTGTTACCCATGCAGCAGAACCCCCGCCCCTCCCCCCCCCCCCCCCCCCCCCCCTTTTCCACGTGGCTGGAATGGTCCATTGAAAAAGCAATGCGAATTGCTGAAAATCAAATCTGACATTCTCCTTATACAGTTGAGATGCAAAACGTGACTAGATAGGTATCTTTAAAAAGTTTCAGACTTTGTTTCGGGGGGGGGGGGGGGGGGTCCTTATTATACATTCAACATAATTAAAACAAAAAGTGGCTTTTTTGTATCTCTAGCTAAATTTGATTTTTTTGTTGTTGTTGTCTTGAAATACTTGAATTCTTAGGAACAGTCAAAAATACTGTATTGTTTTTTCCCGAAGATTTGTTTAATATAAACTGAAGACAATATCAAGAAGATGTATTAGATGTTACTAATGGTTTGTTGAACTTCTCGCTTCCCCCCACCCCACCTCCACCCACTTCCTTCCCTATACTCACAAACATGGGTGTTTATGTAAAGTGTTATTGCTGAGAAAGAAAAAGAAAAATAAACAAATTCGTTGGTTATTGATCAGAAATAAAGAGTGATATTTTTGTGCTTGTTTTCATTGTTGTTATCGTGTATGTCGTGTATTCTATCAGAACGGGAGTATCATGAAACGTTTGCTGATAAAGGTGTTGATATCAGTGTTGGTTTTTTGTTGTTGCTGTTGTTATCGAAATTTTATGTTTCATGAGAGCAGTCTAAATATACGTTCTATGGTTATGGTATAAACACAAGAGTTTTGGTGGTTGGATGAAAACGCAATATTTACCTCAGTGGCTGCTTATTAATATGGGGGGGTAAAAGATTATAAACATTACACATGGCAACACAGACACAGACACAGACACACAGAGACACACAGACACACACACACACACACACACACACACACACACACACACACAAACACACACACACACACACACACACACACACACACACACACACACACTATTATCAAAATAAATCCCAATTATTGAACATTTCATTGCATTACACCTTCAATTTTCTCAAACTCCCAGGGTCGTTGTGGTTTTTTTCATCCCAAAATTGTGAAGTTTGTGCACACAAGTGAGTCAATGTAGGCTTTGCTTCTTGTTGGTATTGCTTCTTTTATTTTTTAAAAAAAGGTAAAGGTGTCCCATAACCTGTGTGGTCGTAGGGGAGCGAGGCGTTAGAGACCTCAGCTTCTCTAGGGGCCAGCATGTTGAGGGTGGTGCCCATCTCCTCTCCCTCGCTGCTTTACCTTCCCTGACCCTAAAAAGGGCAGGTACCCATTTACAGCTTGGGGAACTGGGGGAACTGTACTGAAGGCAAGGCGCGCAAACGGTCACCCATCCAATTGGCAACCACGCTCGAGTCTGCTTAACATTGGCTGGGGGGGAAGCGAGCGCTCTGACCACTGAGCTATCCCCCCCCCTTCTTTTATAGATGCAGAGAAGGAGATTTGCTTCTATGGGGTCAGCCGAGGTTAAGTGGGTGACTTAATTAAATGGAGGGGGTGGGGGTAAGGGTGAAATGAGTAGGGCTTGATTTTTTTTGTGGGTAGAAGACTTGAGACAAACAGACCGCTATGATGAATAATAAGTTTTTCATGTTTGAAAGAGAGTATTATTGATGATTTGTTTTTTTGGCGTTGATATTTTGTTGTTATGCCTAACGTTGTACATAGCCTGAACAAACATATTATTATTATTATTATTCATCTCTTTTGTATAGTATCTGATTCATGCTGATCGATGTTGTACAGAATGCTCAATCAATAACTTATATACATAATAATCCTCATCGATTTGTGTGTAAAAATACTGTTTTCCCCCCTTCCATGTTTTGTGTCTGTAAAGGGATAGTTAATTATTATATGAATCATACCAGATGATAGTTATTGTATAAATCATACCATGTTATGTCATTACTGAAGTGATATGTTAGTTTTTGCGATACCTTGCCTGTTTTAGATAAAATCTCACACAGGCAATGTTTTAAGTGGAATTATGTGTTGTGATAGAGCGAAATTTTTTTGCACGCTTTACGTTGTAGTTACATTACACGTGTGCACTTGCTGTACATAGTGAAAAGGCTTGAGTGGTAGATATAAGTCACAACAGCCATCTACGCCAACTTCTGAACGTGTTAAAAAAAATGTTTCCTTCTACTATGATTATTGGACATAGTTGTATTGTTTCAAGCGCCTGTTAATCTAAGATTCTTATTACCTTGTTCGTCCTGGAACTGCACTAGTTTTACACCTACCATTGTTGTTGCTGGGGTTTTTTTTGTTTGTTTCCTCGGGATTTTAATATCATATCAAAGCGATATAGCAGTAACTCTGAAATATTGAGTAAAGGTATCCCATAACCTAGGCGGTCGTGGGGGAGCGAGGCATCAGAGACCTCAGCTTCTCTAGGGGCCAGCATATTGAGGGCGGCGCCCATCTCCTCTCTCTCTCTCGCTGTTTTACCTTCCCTGACCCTAAAGAGGGCAAGTACTCATTTACAGCTGGGCGAACTGGGGGGAACTGTACTGAAGCCAAGGCGCGCAAACGGTCACCCATCCAACTGGTAACCACGCTCGATGCTGCTTAACCTTAGCTTGGGGGGAAGCGAGCGCTCTGACCACTGAGCTATCCCGTCCCCATACATGAGTAAAACAAGCTATATATCACTGTTTATGTAACATTTAAGAAAAACAACAACATTCTAGAAATTTTAGGAGAGACAAGAAAATTGGATTTGGTTTGCATGGCTTTTTTTTTAATTATCGGGAGGAATGCATAGTGTCTGGTCTTCTCTTCTCCTAACTCTGCAGGAGGTCTGCCCGCTGGCCTAGGCCGATACATTCCATCTTCGGGGCAGCTAATTACAAAATATCACAAAAAACACATTTTCAAATTTGCTTTTTTAAAAAGGCAGGAGAACATGCTAGTCACTTCTGTGCTTCACTGATTCCCACAGCATTTCAGGAACAAGTCAAGTCAAAGTCATGATTTGTTGAGGTTTATTGCTTAGTAGTCACAAATCGTGATGACCAAGGAAGAGAGGGGAGGACAACATCCGCCAATGGACAGGCCTAGAACTCAGCAAAATTTTGAGAAAGGCAGAAGAGAGAGAGAAATGGAGGGAACTGGTTGTCAAGTTTTCAGGGGTGCCCCCCACGGTTGCCAGACTAAGGTATAGTTAGATATAGATAGAAATCGTGATGTAGTGGCCCGGGTAATTACATCGTTGCGTTTTAAATCAGAGTTTATTTTCCCCATGTTTTTGCTATAAAAAAAACACACACACACACAAAACCCTACATTCCATTCTCAAACTTGCAATCACTCTGTTTCATTCCATGTGAGAACAGAAAAGTTCTTATAACGTTTGACTGATATGCAGATAGATATGCATCTGAGGAGGGGGGGGACACTACGTTGTTTTTTTTTATTGCTGAAACGGAATGGTGTTAGCTCGAAAGTAAGTGAGTCTCCCTTACCAATTGCTAGAAGAGCACGATTTTGACACTTTGACACCAATCACAGGAACCATATTAGAGCTGTTTCAAAGCTTCTTATCAAAGACGAAGGCAGCCGGACTGACGTGGGCCGAGCTGAAGAGGATATCTCATAACCGAGTCCGTTGGAGGAGTGTTGATGCAGCCCTTTGTTCCCCAAGGAATTCATAGCCATACGTCAAGTCAAGTCAAAGCTGCTTACCAAAAGTGAGAAAAAACAATTGTTGTAAAGTACAGAATGTGACGCTAGATTCGCTTGCATGAAAAAGAAACTGCACAGTCAATCATAATTCCAAACTGACTCAATTCGTGATGTCCTGGTGAAAAACAAGTTCGTTAAATCAGCACAGATGCTTTATCATTTTGGCATGATATGATTCAAGCTTCATAAGATAGTTCTTTTTTATTAAAAAAATATTATATAAACTCTCGTAAGCTGACATTCAGTATAATGAAAAAAACACTCGATTGAAAACTCACCTGTAGCAAGTGTATGCAGGTTTTTTGTTGAAGACATAGATTCAAAAGTATCTTGATCAAAAAGATTTGAATATTTTGGAGAGGGAATTTTTCCATGTTGATCTTATCGATGTTGTGAAATAATTTCCTGATGTACATAATAATGACACATAATTATGACTTTTGGTATTTTTTGCTCGACTTATCATCATGTAGGCGTGAACTCATGCATAATTAGCCGTCACTTGTCTCATAATTAAGCGCATTGTATATGAATTCTCATGACTTGTGTTGTGGTTTAGTGTTGGTTGTTGTCAGTGTGGTTATATGTATCACGGACGGTGAAATTTTGCCAGGAGAAAAAACCGAATCTTCATGGAAATGGAGTGGCATTATTGGTGACTGATTGTCCTCACACCTGTACATTCCTGTACATAGAGTTTGCTTTAATGGCATATAAACTATCATTCCATGTCCAGACGACGATGATACATAAATATAGTCCAACAGAAGTGTTTGTGTTTTGAGTTATGGTTGAACATTTCATCATAATGATCCATTCTCATTGTTGTGTTATTGTCGGATTTTAAAACTGCTTGTTCTTCAAACGCATTGACAACAATAGGATTTTACATAGAGGTCTGTTTAAAGTGGGTACGTCCAATTCACGCTGTAAAGGTTCCGCAAATAGTTTGTATAAAGTACCAGAGGTTGGGAAATTAAAGCATGTTTAATCTATGTCCTGAAAACAAGTCATTAGTCTGTAGTACCAAAAGTGAGATAATGCATGTTCAACCTTTGTCCTGAAAACAAGTCATTAGTGTGTAGGCCTACATCCTAGAGTGTACATACCAGACATACATGAAGAGCCATTTTTCAAATCACGATTTTCAGACTGTTTCTACTAACGTGCATGCACCACGCTATACACTTAGCATCATGAAAAGACTGGAAGGTGCCAAGTTTGTTCACGTTCAGAAAAAATGGTATATTCCTGATTTAGCCATGAGCGAGGAAAAAATGTGTCTTTTGTTTAAACAAAATGGTTCCAAGTTTACTATCTGGAGTTTGAAGCATGTTCAGTGTTAAGGACTACGTTTACTTTTGAGCCCAACTGTATTACATTGCAAAATGTATCCCAGAGAATGAAATTTCGCTCCTAAGGGTATCTGGCTGTGAGTTTCAAGGTTTTGTGTTTAAGGTGCTCTCTGTCTCTGTCTCTCTGTCTCTCTCTGTCTCTCTCTGTCTCTCTGTCTCTGTCTCTGTCTCTGTCTCTCCTCTCTCTCTCTCTCTCTCTCTCTCTCTCTCTCTCTCTCTCTCTCTCTCTCTCTCCCCTCTCTCTCTCTCCCTCCCCGCCTCCCTCCCACCAATTGTAAAATAATGGAATTCTAACTACCAATGTTTGTGCCGTCCGTGAATTAACCAAAGTGACCTAAGTCCCCCTTCCTTTGTGAAGCAGTTGGTCAGTCAGGGCTGGTGGTACTGATGACTTAGTGACCACAGCTGGCTAACTGGGCTGTCATGGTTTACATCCAGACTGTCAAGAAGTCGTCTGTATTCCTTCTCATTTCAGTTTATTTATACTCAAGAAATTTTATTGACTCTGAGAAACTGGTGATGATATCATTTTTTGAAGTCATAATGGTAGTCCTCTTTACTAGGTTTGTTATAAGTTCACGTGTGATTCACTTATAAAGCATTAAAGCGTGTGAATCTGATTTACCTATCAGTAGGTCAATATTAGATCAGTAGAACTTTTTTTAATGTGTGCTGACAGTCTTCAAAGTAGACTTAAACTTGGAGAATAGTTTATTATCTCAGAATGACGAATTTTGAGTGGCATATTGAAATTAAAATCATAAATCATACAATATAGATTAACTGAAACAGCATTGACAGCACACACTTACACACACACACACACACACACACACGCACGCACGCACGCACGCACGCACGCACGCACGCACGCACACACACACACACACACACACACACACACACACACACTCACACTCACACACACACAGTTTTTACAGTAAATATCATATAAAAGACAATGGCTACCTATATATTTCTTAATTGTGTCCCTTGCTTTGCAGGTTATTTTCTCTCATTAAGCAACCAAATCACCATCCTTACAAACTAGTTCATTCTTATGCCGTATGTAACATGCTGACATTGAGATTTTAGTACGCATATCACTGTTTCAGTTATGTTGCAGAGATTTTTAAGAGCAGAAAAGGATGTAATGATTTCTTGTGATTTAACTAACGTCCCAGCGGAGATTTCTGATTTAGGGAACAAAATGTAGAAATACAGTTACCTGAAGTATATTCATCATCAACAGATTTTGGTGTGTTTCAGTATTAATCAAGTTTCCTCCATTTTTCCAGACCATTTGTAAGGGTTTATTTCTTTCCCATTTAAGTAACTTTGCGAGTGGAATGTTTCACATAAAAGGTAAAGGTGTCCCATAACCTATGTGGTCGTAGGAGAGCGAGGCATCAGAGACCTCAGCTTCTCTAGGGGGCCAGCATTTTGAGGGGGGCGCCCATCTCCTCTCCCTCGCCCACATATGTTTCGCAAAATCTACTATGTGATAAGAAATGGAAGAAAAGTATTGTATAAAGAAAATGACTCCTAAAACAGTCAGTGCCTGTATATACAGAAGTTCTTCAGTTGCCAAAGAGAGTTTTTCACAATGATTTTAGGATCACTTTTAACAATTTGTGAACCTGTTTTTGGATTTGTTTTCATGTGGCAGGCAATTCATTGGTCAGTTGCTGTGACTTCTTTTTTATCTTTGTTTTTGGATTTTTTTTATTCCTTCAATACACGCATGTTCTTTCATTTGGGGGACTGATGGAAACAGTTTTCTGTTTGTTTGCTTGTTTTCTTTTTTCATGCAATAAAAAAACTGTTTCGCATTCGGGAAAGGATATTGAGGTTAATAATTTTCACCTTTTTTTGTCTTGTTTCCTTTTTTTCATGTAGTAGAAAAATGTTTCACAAATCCGGAAAGGATGTCGAAGTTAATAGCTTTCACTTTTTATTGCTCGTTTCCTTTTTTCATGTAGTAGAAAAATGTTTCACAAATCGGGAAAGGATGCTGAAGTTCACATAATTTTTGCTTTTTGTTTGTTTGTTTTGGGGGCACTAGCTTATAGTTTACATGGATAGAGATGGGCTTTATCAGGTTCAGTTTGCGGCCCGAAAAATTCAGTGCCTGCAGTGCCACCACCAGTCCTCAGAAAAGTTAATTAATTAATTAATTAATTAAGGAAGGAGTGGAAGGGAGGAGTGAAGCGTCTCTCAGGATTTTTGCTTCAATCTGCCTTCAAAAAAGCTTTTTTGAAAATTTCAATACGCTGCATTCCTTTTTTTCTTTCAACTTTTGGTCATTTTTTCTTCTCCCGTAAGATAGTATTCAACTGGTTGGTTTAAGAATGAATGTGTGTTATCTCCCTTTATCACCTCTGTTCTGGTTAAATTGGGGTGGTTGTTTTTTGTTTTGTTTTGTTTTTGTTTTATTATATAAAATCGTAACACAAGGACTTGTTTGGTTGTTGTGATAATGATTTTAATTCTGTCTGTATTTCAGTTTTTGAACTTGTAACAAAACCAACAGCGTCTGAATTTTAAGTTTTTGGACTGTTTCAACTGTGTGGGTATTTTAGTGCTGAATTTTGTATCTTTTGTTTCAGTTTTAACTCATTGCAAACCTGTGTCTATCTGTTGTTTCAATTTTAACTCATTACAAACCTGTGTCGATCTGTTGTTTCAGTTTTAACTCATTGCAAATCTGTGTCTATCTGTTATTTCCGTTTTAACTCATTACAAACCTGTGTCTATCTATTGTTTCAGTTTTAACTCATTGCAAACCTGTGTTGATCTGTTGTTTCAGTTTTAACTCATTACAAACCTGTGTCTTTGTTTCCACACTGTGACTTCTTCCTCCTCTGACTAAATTGACATAATGCACTTAACCGAAACTTGACCGACAATTCCTGCCATAATGTACACTGTAAATATATCTATAGCTATATATATCGTTCTGTTTTTTGTTGTCAGATGTTTTTCTCTCTTTTTTTTCCTTTCCTGGAGCCTTTAGACGTAGTTAGTTTTGCTCCTGTACAGAGCTAGTTTAACTCTTTGTCTTTAAAGAATGGGTTCACTGTTGGATTCCTTCATTCATGATGCCCCATCTCCTTTTTGGTGTCCCTGTGTACATTCAAGTTGTATATTTTGGCCCCTAAAGTGTTAAATATTGTTCTCAAAAACTGTGATTTCAATAAACTGGTGACACAAAAGTCAGTAACAATTTGAGTGGTTGGTTTGTTTGTTTGTTTGTTTGTTTGTCTGCCTTGTTCATTTTTTTCTTCCTGTTTGTTTGTTTGTCAATGTTTGATTTTTTTTTTGGTGTGGGTGGGTTTTTATCTGTATTTATGTGTGTGTGTTTGTGTGTGTGTGTCTATCTGTCTGTCTGTATGCCTGTCTGTCTGTCTGTCTGTCTGTCTATCTGCCTGTCTATCTGTATGTCTATCTGTCTGTCTTTCTGTATTCATTGGTGTGTGTGTGTGTGTGTATGTCTGTGTGTGTGTGTCTGTCTGTCTGTCTGTCTGTCTGTCTGTCTGTCTGTCTGTCTGTCTCTCCTCTCTCTCTCTCTCTCTCTCTCTCTCTCTCTCTCTCTCTCTCTCTCTCTCTCTCTCTCTCTCTCTCTCTCTCTCTCTCTCTCTCTCTCTCTGCCTGCCTTTCTGTTTGTCTGGCTTTCTGTTTGTCTATCTGTCTGTGTAAAAAGCACTCCTAATTTTCCTTCTTCGATCACTTTTACATACCCCCGCCCTACCCCCTACCTCCCTACACACATATACACACACGCGCGCGCGCGCGCGCGCGCGCATGTGCACACACACATACACACTGTGCCATCTGATAATAAAAGTTTGACTTTGACTTACACACGTACACATACTTTTTTTAATTCTTTTACTTCAAGAATAATGGAATAGGCACCCATGTGCTTTTTTTTAACATCCAATTCCCATATGTTACGCAGTTTTGTCAATTTTGTCATCCAAACCCACAGGTACACGATGGCCTGCTCTTCCGAAAAGTGGAACGGGTTTTAACGTGTGCGCAAGATGTTCTGCGTGCATTCACACAGGGGACCTCGGTTTTTAGTCTCATCAACAAGGGAATTTTAGTTGTTAAAAAAAAACAAAAAAAAAACAAGCAAACAAACACAGAGCAGGCAATGACAGAATGGTAATACGTGATGTGGTGACCTGTTGGCAAAGGGCGAAAATGAGACGATAAACCGAGGTCCCGTGTGTTACACATCATTATTTAGCGCACGTAAAAGAACCCATAGCAACAAGAGGGTTGTCCTTGTCAAAATTATGTAGAGAAAATGCCTCTCTGATAGACAAACAAATACAGTTGCAGACAGGAAAAAAAACAGGTGGCACTGCACAGATAATATGACGACGTGCTCTCCTCGGGGAGAGCAGCCCGTATTTTACGCAAAGAAATCTGCTGTGACATAGAGTGGTATAAAAAATGAAGATAAAAATGAATAACTAAAATTATTACAAAGAAGAAAAAAAAAAAGAAAAAAAAAATATAGGGGCCAGCATGTTGAGGGCGGCGCCCATCTCCTCTCCCTCGCTGCTTTACCTTCCCTGACCCTAAAGAGGGCCGGTACCCATTTACAGCTGCTCCATAAAAAACGACCACCGACAACAACAAAAGTTCCAACCTATGATTTTTTATTTTAAAAAAGGAGAGAGATATAGACATATAATATACAACCACATATTGATAATTATTGAAACAAAAGAGATAATTATGTATTCAATAAACACATAATCCCCCCACTGATCGGAACATTCAGGTTAAAACAGATGCACTGATTATAATTAATTCAAATAGATTGAGAGAGAGAGTTTAATAGTTTAATGTGTTTGAGGCATTTTGGAACATTCACAAATATGGGGACGGGTTAGAGAGAGAGAGAGAGAGAGAGAGAGAGAGAGAGAGAGAGAGAGAGAGAGAGAGAGAGAGAGAGAGAGAGAGAGAGAGAGAGAGAGAGAGAGAGAGAGAGAGAGAGAGAGAGAAGAGAGAACAACTCACCCCTGTTAGGGCGGCTGTCTAGTGAAGCACGTGAAACATGACTTTACTCACTCACAAAGGGTGACAGTGTATTGGCAATCCTACCCGCTTTTTTCATTCGACACCTACCCAGTGGCCAAGACAAGATGCGTGTGACAAAATGGGCCACATTTTGCCTTGTCGCTACCCGGTCATTTTTAACCAAAGATTACAGGTAACTATCACTGTTTGTATGGATTAAGATATATGTTTGTTTGCTATGATTATTCTTACATCCTTGTAAAGAAAAACGTAATTATTGCACTGCGAGAAAATAAAAATCTGGTATTTTAGCTTCCTAAAGATGACTAAGGGGCTGGATAGCTACGTGGTCAGAGCACTCGCTTTCCCTCATGAAGTTAAGCAGCCCAGTTGGATGGGTAACCGTTTGCCCGCCATGGATTCAGTACAGTCCCCACAGTCCACCCAGCTGTCAATGGGTACCTGCCCTTTTTAGGGTCAGGGAAGGTAAAGCAGCGGGGGAGAGGAGATGGGCGCCGCCCTTAATATGCTGGCTCCTAGAGAAACTGAGGCCTCTGACGCCTCGCTCCCCTACGACCACATAGGTTATGGGACACCTTTACCTTTTATATGAAAGAATACTATGTTTACTTCTGTGACAGAGATTTCTATGCCCCTACCCCCCCCCCCCCTTTCCAATCCAACCTTGTGAAATTCCAAATTCAATTAAATTCCAATACGTCATTATCTCAATTACACAAAGGAAATCGTGTGGATTACAAGTCATACATTAAAAAAAAAACAGAAAATCAAAATTCATTTCAGAAAGTGACCTCTCCCTTAACACATTCGTTTTTCCGTTTCGTTTTTTTTTTTTTAATTTGCTAAATTTGCGAATATTGCCATTTTTGATTGTATTCATTCATCCATGTATCTGTTAATCTTTATTTATTTTTTATTATTTTTTATTATTATTATTATCATTATTATTATTATTATTATTATTATTATTATTATTATTATTATTATTTAGTATGTCCCCCCTTCCACTCCCGTTCCCTATCACTTTATGTGGAAGGATGTAAAATTGAAGACTACTCCTCCTACTTTGGGAGTTCTCAGAGGTAATGCACTGAAATGTTCAGGTAGTAGTGTGCCTTCAAAGTTATTTTTTATTTATTCATTTATTCTTTTATATCGAGGATAAATGAATAAGCACTCATGTACTTTTTTACATCCTGTCCCCGTGTGTTTGCAGTTTTGTAAATGTCATCTGTTCCCACATGCACACAATGGCCTACTCTTCCGAAAAACGGAACAGGATTTAAGTGTGGGCAAGATGTTCTGCGTGCGTTAGCACACGGGGCCTCGGTTTATAGTCTCATCGAAGGACTTTAGGGGAGAGTGGAGTCAGCACTGATGCTAACTCCAGGAGAAAAATCCCCTCGAACGGGAATTGAACCCGGGTCATCAAATTGCGAGCGCAATGTTCTGACCACTAGGCTGTCCCGTCCCGTCCCTGCCAGATCCCTGTCTTCTCCACAGTGCAGGAGGCGGGCTTGGTGTGTTGGTCATCCATACCATCAGCCACAGCCTTGAACAGACAGCCAACACTTTAACACAAAGATGGGTCATTTTCTTCCCAACGCCCCCTTCCTTGCCTTCCATCTCCTTTTGCGCCCCCCCCCCCCCCCCCCAACCGCCCTCCCCCCTCCACAGCTTTTTTTTTTTTTTTTTTTTTTACTGAAATGCTTATAATTTATAAGGCTTTGTTTAATAGACAGTTTGGGAGGGGGGAAGGGGAGGGGGGAACCAGTGGTAAGATCCAGATCATTTGGTTTTCAGTATATAGCAATGTATCAAATAGAACCTAATTTGATATCAAAATGTCATACTTTAAAATCTTACGCTCAGGTTATCATCATCTACTACCTAAGGCATACCGACATATACTCTCCATTACAGGAGAAACATACCACTAAAGTCGAACTATGGCTGCCTATGACAATGGCGAGGTGCATGAAAACGGCCCTAGCTGGCCTAATCTATATGGATGAGTATTTTAATATATGTGCAAACTATAACCAGCAAATTCAATGTCGGTAAACCTTATAGAAAATTGGTATCATAATTAAATACACAAGAAATAAGCAAACTGAATGTCGGTAAAACTAATAGAAAGTGGGTACCTTGATATCTGCGCAATACATAAGCAAATTCAGTATCGGTAAAAGTGATAGAAAATGGGTACCCTTGTATATGCGCAAGAACTGACCAAATTCAGTGTTGATGAAACTGATAGAAAGCGCTACGGAATACGTCGAATGTGTGATGTTGGTGTGAAATCATTTATCGATTCTTTTTTTAATTTATTTCAAGGATTATTGAATACGTACTCGTGTACTTTTTTTAACCTCCAGTCCCCGTGTGTATGTAGTTTTGTAAATTTTGTCACCTGTCCCACCGGCGCACAATGGCCTACTCTTCCGAAAACCAGAATTGTAGCTAGTGGATAATGATAACCTGAGCCTAACATTTTACAGTATGACAATTTGGATATAGGCCTCGTTACTTTACTTTCATCAGTAACTCGTGGTTGGAGGGTTTTAATGTGTGCGCTATAACCCATGCATGTAGTAGTTGTTCAACCCAACTAAGAGACTCTTGTTTCTTTTCAGACTGCATACCGGCAGCATCACCAGTGATGTGTTCAGCTAACAGCAACACATGTGATGAAAGTGGAGGAAGGGGGACAGGGACTGTCAAGGGGCCGACAAACAAACAGGTAAGGCTTGATACAATCTTTCGTGATGAGTCATTACTTGATACAGTTTTGTCCTTAGTTTCAACAGTTTGAAACAAAATTCCACCTGACTACTACACCTTAAGATTTCATCCCATGTTTCTGTGCTTGGTTGTGTGATGGTTTTGTCATCAGATGAATCATTCTTGGTGGAAAGTGTCTGTGTACGTGTGTTCATGCTCATACACTCTCTCTCTCTCTCTCTGTCTCTGTCTCTCTGTCTGTCTCTCTCTGTCTCTCTCTCACTCTCTCTCTCACTCTCTCTCTCTCTCACTCTCTCTCTCTCTGTCTGTCTCTCTCTCTCTGTCTCTCTCTCTGTCTCTGTGTCTCTGTCTCTCTCTCTGTCTGTCTCTCTGTCTGTCTGTCCGTCCGTCCCGTCTCTGTCCGTCCGTCCGTCTTGTCTGTCTGTCTGTCTGTCTCTCTCTCTCTCTCTCTCTCTCTCTCTCTCTCTCTCTCTCTCTCTCTCTCTCTCTCTCTCTCTCTCTCTCTCTCTCTCTGTCTGTCTGTCTGTCTCTCTCCCTCTCTCTCTCTCTCCTCCCTCTCTCTCTCTCTCTCTCTCTCTCTCTCTCTCTCTCTCTCTCTCTCTCTCTCTCTCTCTCTCTCTCTCTCTCTCCCTCCCTCCCTCCCCTCTCTCCCTCTCTCTCCCTCTCTCACACATGTACACACACACATACACACACACACACATATATATATATATATGCATACATACATACATACATACATACATACATACATACATACATACATACATACATACATACATACATACATACACACACAAATTCAAACACGCTGAAACAGATGCACGAGGGTGAGCAGGGAGGATGGGGGGGTTCCAAGAAAAGATAGGATGAATTACAAGTGGACTGAGAGTAAATTTAAAATATACCACTGGTGGTGACATGTAGCGGAGCAAGGGAACTGTCTGAATCCATCACACTATAGTAAGCGTTGCTGGGTCTTTGATGCAGTTCCTGGTCTCTGCTAAAAAAAAACTAAAAAAAAACGGTTAATGGTAAAGGTGTTCCATAACCTATGTGGTCGTAAGGGAGCGAGGCGTCAGAGACCTCAGCTTCTCTAGGGGCCAACATGTTGAGGGCGGCGCCCATCTCCTCTCCTTCGCTGCTTTACCTTCCCTGACTCTAAAGAGGGCATGTGCCCATTTACAGCTGGGTGAACTGGGGGGACTGCACTGTAGCCAAAGCGTGCAAACGGTCACCCATCCAATTGGCAACCACGCTCAACGCTGCTTAACTTTGGCTGGGGGAAAGCGAGCTCTCTGACCACTGAGCTATCCTGTCCCCCTGTTGGCCTCTGCTACTGATTACTGTTAGCCATATTTTTTTTGTTTCTCGACTAGAGCCCCGACAGGTTCACCAATGGTGAGATGTTTGCCTATGCGACCGTTTTTGCCAGCCATTGAGGTAGGCGCTTCAACTTAGGTGATTTTCACATCAGTGTTCAGTGTGTGGGCTGTAGTTTTTATTTCAATGATGTCATCTGTTCTTCCACACAGGCCATGGCCTACTCTCCAAAAAAGGGGCTCAGGACTACTACTACTAGGCAATGAGACTGATGCTGACTTTCTGGCGAAAAAAGAAGATGCGAGGCAAAAATCGGGAAAATAGAACAGCCAGCTACTACCTTGAAGCCAGAACTATCAATGCCCAGCATGCAGCAAAGGGAGTGGATGCAGTGACGTCAACACAACACACAGTACAACTGCATACACACGGGGACTGGATGAAAAAAAGCACATGAATGCTTATTCCATTATCCTCGATATAAAAGAATTGAACAATATAAAAGAAATGAACTATTCAATAAACAGTACAACTACTATACGGTAAACAGTACAACTCCTATACTACAAACAGAGTACAACTCCTATCCGAAAAACAGTACAACTCCTATACAACACACAGTACAACTCCCTATCACCTGCTGACGCGAGAGGAACAGGCCTGTTTGGGGGTCAGGACAGGCCACAGCAACCTGAATCACCACGATGATAGGAAAATGCGTGTAGAACAAACAAAGACGGAAGACAACAGCCCTGTTGACTACTCAGCCACTCTGAAAGAGGATCTGACCTCAACTTAGTGGCCACGAAAACGATGACCACTGGAGGACTTGCAATGCACTACTGCCTTCATTGCAGAGAGAGTAGATAGCTGTCGATCTGACAAAACGCAAAAAAATATATAGTTTTCATCCATCTTGGACCTTCTCGCCACAAACATGATGCTGACATTTCTGTATGATACATGCACGATGACTTGACTTTGCCCTCATTCGGCCCCCTGTTAGATAAAGGAGAGAGATTGATGAGGGCTGTTTGCCCCCCCCCCCATACCCCCCCCCCCCCCATACCCCCCCCCCCCCCCCCCCCCCCCCCGTGTCTTCAGTTCAAGTGTCGGCACTGGTGTTGATAGTATTAGGTTTTGGCACTGGTGTTGATAGTTTGGGCAATGGTGTTGTTAGTTTTGGCAATGGTGTTGATAGTTTTGGGCAGTGGTGTTGTTGATAGTTTTGGCGCTGGTGTTGATAGTTTGGGGCACTGGTGTTGATAGTTTTGGCACTGGTGTTGATAGTTTTGGGCACTGGTGTTGATAGTTTGGGGCACTGGTGTTGATAGTTTTGGCACTGGTGTTGATAGTTTTGGCACTGGTGTTGATAGTTTTGGCACTGGTGTTGATAGTTTGGCACTGGTGTTGATAGTTTTGGCACTGGTGTTGATAGTTTTTGGCACTGGTGTTGATAGTTCTGGCACTGGTGTTGATAGTTCTGGCACTGGTGTTGATAGTTTTTGGCACTGGTGTTGATAGTTCTGGCACTGGTGTTGATAGTTCTGGCACTGGTGTTGATATAGATAATCATTCTGCGGTTCGTTTTTTTCCGATTCTCGGTTGGAGCTCCGACGTTCACCAATAGTGAGCTTTTTCGTCGCGTATACGGCCGTTTTTGTCCCGCCTTGAAGGTAGCCGCATTCCGAGTTCGGGTATGTATTCTGGGTATGTTCGTTTTACCGTAACCCGCAGAAAGCTGACATAAAATACAGAATTTTTAACTTGTATGTTTGATCTTCTGCTTGCCTACGCACACGAAGGAATGTAAGGCACTAGCAGGTTTACGCTTGAAGTTGACCTGGGATGTTGTAAAAATTCGCATCCTTAATTCACCAGACGCCGCGGAGATTCGAACCCACGACTTCACGGATCCTTGGGATTGAAGTCAAACGGTCTTTACCACTGGGCTATAGTGTCTGTCTGTCTGTCTGTCTGTCTGTCTGTCTCTCTCTCTCTCTCTCTCTCTCTGTCTCTGTCTCTCTCTCTCTCTCTCTCTCTCTGTCTCTCTCTGTCTCTTGTCTCTCTCTCTCTGTCTCTCCTCTCTCTCTCTCTCTCTCTCTCTCTCTCTCTCTCTCTCTGTATGTATGTCTGTCTGTCTGCCTCTCTGTCTGTCTGTCTGTCTGTAGGTCACAAGATCACTGGGCACCACGTTTCTGATTGCATCCTCACTCTTGTAGAAAGACGGGATAGCATAGAAAACAATAAAAGATTTAAAAAATAAAGTGAAAATATTATGTTAAAATAAAAAAATTAAAACAAAATCTAAAAAGTAGAATATAAGAATCAAAAGAAAACTCAAATAAAAGTAGGTAGGATGGCGGAAAAATAAAGATAGAACAAACCTGAAGAGAACAAAAACCAAAACCAAATAAAAAATAAGATAGATTTTTTTTGAAAGCCGCCCAAACCTGAAGAGATGAGGAGAGCAATCCTGGTGACAGTGATCTTGGTGTTGAACTCAACACCCCCTACAAAGGCAGGGACAGTGTATAAGTGTGCCTTCTTCTTCTTTTCCTTCTTCTCCTTCTTCTCCTCCTCTCTCTCCTCCTTCTCCTTCGTCTTCTTCTTCTTCTTCTTCTTCTTCTTCTTCTTCTTCTTCTTCTTCTTCTTCTTCTTCTTCTTCTTCTTCTTCCTCCTCCTCTTCTTCCTCTTCTTCTTCTTCTTCTTCTTCTCCTTCTCCTTCTTCTTCTTCTTCTTCTCCTTCTCCTTCTTCTTCTTCTTCTTCTTCCTCTTGTTCTTCTTCTTCTCCTCCTCCTCCTCCTCCTCCTTCTTCTCCTTCTTCTTCTCCTTCTTCTTCTCCTCCTTCTTCTTCTTCTTCTTCTTCTTCTTCTTCTTCTTCTTCTTCTTCTTCTTCTTCTTCTTCTTCTTCTTCTTTTTCTTCTTTTTCTTCTTCTTCTACTGCTAGTTCTTTTTCTCCTTCACCTCCTCCTCCTCCTCCTCCTCCTCCTTCTTCTTCTTCTTCTTCTTCTTCTTCTTCTTCTTCTTCTTCTTCTTCTTCTTCTTCTTTCTTCTTCTTCTTCTTCCTTCTCCTCCTCCTCCTCCTTCTTCTTCCTCTTCTTCTTCTTTCTTCTTCTTCTTTCTTCTTCTTTCTTCTTCTACTTCTCCTTCTCCTCCTTCTTCTTCTTTCTTCTTCTTCTTCTTCTTCTTCGTCTTCGTCTTCGTCGTCGTTGTCGTCGAACACTGAGACAGCGACTATTATTGTCTGTCATATGAGTGAAAATGCGTTACGCTGTCGTTGAGCGCCTGACGTGTTAGGCCCAGCACATCCAACTTGGTGTGTGTGTGGGGGGGGGGGGGGGGGCGGTGAGAGCATGTGTGTGTGTGTGTGTGCGTGTGCATTTGCATTTGTATGTGTGCGTGCGTGCGTGCGTGCGTGTGTGTGTGTGGTTCTATGGTCTGTTGAGTTTTTGCACTCCTTTCTGCAGGCACTTGTTTCTACCTCTGTGTTCATCAGCTTTTCTTCCTTCCCCAGAGTTGAGGTGTTGGTTCAGAGTTCTCCGTCGCGTGTGGCTGGCTGCAAGGTCCTCCATCCCGGGACTTTTTGTTGATGTTAAGTACAAGTTTATATGTCTATCTTGTTTACATCCTTGTGGGCCGCCTTAAATTCTTCTCCGGGACAGTGATGGTGACCTTGGTGAAGGCTGTAAATGCAGTGACACACACAGCGCTGGTAAAGGGATAGAGAATGTCGGTCATTCATATTCCGTAGTATTTCCTTAGTACCTCCCCCCCCCCACCTCCCCACCCCCACACCCGTGTCCTTTATTCCACAGGAGCCTAAAGTAACGGTTAATTAAAGTTGTCATGTGCATCCTACAGCAGTGTCGGCATTGTGTCCTGAGGACTGGGGCTGTGGACAGTGGGGGTAAGGGGCTGTGGACAGTGGGGGGAAAGGGCTGAAGGAAAACCTGACATGACCTGACGTCAGTCTGAGGTCAGGAGAGAAAACCAACATTGATCACCATCTGTTCAGAGAACATGAAACTCTGTAGCATATAAAGGATCAAGACGAGCCAGAACATCACCATATGTACATAAAACTTCATTTATGACAAAAAGGAACAGAACAGAACATCACCATCTGTACAGGGAACTTGGAACTACGCGTAGGACACAGACGACTGACCAGAAAGGCATCATCACCATCTGTTCATGAAACTTCATTTAGGACATAGAAGACAAGCCAAAACACCACCCTCTGTATATGGAACTCCGTGTAGAACATACAGGAGCAGTGCCCTTGCAAGACTGGCAACCAAACAACAGAACAAAAATCTGCAGTTATGAATACCTGCTGCACCCGGCGCTCTGAAAGAGGATGTGACCTGCCCTGTGGCCAAGCAGCTTCAAGTCGACTTTGGAGGATCCACAGCGTGCTGCTGCCTTCAGTGCAGAGACTGGGGTGCCCGTGTGATGAACGCAAAAGAAGAAAACACCTTGTGTAAGTACAGTAAATGGAAAATTCTGTTATGTTGTTAAATGTGTTAATGTAGGGAAATCTGTTAATATATTGGTCTGTTAATTTGCGAAATCTGTTAATGTAGTGAAGTCTGTTAATGTATTGAAATCTGTTAATGTAGCGAAATCTATTAATGTAGGGAATTATTGTGAAACCTGATTTGCAGTGAAATGCGTTTGATTAATCAATGTAGGGAACTCTGTTAAAGCAGTGAAAGCTGTTGTGTTAATTAATGTAGGGAACTCTGTCAATTTAGGAAACTTTACTGTTGCAATGAAATCAAATTATTGTAAGAGGCCAGGTCAAAAATTTTATCGGCGCCTGGTTGTCAGAAAACTGCCCAAGCCTATTTTCTAATTTTTTACTTTCAAATGTTCTCTTGAGGCTGCCTTCATCCATGACAAAAGCTAGTACACATCACCCTTCAGTCTATATTAAACAAAACTGTCTGAAGTTGAACTTTGGCAGAGAGTCCTCTAATGCGGTAATTATATTACAAAGTCTACAGATTCTCATGACTGTGATGAGTGAGAGAGTGCATATTCTGGATGACTTTGGGGTGTTCACCCAAGGAACGTCCAACCTCCTACCCAAAATAGCATTGATGCAGATAAAACGGACAGGGTTTCAGTGTTATTATTATTTCTGCTTTCAGGATTCTGGGAGAGAACACAAGTGTCAGGAACCAGACGTGAGGAGACAGGCATGATCTGATTATGCTGAAACGACGGGAAAGTTTGGCATGGAAGTAAACTGAATGAATTCTATATCATTTGGAGTTTGCCAAATCGCTGCAGGTTCACCCTTAACACATCACCTAGCACCCCCCCCCTCCAAAACTCTGAAGAGGACAGCCCAGAATTGATTGGTTCATAACCAAGATGATTACGTATTGGCACCATATTGGCACCATGACTCTTCAAACCAAAAACATCAAGGCTTGGACAAGAACACTCCCCGGATTGTACATATCAACATTGATCACAACTTGAAGACAAAACATCCATCAGCCAACCCTGGCATTAAGTTCACTGTGGAGAAGCTGAAAGCCCTCAGATACTGTTAGGCTTTATAAAGTCATCCTTCAGCCAACCCTGACATTAATTTTAAGTTTACTGTGGAGAAGCTGAAAAACCTTCAGACACTGTCAGCCTCTCCAGTACAGACAGGAGGAAATGTGCAGCACTGAAATGTTGTGGTCACTAACATCACCACTCTTGATGATGGCTTCAAGCGACGTCATTTAAGAGGTGGCAGAAGTACTTAAGCGACAAAGAACATGACCATGAGTTACCACCATTTTAACCTCTGCGATACGAACATGAAAGTCAGACTTACTACATTTTAAGTAAAAGAAAAAGTTGACACTTACCACGAGATTATCAAAACAAGGCAAAAAAGGAGCAAAGTAAAAAACAAAAAAACTGGATTTTGGAACAGTGCAAAATCGAAGACATTAAGATGAGACAGTAAGCGGGCATGCATCTTCTGAGAGTTAACCAGTGGAAGCAGAACAACTACCAAAAAATAAATCAGTCTGGTACACTGTTTACTGACAGTGCTGACTAACCAAGAGATGACCATGCCTGAAGAAGAAACGTGGAGAAAATCACACCAAACATTACGCTGCTTAAGAGAGTAAATTACCTGAAGTGTGCAACATTTCAACAGAACTTAAGCTCAGAGGAAAAGAAATTGGAAATCGACGAAAGCACTTTGCCATAGAATTTGAAAATCGACGGCAACACTTTGCCATAGAATCTGAAAATTGACGACGGCACTTTGCCATAGAATCTGAAAATAGACGACAGCACTTTGCCATAGAACCTGGGACAGCAAGAAACGACCTGGTCAGTGGATGCAGTCTCGGATTCCACTTCTCAAGAAATACAACGTAAAGCAGTGACAGAACTACAGAACATTTAGCCTTCTAAAGCACAGTACTGAGATAATGATACAAATTATTCTGCAAAAAAAGTCAGAGGTGCTAACAGACTGAAAGTAGCACAACTGAGTAAATATGGACTGTGGGTCTATAACCAAGAAGCGTCTCCCAACACCAGCAAGACCTGTTTTGCATTTCCATTGACCATTTTTAAGGCAGCTGCCAGAGTGTGGCATAATGGATAGTGACTAACCCAAAGAACCTTCAACACTGAGAATGGGTTGACGTCGATTTTTCAGGTAAATTAACAGTACCAGAAGTGCGGTCTTCCCAGCAGAAGTGCAGGGCCCTCTGGCTGGTGGCTCCATGGTGACCTAATATTGATTGGGCTCCCTGTGGACTCCCAACCCTGAGGATGAGACCTAACGAACCTGGGTATGGCTGTGGCGTGGAGATCGAAGTGAGAGGTGTGGGAACAGCAGGACGGGGGTGTTACAGAAGACGAGGCAGCAAAAAAAGCAGTTCAGTCTTAAAGAATGACATCAGATACTTTTTTTAACAACAGGGGGGTCATACAGGGCTGCCTACTTTCCCCTATGTCGTTCAACCTCTTTGTTGAAAGACTCCTGCAAGAGACACACTGTGAAGGCAGTAACTAGTTAGAACTGACAAACAAGCTGGAAGAACAGGTATGGACACTGGTTCTGAGAAGAGAAAAATTCTGGTAAATAGCTCCAGTGACATTACAGTTACCATCAAACTGAATAGCCATCGAACTGAATAGCCAAGAACTTTGAGTAGACCTCTGCAATATCTCGGTTCCACACGGACCAAAAATGGCCTAACATCGGATGAAGCAAATGGTAGACTGGCCCTTGCAACCTCAGCCGTGGCAAAGGAAATCAGGGTTTGGGAGAATAGAGATGATAAACTTTCCAACAAGACATAGTCGCTACACAGCATTCGTCACTTGTCTTCTTCTGCACGAGGCGTGAAAACTGGACCTTGCCTGAAGAAATGGAGAAAAAAAAATCAATCCACAACTTGTGGCGGGGCCATGGAACCGAGTGAGTGTGGCGAAAACTGATCAGGAGAGAAAGCTGAGCCCCAGGAACTTCAGGTACAGCAGAGGAAGATGAGGCAGTTGTAGTCTCCCCACACCTTGCAGCTCTTCTGCCGAGATTTTCCTGCAGAGGACACTTGGGAAAGACACCGAGGCAGACGAGAAGACTTGGAACGGAGACCATCATCGAAGAATTGAGCCATCTTTGAACATGACGGCGACGCTAGGCTTCTATGCAAAGCTGAAGACAGACAAGTCTGGAGAAACACTTGTCAAACAACGTTTGACCTCTTGCGTCCCTCCAACAACGATCGTTATGGTCACAGCCAGCACCATCGGTCAACAGAAAGAAGGGTAAAGTATGACTTGTGATTATTTTCTGACCATGTCTACTATGTTGTGTCTTTGTATATTGGATTACTGTCTCTCTGTCTGTCTGTCTACGGTCCACTCTGCATTTCTCGAATTGTCTTTCCCTGCTTGTCTGTCTGCATTTCTCACCATATATATATATATATATATATATATATATATATATATATATATATATATATATATATATGTGTGTGTGTGTGTGTGTGTGTGTGTGTGTGTGTGTGACATAATCTGTCTGTATATGTTTATACATAATATATATATAATATATATATGGGTGGGTGGGTGGGTGGGTGGGTTGGTGGTTTGTGTGTGTGTGTGTGTGTGTGTGTGTGTGTGTGTGTGTGTGTGTGTGTGTGTGTGTGTGTGAATAACAGCGTGCATATACCAGTGTGACTCCACATGACTCGTTCACGTGAGACTATAAACCATGCCCCGTTTGCGACCGCATGCAGAACATCTTGTGCACGCGTTAATAACCCGTTCCGCCTTTCGAAAGAGTAGGCCATTGTGTGCCGAGAGGAGCGGATGACAACAAAATATAAAAACAGCATGCACACAGATACCGTGTTTAAACACCATCCCTGAGAAAAAATTAGAGTGCCCTGGGCGGTTCGAGGCTGTATATGGCAACGTTCTGGTGGCTTCTGTGACGGTACAGGAACCATTCGTATCGGTCATTGCCTTTCCAATGGATCATTCCAGTGGCGTGGAGAGGGGGGGTCTGCTGCATGGGTAACAGCTTGCCCTCCATACTTACTTACCCAGACTTTGCGCTCTAAAGCCCAGAGCGCAACTCCATAGTCTTCCGAGACTGACGGATGTCTACTACTGTACCAATGTCCTTTTATTTCTTTTTGTCATTAGGACCTGCGGACAGGATCTTCAGGACATCAGACTGCATCACCATGAACATTATCAAGATGAACTGGATCAACATGAACATTGTCATGAACTGGATCCAGATGAATTGTATCCAGATGAACATCAATCTGAACATTATCACCATGAAAATTATCAACCTGAATATTATCATCGTGAACATTATCATCGTGAACATTATCATCGTGAAAATTATCATCGTGAATATTTTCATCGTGAACGTTATCATCGTGAACATTTTCAGCGTGAACGTTATCATCGCGAACATTATCATCGCGAACATTATCATCGTGAACATTATCATCGTGAATATTATCATCGTGAACATTATCATCGTGAACATTGTGAACATTATCATCGTGAACACTATCATCGTGAACATTATCATCGTGAACATTATCATCGTGAACATTATCATAAACTGGATCATTTTGACGTATATCATGGCGGACGGCATACATCTGGACAACCAACAACAAAAACATCAACGCCGACAACAACACAGCCATCATGGATTTCTGCATTGTTGGTTTGTAATTGTGTAGATTAAGTTAATGTGCACGGAATATGCAGGGGAGGGGCAGGTCCAATTCGTAGAAGAGGGAGGGAGACAGAGAGAGAGAGAGAGAGAGAGAGAGAGAGAGAGAGAGAGAGACAGAGAGAGAGACAGAGAGAGAGACAGAGAGAGAGACAGAGAGAGAGACAGAGAGAGAGACAGAGAGAGAGAGAGAGACACAGAGAGAGACACAGAGAGAGAGAGAGAGAGAGAGAGAGAGAGAGAGAGAGAGAGAGAGAGAGAGAGAGAGAGAGACTTGAAGAGATTTTTCAACACGTAAAATCCATGTTCAGATCAGTTAATCCTGGCACAGGGTACACGTTTATGGGGATTAAAGTTTAGTCTATTTCTGTTTGGGTTCATTACAGATTTTAAACAAAGAATAATCAAATGTCTCTAGAATTTTAAGATTGTGCCCTTCCCCTTTTTCATTGATTTAAATGCCTGTGGGTTTGGTTTGTATTTTTTTGGTTTTTGCTGTCCCATCTTCTGTAACGTCCCCGTCCTGCTGTTCCTGCTCTGCTCATTTCAATCTCCTC
>CM060320.1:67917023-67924523 GCA_030674155.1 Stramonita haemastoma | reverse complement strand
TGTGTGTGTGTGTGTGTGTGTGTTTGTGTGCAAGTGCGTGCGTGTATGTGTCTGTGTGTGTTTGTGTCTGTGTCTTGCGTGTCTGTGTGTGTGTGTGTGTCTGTGTGTGTCTGTGTGTGTCTGTTTGTGTCTGTGTCTTGCGTGTGTGTGTGTGTGTGTGTGTGTCTGTGTGTCTGTGTGTGTGTGTGTGTTGGAAAACGGATTCTCGAGAGTGAAAGGCTGGGGGAGGGGTTGGTTATTTTGTTGTTGTCCTTTTGTTGTTGTTTTTGGGGGTGGTGGTGGTTGTTTTTGTTGGGGTTTGTTGTTGTTGTTTTGGTTTTTTTGGGGGGGTTGTTTGGGTTTTTAACGAAAATTACTTAAGATAAACTTTGTTGTTTCACTGTCATTGATTGGAGGGTTTGTTGGTGTTGGGTTGTTGTTGTTTTTTTGAATGATTAGGATCGTAAAACTTTTATGTTGGTTTGCTTTTGTCTTTAAAACTTTTGATGATTTTTTTTTTTTTTTTTTTTGGGGGGGGGGGGGAATTAGAGAAAATGTCATCGATTCCTTTACGTGTTCGTGTATTTTCGTTGAAATATTTATTTAAATTCGTGAAATTTTAAGTGTCTAGTGTTTGTGTTTTATAATTGAAATATTGATTTGAAATCTTGAAATTTTAGGTGTCTAGTGTTTGTGTTATGGTTGGAATATTGATTTAAAATCGTGAAATTTTAAGTGTCTAGTGTTTATGTATCATGATTGAAATATTGATTTGAATTCATGAAATTTCAAGAGTGTACTGTTTATGTATTTTTGTTGAAATATTGATTTGAATTCGTGAACTTTTAATTGCCTAGTGTTGGTGTATTATGATTGAAATATTGATTTGAATTCGTGAAATTTTAAGTGTCTTGTGTTTATGTATTTTGGTTGAAATATTGATTTGAATTCGTGAAATTTTAAGTGTCTACGCTTTTTTTGTATGTCCATTGTTTTGAAGTGAAAACACAATGACATAAATGATGCTTTATGTAAAATGTATTTCCTTTTGTGCGTTTTAATCGTATGTGTATGTTCTATTCGTGTGTGTGTGTTTGTGTGTGGTTTCCTTTTTCTGTTTTGTTGAGGGGGTGCTTTTGCTGGGGGGTTTTGTGGGGTTTTTTTTTTTACTTTGGTTGGTTTGTTATATCAAATGGCAACTGAAGAAGCAAAAAAAGATGTCGTGAAGGTCGATATGTTTCAGAAGAAAAAGTTGTTTAAAGATGTGTGTGTATAATTTCAGTGTGTGCGTGCGCACGTGTGTGTGTGTGTGTTTGTCTCCATTTGGCTGCATTTTTTGCGGGGTGTTTTTTTTAAGCTATAGCGGGGTGGGAGGGCACATGTAGGGGTCAAAAAGTTATCTGAAAGGTCGTAGTAAAACGTTTGTATGTCAGTTAGAATGGGCAAAGGATTTTTTTTTTTAATGAGATCTGCTTGGGATTGATTTTTTTGTTTAACAAAGGTAGTTCTGAAATGCTGATTCCTGTTGGCAAGACAGAATGCTGCTTTACAAAAAGACCCTGTTCTGAGTTCAACCTGTGATGCTAGTTTGACTGGAGGAGGGGGTGGTTATTTTGTTGTTGATTTGGGTGGGGAGGGGGGCTTGGGGGGGTTGTTGTTGTTTTTGTTTGTTGGGCTTTTTTTTTTTTTGGGGGGGGATATTTTTATTTGTTTTTCTTCAATGAAAATTACTTAAGATAAACTTTGTTTTACCGTCATTGATTGGAGGGCTGTTTTGGGTGTGTTTTTTTTTTTAATGATTAGGATCGTGAAACTTTTAAGTTGTTTGCTTTTGTTTTTAAAACTTTTAATGATCTTTTTTTTTTTGGGGGGTGGGGGGTTGGGTGATCTTCCTCTTGCTAGTGTTTTGGTACTGTTTTTGGTTGGATTTTTTTGGGGAGGGAGGGTGTAATTAGAGAAAAAGTCGTGTTATCTTTTACGTGTTTGTGTATTTTGGTTGAAATATTGATTGGAATGCATTAAATTTTTAAGTGTCTAGTGTTTATGTATTATGGTTGAAATATTGATTTGAAATCGTGAAATTTTAAGTGTCTCGTGTTTATGTGTTATGGTTGAAATATTGATTTGAATTCGTGAAATTTCAAGTGTCTAGTGTTTAAGTATTGTGGTTGAAATATTGATTTGAATTCATGAAATTTTTAAGTGTCTAGGCTTTTGTGTGTCGTTTATCTAAAGTGAAAATACAATGACATAAATGATGCTTTATGTAAAATGTATTTCTTTTTGTGCGTTTTAATCGTGTGTGTATGTATGTACTATTCGTGTGTGTGTGTGTGTGGTGTGTGTGTGTGTGTGTGTGTGTGTGTGTGTGTGTGTGTGTGTGTGTGTGTTTCCTTTTTTTTGTAGGGGGTTTGCATTTGCTGTTGTTGGTTGTTGATTGTTTTGTGTTTTTTTTGCTTGGTTGGTTTGTTACCTCAAATGTCAACTGAAGAAACAAAAAAAATGATGTAAGGGCTATGTTTCCGAAGAAAAATTGTTTAAAGATGTGTGTATAGTTTCAAAAGTGTGTTGTGTGTGTATCTGTAGTGTGTGTGTGTGTGTGTGTGTGTGTGTGTGTGTGTGTGTGTGTGTGTGTGTGTGTGTGTGTGTGTGCGAGGGCGTGCATGTGCGTATGTGTCTGTGTCTGTGTGTGCCAGCGTGTGTGTGTGCCAGCACGCGCGCGCGTGTGTGTGTGTGTGTGTGTGTGTGTGTGTGTGTGTGTGTGTGTGTGTGTGTGTGTGTGTGTCTTTGTCTCTGTGTGTTGGAAAAGGGGTTCTGAGAGTGAAAGGCTGCATTTTTTGCGGGTAATTTTTTTCTTAAGCAGAAGGAGGACGGGGGGGGGGGGGGGGGGGCACATGTAGGGGTCAAAAAGTTGTCGGAAAGGTCATAGTAGAACGTTTGTATGTCAGGTAGAATGGGCAAAAGATAGATGGGGGATAAAGAGGCGGCCGTGTTTGAAATTATTTTTCGTTACTTTTTTTTTTAATGAGATCTGCTTGGGATCGATTTTTTTGTTTTCCAAAGGTAGTTCTGAAATGCTGATTCCTGTTGGCAAGACAGAATGGTGCTTTACAAAAAGAACAGGTTCTGAGTTCAACCTGTGATGCTAGTTTGGACTGGGGGAGGGGGTGGTTATTTTTTGTTGTTGTTGTTGTTGTTTTTTTTGGGGGGCGGTTTCGTTTGTTGGTGGTTTTTTTGTGAGTGTTTTTTTTTTTTTGGGGGGGGGGGTTGGGTTTTTTTTTAATGAAAATTACTTTAAATAATTTTTGTTGTTTTACTGTCATTGATTGGAGGGTTGTTGTTTTTAATGATTAGGATCGTAAAACTTTTATGTTGGTTTGCTTTTGCTTTTAAACCTTTTGATTTTTTATTTTTTTTGGGGGGATGGGGGAATCTTCCTCTTGCTGGTGTTTTAGTGCTGTTTCTGGTTGGATTTTTTTTTTTTTTTTTTTTTTTTTTTTGGGGGGGGGGGGGGGGGGGGGGAGGCGTTAATTTGAGAAACAGTCGTGGCATCTTTTACGTGCTCGTGTTTTCTTGAAATATTGATTTGAATTCCTGAAATTTTTAGTGTCTAGTGTTTGTGTTTTATGATTGAAATATTGATTTGAATTCACGAAATTTTAAGTGTCTAGTGTTTATGTATTATGATTGAAATATTGATTTGAATTCATGAGATTGTGTATTGTGATTGAAATATTTATTTGGATTCATAAACTTGTGTATTATGATTGAAGTATTGCTTTGAATTCATGACATTTTAAGCGTCTGCTCTTTTGTGTGTCCCTCGTTGAGAAGTGAAATTACAATCACATAAATGATGCTTTATGTTGTTTGGGGGTTTTAATGAAAATTACTTAAGATAATTTTTGTTGTTTTACTGTCGTTGATTGGAGGGTTGTTGGGTTTTTTTAATCAGTAGGAGGATGTAAAACTTGTATGTTGGTTTGGTTTTGTTTTTTAAAACTTTTGATGATTTTTTTTTCGGGGAGGGGGGGGGGGATCTTCCTCTTGCTGGTGTTTTAGTGCTGTTTTTGGTTGGATTTTTTTTTACGGGGGTGTAATTAGAGGAAAAGTCGTGGAATCTTTTTCGTGTTCGTGTGTTTTTGATTGAACTATCAATTTGAATTCGTGAAATTTGAAGTGTCTAGTGTTTTTGAAATATTGCTTTGAATTCATGAAATTGTATATCATGATTGAACTATTGATTTGAATTCATGAAATTTTTAAGTGTCTACGCTTTTGTGTGTCCCTTGTTTTGAAGTGAATACACAATGTCATAAATGATGCTTTGTGTAAAATGTATTTCTTTTTGTGCGTTTTATTCGTGTATGTGTGTTTTATTCGCACGCGTGCGAGCGTGTGTGCGTTTTTGTGTGTGTGTGTGTGTGTCTGTCTGTCTGTCTGTCTGTCCGTCTGTCTGTATGTCTATCTGTTCTGTGTGTGTAAGCTGGCGCACGAGTGCGTGCGTATGTGCGTGCATGCTTGCGTGCGTGTGTGTGTGTGTGTGTGTGTGTGTGTGTGTGTGTTGTGTGTGTGTGTGTGTGTGTGTGTGTGTGCACGCGTGCGTTTGTTGTTGCTGTTGTTCTTCTTTTTCTTCTCCTTCTTCTTCTTCTTCTTCTTCTTGGTGCTGTCGTTTAAAAGAATAAAGATGGCTGTTGCTATTTAAAGGAATAAAAATTGTGCATATGTTGTACTTAAGTGCATGGTATTGGAGTCGCTAACATTACAGAAGGTGACAGACCTGATAGTTATGGCCTTCCTGGTCGGTTAGAGCTGTCAACATGCAATGAAATGAAATGATGTAGTATTTGAAGTTCGTTTTTATATATTTTGTTCTTGCTTTGCTTAATTTCGGTTTGTTTGTTGTTGTTTTTTTTTACTTAAACACTGTAAGTCCAATGTCAGATAAAGGAGGGAGACAGGCCGTGTAAAAGTGTATAGCATCCACAGAAATGGCATAATGACATCAACAGGAATGGCATAATGGCATCCACAGGAATGGCAATGGCATAATGACATCAACAGGAATGGCAAGGGTGTAATGGCACTAACAGGAATAGCAATGGCATAATGGCATCAACAGGAATGGCAATGGCATACGTTTGTGTGTCGATAGCCAATCTCTACTGATTTTTTTTCCATTGGCATAATCGGTACAGAATTTACAGCTACACACAGTCAAGTTCAGGGGGGAAAAAACCAGTAGCCTTTTATCAGAAGATGGGAAAAAAATCTACAACAAGATTGGGTTGGGTTTTTTTTTGGTTCCTCAAGCTACAGCTCCAAGATTCATCAATGGTGACATTTTACGTATGCGACCGATTTTTGCCCACCCATTAAAGGTAGCCGCATTCCGACTTCGGGGATGCATGCTGGGCATATTCGTGTTTATTTATTTATCTATCTTATTTTCCTTTATTCTGTTATATCGAGGATAATGGGATAAGCACTCTTGTGCTTTTTTTTACATCCAGTCCCCGTGTGTATGCAGTTTTGTAAATGGCATCTGTTCCCACCGGCACACGATGGCCTACTCTTACGAAAAGCAGAACAGGATTTAACGTGTGCGCAAGATGTTCTGCGTGCGTTCACACACGGGGCCTCGGTTTATAGTCTCATTCGAAGGACTTTTGGGGGAGGAGTGGAGTCAGCACTGATGTTAACTCCAGAAGAAAAATCTCCTCGAAGGGGAATAGAACCCGGGTCGTCAGATTGCGAGCGCAATGTTCTGACCACTAGGCTATCCCGTTCGTGTTTCCCTACGTAGCCCACCCAACGCTGATATCTATGAAATACGGGATCTTTAACGCGCGTATATTCATCTTCTGCGTGGTGTTTATACACGGTGGAAATGAAGGCAGTGGCGGGTCTGCACTTGTAGTTGACCTGGGAGGTCATAAAAAAAAATCCCCTCCGTTAATCAATCTCTTTCTAAACTTAGGGGTGACAGGATAGCCTAGTGGTCTGAACATTGCGCTTGCAATTTGACGACCTGGGTTCGATTCCCGTTCGAGGAGATTTTTCTCCTGGAGTTAACATCAGTGCTGACTCCACTCTCCCCCACAAGTCCTTTGAATGAGACTATAAACCGAGGCCCCCGTGTGTGAACGCACGCAGAACATCTTGCGCACACGTAAAATCCTGTTCCGCTTTTCGTAAGAGTAGGCCATCGTGTGCCGGTGGGAACAGATGCCATTTACAAAACTGCATACACATGGGGACTGGATGTAAAAAGCACAAGAGTGCTTATTCCATTATCCTCGATATATAAGAATAAATCAAATCAAATCAAATCAAATCAAATCAAATCAAATCTCTCTCTCTCTCTCTCTCTCTCTCTCTCTCTCTCTCTTCTCTCTCTCTCTCTCTCTCTCTCTCTCTCTCTCTCTCTTTCAACTTGTGTATCTAAGATAAGTAAAAATTGTGGAATTATGATTTAATTACAATGAGATCGTGTATTGCTTTTCTTGACACGTGTAAAGTATGGGTGTATTCGCGTGTGCGCAACCTGCAGTCTGCAAAAAAAATAAATCAAGAACAAAAATCATGTTTGTTTTCATCAAATTTATTGTTGAAATATACCCGTGACTGTACATTGTTTGTAACTGAATATTTTTCTACGTAACAAAATGCATGGTGTCACAAAATAAAATGTGCGAGCGCGCGCGCGCGCGCTGTGTGTGTGTGTGTGTGTGTGTGTGTGTGTGTGTGTGAGTGTGAGTGTGAGATTGTGTGTGCATTTGTCTGTCTGTCTGTCTGTCTGTCTTTCTGTCTCTGTGTGTTTTTGTGTCTGCGTCTGTGTTTCTGTGAGTGTGTGTGTGTGTGTGTGTGTGTGTGTGTGTGTGTGTGTGTGTGTGTGTGTGTGTGTGTGTGCTGCTCATCCCTAGATCATTTTAGAAACTGTTAGTATGCTGTAGGCATTGAAAATTATATTATGTTCCATTTTCTGCAAGCAGAAACATAAATCCATGTAGTATACTCGACATATTGTTCATAATTTTAACATCTGTCATCTCATACGGACTGTCTAAAGCACTCTACAACCTCAATGATGATTCAGCCAATAAAACAGTCTCATCGGTAAACCCAGTGGATCAGTGGTCTACAGGTAAAGCACCTGACTAGAAAGCCAAAAGTCCGGGTCGGAAGTGTGCGGTGGTTCGAATCCCGTTTGGACCCCAAACTTTCCCCCACCCATTAGACCATAAGTAGTGGTCTGGGCGCTAGTCTTTCGGATGAGACGATAAATCGAGGTCCCATGTGTTACACATCGTTATTTAGCGGACGTAAAAGAACCCACGGCAACAGGAGGGCTGTCCTTGGCAAAATTCTGTAGAAAAATGCCACTCTGATAGGGAAATAAATGCAGTTGCAGCCAGGAAAAAGAACAAAATAATTGGTAGGCGCCGCACTAGTGGCAACGCACTCTATTACTGTAAAAATGTTAAATGTCTTTTTTTTAAATGTGAGAGTGGGAGTGAG
>CM060320.1:67875491-67895491 GCA_030674155.1 Stramonita haemastoma | reverse complement strand
CTACATAGCATTATGTTCCAATTTCAAATGAAATCACGAGAGACAGCGAAGATCTAATACGAATGAATCTAGCAAAACTGATAGCCTAGTATCTATCTGTTTACCTGTCTGTTTACCTGTCTGTTTATCTAAGATCTATCAATCTATCTATCTATCAAGCAATAAATCTCTCTATGGATCTATAAAACAAAAGCAATATATATATAATATATACACAATAACGAACATGGGAAAAATACATGAATATGAAAAGAAAAAGCACCGATACTGATATACTGAGAGAGAGAGAGAGAGAGAGAGAGAGAGAGAAGAGAGAGAGAGAGAGAGAGAGAGAGAGAGAGAGAGAGAGAGAGAGAGAGAGAGAGAGAGCTGCAAGCATACAATCATAAAAAAATAATCAAAACAAACATGAAATCCCTTTGATGACTGTCATAGTTAAACTGGTAGAATATCTCAATCGTCAGAAAAAAGTGACGTAGAAATTTGCGTGTTAGTACTATCGGTACAACCTCTGCTCTGTATGCTGAAAAGAGTGGCCAAAATTATCAATTTTTTTTAATGCGACTAGAGATCTAATCGACAAGGTGATATGACCTGATGCCATCGTGTAACGTACACATGATAACCTGTGCTTTTAAAAGTTTCTGTTTATTATTAAAAGAAACAAAAAAGTGCAGGGACGAGTTCTACTCTTAAAAAAAACCCAAAAAACAAAACAAAACAAAATCTTCCTCAACAAATAGTGTTGATGAGATTTATAGGCTGACAGAAAAAAACAAATAACAAACAAACAAAAAACAGCGACAAAAACAACACAATAATCCTTCAACTCCCACCCACCCCCTAACAAAAACAAAACAAAATAAAACAACCCCCCCACCCCCCCAACAAACCCACGAAAACCCCAAACAAAACAACAAAACAAAAACACCCTAAGCCATTAGCAAACAAAAACAAAACAACACATTTTTTTAAAACCCTCACAAAAATCCCACCACCACCACAAAACATACCCCCCCCCCCCCTCTTCCAAACACAAAAAAAGAAATTAACTGAAAACAACAGAACGTACCTTTTCATTCGAAATGAGATCAAAGCATGTCACTGTCGTAGTCTTATCATTCTTCCTATTCGTGCTAGCAGTTGTATTGCTGTAGGTCTAGGCTAGTGCACTGTCCGACAGAAGGCTTTTATAGCCTATGGCTGGCCGGCCAGTCATTGATTCGAGCCAGGGATTTTGCCTTGTCGTGTCGTCTGCCGTGTCAGAATGGAGAGCGGCAGGGAGATCACTCTTGTCTGCAAGAGTTGCCTTTTCTTAGCGACATTGTGCTATGGAGACGAGACGCTGAGAGAGAGAGAGAGAGAGAGAGAGAGAGAGAGAGAGAGAGAGAGAGAGAGAGAGAGAGGTTCTCTTCCACATAAGTCTTAAAAGATCGCGGAAGATATTTTATTGATGTAACATGTTCTTCTCTTTCTCTGCTTCTCAGTGTCTGTTACTCGTTCTCTCTCTTTTTCTCTCTGTGTGGCCGTCTGATTCTAGTCCATGTCTAAGTGGGTTTTTTTTTCAGTCTGTGTCTAGTTTTCATGTCTATGTCTGGCTGCCTGCGTGCGCCTGTCTCTTTCTCTAGGATTGGTTATGTCTGTTTGTCTTTCTGTATCTGTCACTGGTTGTTCAGTTGTCGGTCTGTCATTGTCAATCTCTCTCTCTCTCTCTCTCTCTCTCTCTCTCTCTCTCCTACTCTCTCTCTCTCTCTCTCTCTCTCTCTTCTCTCTCTCTCTCTCTCTTCTTCTTCTTCTTCTTTCATTGGTTTAATGTCCGTTCACTACAAGGTGATTTAGACAATGGTACATTCACGTTAGCCTAAGGATGCACTGAAAAGGGGATGTGGGGAAAAGGTGAAAGGATAAAGAATGTAATGAAAGATGATAAGTTTATACAATTTCATTTATAGTAACTGACCTACTGGTGACTGGCAAATACTTTCTGCAACTGATACTAGGACATGCGACTCGGAATCGTACAGGACACTTGGGATATTTCCATATTTTTTTCTTAAATCTATCCCTTTGCTTTTATACGAGGCAATGAGCACAGGGCAATCAAACAATATATGATGGACTGATATAATAGCAGAACAAGTGCAGAAAACATTTTTTGAATATTTAGTTTTCCAAGCATTTAGACGTAATTTATGAATTATAATTTCTATATTTCGTGGGCAACATAAACGATTTAAGTGAAATCTAAAAAACTTTGAATAAATAGAGTTTGCAAGAATTGAAATAATCTCAAATGAAGATAAACGTAGACCTATACTATTAATCATTATGTCACTTGTACATTCTGAAGCACCGCGTTTTGCCAGAGAATCGGCCAATTCGTTCCAGTAAAGACCGCAATGTGATGGTACCCAGCAAAATTTTATCCCAATACCTTTAGAAACAAGAGAATGCACAAGGAACTTGATTTCAAAAATAACATCATTTCTCAGTTTAGAGTCCCAATGTTTTAAAGCCAGTAACACTGATTTTGAATCAACACAAAAAAACGACATTGTAAATCGCAAGAGAAATATTTGAAAGATAATTTAGCGCCATAAAAATTGCGAACAATTCAGAAGTGAATATTGTAAAACCTTTTCCAATACAAAAAGATCTTTTTACTTTTAAGTCGGGTATAACGAATGCAGCCCCACACATGCCCGATTCTAATACAGATCCGTCCGTGTATACTTTCAAGTGGTTTAAATACTGACAATTTATATGATTTTGAACCTCAGTTTTGAGTAGGTTTTGATTAGTGTCCTTTTTTGCTTCTGTGTAGTCAATATCAAAATTTGCATATTTATGTTCCCATGGTGGAATCTGGGGAACTACTGGTAAAACTGGGACGTTTGATATATCGATATTATTTTCCTTCATAAGGTCTTCAGTATAATTTCTTATGGGCTGCAAAAAAGAGATGTTCCTAGCTCTTTTTGGATAATCCTTTTGATTAATAAATATTTCATCGTGAACAGAATTTGAAATAGCAAGACTTCGAATGACATATTTAGAGACAGATAACATTCTTTGCTCAGAAAGTGGAAGTAAATGAGCTTCTGTATAAGTTTTTAGTGTACTGGCATGAATCGGCACTCCTAAGGCCATTTTGATTGCTTTGCTATCCACACTTTGCAGCTTTTTTAAGAGATAATTTGGAGCAGAAAAATACACTTCTTGACCAGAAATGAGTTTAGACCGAATTAAAGAAACAGCAAGGTGCATGAGTGTTTTTGTATCCTGACTCCACGGCTGAGCACTCACAATCTTTAAGAAGTTTAATCGTTTCCTGGCTTTCAAAATCAAGTTTTCAATATGCATTTCCAGTTTAACTTGCTAGTTAAATGGACTCCCAAGAATTTGGCGTCTTGTTTGTATTGAAGTGTGGTCCCATCAAGTGTTAATGACGGTAGTGTTTGGGTTTTTTTTCTCCTCATTCTTCTCCGACAAAGTCCGCAACATCCGCTTCAAACTGGATCAGACTTCTTTCCAACCTGCGCCTCCTGATCCCCAATTCACTGGCACTCCTCTCCTTTTCTTTCACCCAACAAGCGAGAAAGAAATCAAGAACATTCTGAAAGAAATGACAATAAAATCATGCGATCTCGATCCTGTACCTGCTTCTCTTTTCATTCAGTGCATTCCACAGCTTATACCTACTATCACAAAAATAGTAAACTCATCTCTTCTGTCTGGAAATTTTCCATCAGCTCTCAAAACTGCGATAGTCACACCTCTACTCAAAAAGCACGACCTCGATCCTAATATCCTGAAGAACTATAGACCTGTCTCTAATCTGCCTTTTATCTCTAAAGTCCTTGAAAAAATTGTTCTGAAACAACTCAATAGCCATCTTCTTTCCAATAATCTCTTCCCCCCTTTTCAGTCTGCCTATCGCGTCAACCACAGCACTGAAACCACCCTGGTTCATACTCTAAACATGCTTCTTCATGCTTCTGACTCAGGGAAAATCTCCCTTCTTACTCTTCTCGACTTATCTGCTGCCTTTGACACCATAGACCATTCTATTCTTCTCTCCCGTCTCCAAAACATGTTTGGCATTAAAGGCACAGCCCTCACCTGGTTCATTTCATACCTTAAAGACCGAGTCCACACAGTTGCAGTAAACAAGATTCAATCAGCACCTGCCAAACTGGAATGTGGTGTCCCTCAGGGATCAGTTCTGGGCCCTCTTCTCTTTACCCTCTATACTGCTCCACTGTCACATATAATAGACCGTCATCATATCAATTATCACTTTTATGCTGACGACTCGCAGATTCAAAGCAGCGACACACCTGAAAATCTTCCTTCTCTCTTGACAAATATGACCAGCTGCCTTCAAGACATCCAACACTGGATGATACAAAACAAATTACAACTAAATGCAGATAAAACCGAAGCCATGCTTGTAGGAACCAAACACAAACTCTCCTCCATTCCAACAACTTCAAAAGAATTCGGCAATACGTCAGTTCCGCTATCCACTTCTGTGAAGTATCTAGGAGTCGTTGTGGACAACACTCTCTCCATGCAAAAATTCATTACCCAAACCTGTCAGTCATGCTACTATCAACTACGGCGTATTAGCGCAATTCGAAAGTACCTGTCCACTGATGCAACATCCAAACTCGTCACTTCTCTTATTCTCTCACGTCTGGACTATTGCAATTCTCTTTTGGCTGGTCTGCCAGCATCATCCATCCACTCCCTTCAACGTATACAAAACTCTGCTGCTCGTCTTGTCCTCAGAAAGAAAAAATCTGAGCACATTACCCCTCTCTTGAAATCTCTCCATTGGCTGCCTGTACCACAGAGAGTAAACTACAAGATCAATACCCTCTGTTACAAATGTCTCCACAATACTGCACCCTCCTACCTCTGTGAATGTCTTCACTTGTACACACCTTCTCGCTCCCTCCGCTCGTCGGCAGATACTTTGTCCTTAAGAATACCCAGATTCAACCTATCTACCGTTGGCCGCCGCTCTTTCTCTGTTTCTGGTCCATCGATCTGGAACGACCTTCCTCTCTCCCTCCGGCAAAAGCCTACTTATGACACTTTTAAATCCAACCTCAAGACACACTTATTCCAAACCTAAGTTTTCTCCTTTCCGCTTCCATCTCTTACCTGTCCCTGCCTTCAACATCCACCTGCCAAAGTGCATAACGTTTGTAGGTGTGTGTGCCCGCGCGCGTGTTGCGTGCTTGCGTGCGTGCGTGCGTGAGTGTGTGTGTGTACATTCGAATTTGTTAAAACTGTAAATTGTTGTTAATTGTGTGTTGTGTTGGTCGAATGCAAGCGCTTTGATTTGTTTTTACAAGATATAGCGCTATACAAATTCCATGTATTATTATTATTATTATTATTATTATTATTATTATTATTATTATTATTATTATCATTATTATTATTATTATTATTATTATTATTATTATTATTATTATTATTATTATTATTATTATTATTATTATTATTATTATTATTATTATTATTTTTCCCATTGTTAAAAAGAACTAGACAAGTTTTTTCTCCAGATAACTCCAATCCATTCTCTTTCATGTAATTACTAAGATTATTCAGTTCAACCTGGTAAATCTTTTGAACACATTTTATCACTCTACTTTTCGTATTCTTTTTAAGAGAAGTGTTGATCCACATAGCAATGTCATCTGCATATTGAACAATAGTCGTATTTTTTGACAACGCCTGTGGAAGATCATGAATTAAAATAGAGAATAATATTGGTGCCAGAATTGCTCCCTGTGGTATCCCCATATCAACAGATTTAAAATCTGAATATACACCATTCACTTTGGTACAGATTGATCTTTCAGACAGAAAATCCTTTAAGTATTGAAACATCATGCCACTAACGCCGATACTTTTCAATTTGTATAATAACCTCGTATGCCAAACCCTGTCGTATGCTTTCCTTACATCAAAAAAAGTAGCTAGTGTACTCTTTCGTTTGGAAAACTGCTTTTTAATATCATGGGTTAACTTTACTAGGTGATCAGTTGTACATCTCCCTTTTCGAAAACCAGCCTGGTTTATAGGAATTATATTGTTTTTTTCACAATAATGCCATAGACGTTTTTGAACTATTTCTCTCTCTCTCTCTCTCTCTCTCTCTCCTCTCTCTCTCTCTCTCTCTCTCTCTCTTCTCTCTCTCTCTCTCTCTCTCTCCTCTCTCTCTCCCCTCTCTCTCTCTCTCTCTCTCTCTCTCTCTCTCTCTGTGTATATGTGTGTGTGTGTGTGTGTGTGTGTGTGTGTGTGTGTGTGTGTGTGTGTGTGTGTGTGTGTGTGTGTGTGTGTGTGTGTGTGTGTGTGTGAGATTTCCAATACCGGTAGCATTAAAGGGTATACATCACCAGATTAGTAATTTTGTTTACCTGGGTGACAGATTCTAAAAAAAAAAAATGGGGAGGGGGGGGGGGGGGTTAGAGATGTAACAGAGGTGGGGTAGGTGGGTGGTGGCGGTGTGTGTGTGTGTGTGTGTGGGGGGGGGGGGGGTTAGCCTAGTGATTAGAGCGTATCTACTCACGATTTCACAGCCTGAAATTAAGCCCAGGCCCGAGCCACCCCCGTTTAAGAGGATTTTTTCTTTTTCTCTTTATTTCTTTTTGCTGCCTCATCCTCTGTGACGTTCTTGTCCTGTCGTTCCCACGCCGCTCATTTCAATCTCCCAGCCCCAGCCATACCCAGATCTGTCATGTCACATCCTCAGGATTAAAAATCCACAGGGACCCCATCAATATCAGGCCGCCGTGGGGCCACCAGCCAGAGGGGCCCCTGCAATGCTGCTTGGTCATTTTGGTGGTGTTCAGTGGTGCCTGTTTTGAGCCAATATACGCAGGACACCACCACCTACTAGGCCCCCTACTGACAACAGTATTAGCTCAGACACAGAGCCATGGTGAGTGAGATGCCCACCCAGGATGGTGACCACGTTAAATCCTGTTCCGCTTTTCGTAAGAGTAGGCCATCGTGTGCCGGTGGGAACATATGGCATTTACAAAACTGCATACACACGGGGACTAGATGAAAAAAAGCACAAGAGTGCTTATTCCATTATCCTCGATATAAAAGAATAAAATAAACCAAATCACCACAAACGTGCTCTAACAACCCTCTCCCATGAACCCCCATCCCTGAAAGGCTTTGACTCAACTCACCACAGGCACAGAAGTGTATGTGGAAACAGAATCCGAGGTCACCATGAGACCGGAGCAACTGGAGCCCCCCTAATCAAAGGCAGGTTTTTTTGTCACTGCATGATGATCGATGATAATGAGGATGATGTATAAAGATGCTGCTATTGAGGTGTATGTGCTTTGAGACTACTTGACAGGGCTGTACTCTACGCTTCCTATCGTGATATATCCCGGCGTCAACGAATACCCAGAGATACAGACACCTGCAGTGTTGGTCAGGTAATTAGTTAGACCAACGCTGTAGGTTGTCTGTTTCTCAAGTAATTAGATCGACACTCTCAAAAATTGCATCCTTACGTAAAGTGGTTAAAGCGCGGCTATGTGGTCCAGTCTTCAAGTCTTCCCAATAAAACCATAGCAAAAGCCACATTGAGTAGAAGCAAGCAGAAGTCCGAAACAGTCTCTATGACACCTGTGGAATTCGAACCCACGAGCTTCCAGTCCAAAGGTGCTGACCACTGCGCCATGGCGACTGGTCAGAGGGATTTTTCCGCTGGAGTTAACATCAGTACTGACTCCCCTTCCCTGAAAGTACTTCGGATATGACTATAAACCGAGGTCCCGTGTACAAACGCACGCTGGACATCTAGCACATACCTTAAAGCCCATTCTACGTTTTGGAAGAGTAGGCCATTAAATTTTGTGCCAGTAGGAACGGATGACCCCCCCCCCCCGACACACACACCAACACGCGCGCGCGCATGCACATGCACACACTCACACACAGCTCGTTAGCCCAAGATATGCAGCTTTGCACAAGCGTTATATCCGTCTTTATTATCACACGTTTTGATCAGGTTTTAAGGTTCAGATACTGTGCTCAAACCCTTCGTCGCATCGCTACAAGAGCAGCACCACCCCTGTACTGTCTGTCCTCTCAGCACAGCAACTGTACACATTTACCTGTGATAGTGGCTTTTTTCTACATTTTTTTTTCAGAGACAATTCTTTTGTCACTATGAGTACTTTTTTTTACGGACGACAAATGTATAAAGCACACAGGACTTCGGTTTAGCATCTCACTGGAAAGACTGGCACCCAGACAACCAGTCAAGGTCTGACAGATGGAGAGGGGGGTGGGGTTGGGGTGGGAGTTTGGGTTCAAACGCAACATTGTGGTGATGGTTGATTTGTGGTACAGTCCCCTAAACAGTATAGGTCTGCAGGAACTGGAATAAATCCAACCAACCAACCAACCAACCAACCAACCAACCAACCAACCAACCAACCAACCAACCAACCAATAAGCCAGCCAACCAACCAACCAACCAACCAGCCAGCCAACCAACCAACCAGCCAGCCAACCAACCAACCAACCAACCAACCAACCAACCGGCTCAAATCGGGATCGAACCGGTGACATCTCACTTTCTAAGCAGGCATGTTACTTCTACACCATATTAGATGTTGTTGTTTTTTTTTTTTTTTTTTTTTTTTTTGCTGCCTCGTCTTCTGTGACGTTCCCGTACTGCTGTTCCCACGCCGCTCATTTCAATCTCCCCGCCACAGCCATACCCAGATTCGTTGTGTCTCACCCCCGGGGTCGGGAGTCCACAGGGAGCTCATCAATATTAGGCCGCCGCGGGGCCACCAGCCAGAGGGTCCTGCACTTCTGCTGGGTCACTTTGGTGGTGTTCAGTGGTGCCTGTTCTGAGCTAACATACGCAGGACACCACCTACTAAGCCCCCTACTAACGACAGTATTAGCTCAGTCGCGGAGCCAGACTGAGTGAGTCACCCACCCAAGGTGGCGACCACCACAACGTCCCTCCAACGACCGCCTCCCCACGAACCCCCAACCCCAAAGGCTTTGACACAAATTCACCACAGGCACAGAAGCGTATGGGGAAACCAAATCTGAGGTCACCATGAGACCAGAGCAACGGAGGCCACCGAATCAGAGGCAATTTTTATTATTGCATGATGATCAATGATGATGAGGATGATGTAATGATGCTGCTGTGGAGGTGCATCCGCTTTGAGACTACTTGACAGGGTTGTTCTCTACGCTTACTGTCATAATATATCCCGGCGTCAACCAGGCCCGAGAGATACAGACACCTGCAGTGTTGGTCAGGTAATTTGAGCAACACTCCCAAATTCGCATCCGTAAAGTGGATGAAGCTCGACTGTGTGGTCCCAGTCTCCCCACTGAGCCCACAGCACACTCACTCTGGGTAGGAGCCGGCCGGAGCCCGAAAAAATCCCTATGACTTATGGGATTCGAACCCGCGACCTTCCAGTCCGGAATCCACGGCGCTAACCACTGCGCCATGGCGGCTGGTTAGATGTTGTTGTTTGTTTGTCCGTTGTGTTCCACGATGACCTCCAAAACAGCAGAGGAGGCAGCTGCTGTTTCGGAAATTGGGCAGAAATTTGATGATAGTGGAGATGCCTTGTCCACAGCACACCCCAACTGTCTTGGCCAAGAGGGCATACGGACAGTCAGCGTTGGAGATGTTCTCCAAAGGCCAACTAGCCCCCAGGGCTGCAGCACATAAGGACTGTGCAAGTCAAGCCTCCTAGTCAGAGAGTCATAGTCGATCACTTAAAGAATAAGCTGTAAAGTGGAATTCCATGAGTGGAAAAGAAAACCACTGATCATACAGCCTCTCACTTTGCTGTTGCCCCCAGCATCAATGGTTTAATCAAGAACTGGGATAAAGCCACTGATCATACAGCCTCTCACTTTGTTGTTGCCCCCAGTGTCAATGGTTTAATCAAGAACCGGGATAAAGCCACTGATCATACAGCCTCTCACTTCGTTGTTATTGCCCCCAGCGTCAATGGTTTAATCAAGAACTGTGATAAAGCCCAGGCGCTGAAGACAAAAAGCGCATAATAATAATAACAAAGTAATAATAACAATTCTAGCAAAGTAGTAATAGCAACTTAGCAAAGTAGTAATAGCGTTCTAGCAGAGTAATAACAGCAACTCTTGCAAAGTAATAATAGCGATTAATTCCTCTGCTCTTGTTGCTAACTCCTCCAGCACTTGGTCCTTGCATGGTTTCCCATTACATTACACAGCGTACCACACACCGCTTATGCACACAACTTAACGACCACACACCACTTATGCACACCACTTCAGGCTTAAAATGTAGTAGTCTAGTGGTGGTGGTTGTCAGGACAGCGAACGGGTACAAAGGTGTGGGGGGGGGGGGGGGGGGGGGGGGGGGGGCATTTTGCCGATGGGTATGACTGCATGCATATACACCAGTTAGTTTTTGACAGGGTGTGTAACCTAACCGTTTGTCCAGTGTGTGTGTGTGTGTGTGTGTGTGTGTGTGTGTGTGTGTGTGTGTGTGTGTGTGTGTGTGGATTTTAAAATGTTTTCATTTATTCTTATACATCAAGGATAATGGATTAAGCACTTGTGCGCTTTTTACAATCAGTCCCTGTGTGTATGCAGTTTTGTAAATCTTGTCAGTTGTTCCCACCGACACACAATGGCCTACTCTTACGAAAAGCGGAACAGGATTTAACGTGTGCGCAAGATGTTCTGCGTGCGTTTGCACACGGGGCCTCGGTTTATAGTCTCCTCCGAAGGGCTTGTGTCTGAGGCTGTAACCACTGAGCTGCTTGATAGGCAACATGAATGATAAGCTTGTTTAAAAAAAAGACCCCCCCCCCCCAAAAAAAAAAAAACAATAACAAAAAACAAAAACAAACAACAAACCCAAACAAACAACCACACCAAAAAACCCACCCAAAAGCAAAGCACAAGCACAAAGAAACACCACCGCCACCACAAAAACAACAACAACAACAAACAAAAACAACAAACCAAAATAAATCTAACAAGAAAACGCCAACTAAAGCAAAACGCCCCAAGGAGCACAAACGGTCACCCATCCACTTGGTAACCACGCTCGATGCTGCTTAACATTGGCTTGGGGAAAGCAAGTGCTCTGACCACTGAGCTATCCAGCCATCCAAATACAGGGAGATAATCCTATACAAGCGGAGAGACCAGATCAGCCATCTTGTGACCTCCCTTGTTTCTTTCCGCTTTCAGCCCTAACAGTGCATTATAACCATATCGTCTCATCCGAAAGACTTGCACCCAGACCACAATCATGATCTAATGGATGGGGAAAAGTTTTGGTCCCAAACGGGATTCGAACCACCGCACACTTCGACCCGGACTTTTCGCTTTCTAGACAGGCGCGTTACCTCTAGACCACCGATCCGTATCTCACCATTGGCAAAACCTGAGAGGTCTAGCCGAGGAGAGACACCCCCCTCTGAAAAAAAGAACAAAGACAAAAACAAACAAAACAAAAATATTCCCAGGAGGATTTGGCTTTCTTTGTGAATAGGCTTTCTGTGCTGGTGTTACATAGTAGCATCAGATTTGACCTTGAGGTCACCTTAACTCATCACTGATTTGCTGATGTCACACAGGTAGCATCTGACTTTGAGGTCACCTTGACTCATCACTGATTTCCTGATGTCACACAGGTAGCATCTGACCTTGAGGTCACCTTGACTCATCACTGATCTGCTGATGTCACACAGGTGGCATCTGACCTTGAGGTCACCTTGACTCATCACTGATCTGTTGAATGACTTTCATCTTAGTCAACAGCTCAGATGGTAAGATGACCTTTGATCCCATTTCAAATAGCAGATGACCTTTCATCCCATTTTAAAAATCATGTCGACCACTGCTTAGTCTAACTCTATACGTTTTGAAAAATATTTTTTTTTAATACGAACAGTATTATCTATTATCATATAAATGTTTAGTTTTGTAGCTAACTCTACGTTTTGAAATATGAAGCAATATTATCTATTACAATAAATATTTAGTTTTGTAGTCTAACTATTACGTTTTGAAATATGAAGCAGCATTATTATTACAATAAATGTTCAGTTTTGTAGTCTAAATGTACGTTTTGAAATATGAAGCAGCATTATCTATTACAATAAATATTTAGTTTTGTAGTCTAACTACAAAACTTAAGTTGGGGTCGGAGTGTGCGGTGGTTCGATCCCCGTTTGGGCCCAAAACTTTCCCCCCATCCATTAGACCATGAGTGGTGGTCTGGGTGCTAGTGTTTCGGATAAGATGATAAATCGAGGTCCTGTGGGTTACACATCGTTATTTAGCGCACGTGAAAGAACCCACGGCAACAAGAGGGTTGTCCCTGACAAAATTCTGTCGAAAAAAGCCACTCTGATAGGGAAACAAATACAGTTGCAGACAGGAAAAAGAAAAAAAAAAGGGTGGCGCTGCACTTGTGGTGACAGGCTCTCCCCGGGAAGAGCAGCCCGAATTTCACGCAGAGAAATCTGCTGTGACATAAAGTGGTAAAATAAAATAAAATAAAATAAAATAAAACAAAATAAGACTTGACCTGACAAGATGCTGACAACAGGGTCAGCTGAGTTAAGACAGAAACTCTTTTTGTGTGTGTGTGTGTGTGTGTGTGTGTGGTGTGTGTGTGTGTGTGTGTGTGTGTGTGTGTGTGTGTGTGTGTGTGTGTGTGTGTTTGTTGTGTGTGTGTATTCGTGTGTGTGTGTACGTGTGCGTGCGTGCGTGCGTGTGTGTGTACGTGTGCGTGCGTGCGTGTGTGCGTGCGTGTGTGTGCGTGCGTGCGTTCGTGTGTGTACGTGCGCGTGCGTGCGTGCGTGCGTGCGTTCGTGTGTATGTGTGTGTGTGTGCGCGTGCGTGCGTGTGTACGTGTGTGTGTGTGTGTGTGTGTGTGTGTGTGTGTGTGTGTGTGTGTGTGTGTGTGTGTGTATGTGCCAGTTCAAGACAAGCTAACAGAAGAGCAGGTGTGCACGTGACTCAATCTGCTGGCCTGTCTTGATCGACTCTCTTCAATCCCATGCATATACAAAACTTCACATAATCCCATGGGACACTTAACTATCTGGTTATGTGATGATTAAAACTGTTTCACCTTTCATGTCATAATCTCCCCCCCCCCCCATTCCATTCACTCAGTGTAACTTGAGTATTTGATAAAGCAATTTTTCATTTCTCAGAAATACTTAGATAGCTAGCTGCGTCAGATAGCCTTGTGGTCAGAACATTGCGCTGGCAGTTTGACGACCCGAATTCGATTCCCATTGGAGTGGATTTTTCCCCTGGAGTTAACATCAGTGCTGACTCCACTCTCCCCACAAGTCCTTCGGATGAGACTATAAACCGAGGCCCCGTGTGCGAACGCACGCAGATCATCTTGCACACACGTTAAATCCCGTTCCGCTTTTCGTAAGAGTGGGCCATCGTGTGCCGGTGGGAACAGGTGACAAGATTTACAAAACTGATACACACGGGGACTGGGTGTAAAAAAGCACTCGACTGCTTATCCCATTATCCTCGATATATAAAAGAAAAAAAAAAAGGTCTATACACTCCCCCATATCCGTTCACTCAGTGTAACTTGAGTAGCCTAATTTGATTAAAGGCGTAGTGTTTCATTTCCTCAGTAGAATTACTTAGATTAACTTGCTACGTCTAGTACATTTGTGAAAAACCCATTACCCGGTTTTGGGTCTCGTAGATTGTTACGTCCGACAGTTCGATGACAATTGAATAAGGGTTTACACAGAACTGGGTCTAAACACTAGGCCCTGCGGTACACCACAGACACGAAAAAATAAGACAGTTTTAATCAGATTTCTAAGAACAGACTAATGTTGTTTATCAATACACTATGCAAACAACATGAGGACAATACTATAGGTACCCATCCACTTTCACTTTTAGTGACTTCCAGAGGATGCAGTGGTCAAGATAATTGAATGCAACGCTGAAATCTAAATGAACTAGTTTTTCTGATGTCAATATCTGATTGATTACTCAGGTTGTCCTAATCCTCATAACACTTATTCTCGATGAAGAAATAAGAGTTACAAGTGACAATCTGTGAGGGCTGCCGGAAAGGGGGGGGGGGGGGGGGGGGGGGAGGGGGGATTGTTTCCCTATTGAAATAGTTTTATTATTGCTTGCAAAGTGGGGAAACAAAAAGGACGCCAGCATTGCAATAAGAGCTAAAAAAAAAATTCCATAAGCAGCGTAGAGCGTGGTTACCAATTTGAGGGTGACCGTTTGCGTGCCTTGGTTTCAGTACACCTCAGTTCCCTCAGCTGTCAATAGGTACCTGCCCTCTTTAGGGTCAGTGAAGGGAAAGCAGCGAGGGGAGACGAGATGGGCGCCGCCCTTAATAATTGCTGGCCCCTAGAGAAGCTGAGATCTCTGATGCATCGCTCCCCTATAACCACACAGGTTATGGGACACCTTTACCTTTTACCGTCCACAAACCAACCAATCCAATCATGTTGCTTAGAGCCCGCTGACGCACAGGCCATTTGGGGCTGTCACCTCGTCACATTTTAAAATAGTATTAAAAGTGTGCAACTACGTACAGTTTAAAATGGGGTATAAAACCAACTCGACTACCACCACCACCAACAATCCTCATTGTGATGACAATAGCTATGTAGTAACAGGCCTGTTGTCTGTCCTTTTAAACTTGCAAATGAGACGGACCGTTCCAACTGTTCGTTCAACCTGCTAGGTGTGAAAAGGACAGAAAGGCAGGTACAGGAAGGAGTTGAAAGGTGTAAAGGTGTACAAAGGTTGTATTGTGTTGTATTTTGTATTGTATTGCGTTGTATTGTACTGTATTGTATTGTGTTGATTTGTATTGTTTTTTGTATTGTGTTGTGATGTTTTATGTTGTATTGTATTGTGTGTTGTACTGTATTATGTTGTGTTGTATTGTATGGTTTTGTATTGTCTTGTGTTGTATTGTGTTGTATTGTATTGTGTTGTATGGTAATCTTTTTTTGTGTTGTATGCTTTTGTATTATCTATTGATGTATTGTATTCGCAATGTATGGTGTACTGTCGTTTGCCTATGTATTGTGTTGTATTGTACTGTGTTGTACTGTGTTGTATTGTATTGTATTGCTGCTGGTATTGTACTGTGTTGTATTGTACTGTTTTGTATTGTATTGCACTGTCTGTGATGGGATATTTCTATGCTTGGATTTCAGGCTGCTCTCTCTGATGATAGCACGTCGCCACATGAGCAGCGCCACCCATTCCCATTTCCCCTCCTGTTTCCATGTGTATATCCTGCGTAAACGCTTCCCTGCTGGATTGGCTTTTTTCTACAGGATTTTGCCAGAGACATATCTCGTAAATCTTTCCTTTCAAGAGTGACTTTTTAGTACAACATTTTGCACAGAGACAGCGCTCTTTGTTGCCATGATTCTTTTGCTTGTGCTGAATGGCTGTGGTGCACAGGACCTCGGTTTATCGTCTTATCCGAAATACTGCCACTTTGACAGAAACTTTTAAAGTCGAGAGGTCGGGGAAAATTCTGGTTAAAAAAAAGCAAACACACCAAAGAGGTTAAATAAAAAAAATTAAAAAACCCAAGGAAGAAGAAAACGACGACGACAAGAATCAGACGAAAATGAAAGAAACAGAAAAAGAGACATGTCAACTCTCTCCATCTCTTTCGTCCTCTTCTGGTACTTGCTGCTGATTTCCGAAGTCGGAATGTCTACCTTAAGAGAGTGGCCCAGCACCCCCCCAAAACAACAACAACAGCAACATACAAACAAAGCAACAAAATAACCGGTCGATATGCAAATTCATATGGAACTTCGAAGCTTAGTCGAGGAATAACCAGACCAACAAAAACAAAAAACATGTATAGTGGCTTATGGAGAGGTTAAACACCATTAGTATAACAAACAGAAACTTTGATAGACATCGAAATGAAAAAGCTCAGGTCGAATGTTTTGTGTGCTTTAAGAAGTTGAGTTAAGGTGCATGAGAGAGATGAAAGGACAAGAGCAGAAGAAGAAAGAGAGACGAATGTATGAGAGAGTGGGGTGACGATCGGAGAGGGTGAGTGTAAGAGACGCATTGATGGTATGAAGAGAAGACAGAGAGACTTTGATATGAATGAGAGTAGGAATGAAGAGAGAGCTCGAGGGTGGGTCGTGTCGATGGTTTTTTTGTATTGGTGTGGGGTCTTGAGAGAAGTTGAGAGAGTGTAAGGGATGAGTGAGGAGAGAGAGAGAGGAGAGAGAGAGAGAGAGAGAGAGAGAGAGAGAGGAGAGAGAGGATGAGAGGAAGAGAGAGAGAGGAGAAGAGAGAAGAGAGAGAGAGAGAGAGAGAGAGAGAGAGAGAGAGAGAGAGAGAGAGAGAGAGAGAGAGAGAGAGAGAGAGCACTGAAAACGCTCTTTATCTCTCTGTCTCTGTCTCTCTCTCTCTGGCACACATGTCATTGTTTTTAACATTTTTTTTAAAGGGACGCAACAATTCTCCACACTTCTGTTGTTTGTTTTAATCCCACTCCAGACTGATCAACTTAATCCTAGCACAAGTGAGCAATTACGCCATGGTGCATCTGTTCACATCTTGGTTGTTTCACTTAGTTCATCGCTTCATCCTATTTTCCTTAAGCTACCTTTCATGTTCGTTTGCGTGGCTCGGCTTCAGTAGTGTCCCCCCAGTTCCCCCAGATGTAAATGGGTACCTGCCCTTTTTAGGGTCAGGGAAGGTAAAGCAGCGAGGGAGAGGAGATGGGCGCCACCTCAACATGCTGGCCCCTAGAAAAGCTGAGGTCTCTGACGCCTCGCTCCCCTACAACCTCCTAGATTATGGGACACCTGTACCTTTTTAACCTTTTACCTACCTTTCATGTCAATCCAGTTTGGGGGCAGTTAGGCCAGGGGCTAGAATCTTGCTCTTGCAGTGTGGCGGCCCGGGATCAACATATTGGGACAAATTCTCTGAACGGTCAAATATGAAGTCAATAGATATTACAGGAGGAAAAAGAGGCAGATCAAGGAAGAGATGGGAGGAGGACAACATCAGCGAATGGACAGGCCTAGAACTCAACAATTTTTTTGAGAAAGGCAGAACAGAGAGACGAATGGAGGGAACTCATTGTAAAGTCTTCAGGGGTGCCCCCACAGTCGCCACTAAGGGATAGATAGATAGATAGATAGATAGATAGATAGATAGATAGATAGATAGATAGATAGATAGATAGATAGATAGATAGATAGATAGATAGATAGATAGATCACAAAGTAGTATTATTTCTCCCATTTATTTTATATGAAAATTCCGTTCATATTCTTCTAATAAAGTATCTAGAGCTCGCTGGTCGGGTTAGTCTTTTACCTTACTGTGAATGAATTTGCTAACAAAGTTCGATGAAAATGTCGAAAGTATTGGTGGTGAACAGTTGATATTGTTTCACTGTCTCTTTCATCGCCACAAAAGGTCCGATCTTTTTCACCTAAAAAGCTTCTTAAAAAAAGCAATGTTTGGTGAATTATTTTAGTGGAATAAACTAATATTCTGAGATGAAGTGGTGTTTGAAATTTCAGAATAAATGGTCTTAGATAAAGTTGTGTTTGGAATTTCCGAAGAAATGGTCTTAGCTGAAGTTGTGTTTGAAATCTTAGAATAAATGGCCTTAATTTTTCTTAATATTTCAGAATAAAACTCGGGATTCTCCCCAGGGGAGAGCGTGTCACCACAAGAGCAGCACCAACCATTTTTTTCTGTCTGCAACTGTATTTCTTTTCCTATCAGAGTGGATTTTCAACAGAGTTTTGCCAGATCAACTCTCTTGTTGCCGTGGGTTCTTTTATGTGCGCTAAATAATGATGTGTAAACCACGGGGCCTCAGTTTAGCGTCTCATCTGAAAGACTGGCACCTAGACCACCACTCATGATCTAATGGATGGGGGGGGGGGGGGGGGGGGGGGGGGGGGGGGGGGGAGGGGGGGGGAAGTTTCGAGCCCGAACGGAATTCGAACCACGCACACTTCCGACCCGGAGTATTCGCTTTCCAGGCAGGTGCGTTACCTCTAGACAACCGATTCACAAGGATCATTATAAGTGGGGTTTTTATTTTAAAAATTCTTTTCTATAATCATACCGCCTGTTTTCCCCCCCCCCTTTTTTTTTGATCCCTCCTTTCCAAAAGGTCTGATATCCTTTTTTGTGGGAAAAAGTTGAACTGAAGAAATGACTATCTTCTTCTAACTGAAGCACTGACTATCTTCTTCTAACTGAAGCACTGACTATCTTCTTCTAACTGAAGCACTGACTATCTTCTTCTAACTGAAGCACTGACTATCTTCTTCTAACTGAAGCACTGACTATCTTCTTCTAACTGAAGCACTGCTTATCTTCTTCTAACTGAAGCACTGACTATCTTCTTCTAACTGAAGCACTGACTATCTTCTAACTGAAGCACTGACTATCTTCTTCTAACTGAAGCACTGACTATCTTCTTCTAACCGAAGCACTGACTATCTTTTTCTAACTGAAGCACTGACTATCTTCTTCTAACTGAAGCACTGACTATCTTCTTCTAACTGAAGCACTGCTTATCTTCTTCTAACTGAAGCACTGACTATCTTCTTCTAACTGAAGCACTGACTATCTTCTAACTGAAGCACTGACTATCTTCTTCTAACTGAAGCACTGACTATCTTCTTCTAACCGAAGCACTGACTATCTTTTTCTAACTGAAGCACTGACTATCTTCTAACTGAAGCACTGACTATCTTCTAACTGAAGCACTGACTATCTTCTTCTAACTGAAGCACTGACTATCTTCTAACTGAAGCACTGACTATCTTCTTCTAACTGAAGCACTGACTATCTTCTTCTAACTGAAGCACTGACTATCTTCTAACTGAAGCACTGACTATCTTCTTCTAACTGAAGCACTGACTATCTTCTTCTAACTGAAGCACTGACTATCTTCTTCTAACTGAAGCACTGACTATCTTCTTCTAACTGAAGCACTGACTATCTTCTAACTGAAGCACTGACTATCTTCTAACTGAAGCACTGACTATCTTCTAACTGAAGCACTGACTATCTTCTTCTAACTGAAGCACTGACTATCTTCTAACTGAAGCACTGACTATCTTCTTCTAACTGAAGCACTGACTATCTTCTAACTGAAGCACTGACTATCTTCTAACTGAAGCACTGACTATCTTCCAACTGAAGCACTGACTATCTTCTAACTGAAGCACTGACTATCTTCTAACTGAAGCACTGACTATCTTCTAACTGAAGCACTGACTACCTTCTTCTAACTGAAGCACTGACTATCTTCTTCTAACTGAAGCACTGACTATCTTCTTCTAACTGAAGCACTGACTATCTTCTTCTAACTGAAGCACTGACTATCTTCTTCTAACTGAAACACTATCTTCTTCTCACTGAAGAACTGACTATCTTCTTCAGATTCTGGAGCCTTTCTTTCAAAGCGAACATCACAATTAATGAACTTGGTTGAGGAGATGAAAGAACAGATATATCTTTCTTAAAAAAAAAGAAGAAAACATCCACTGAGTATTGTCAAGACTTAAACATCAAAAACCAAACAATCACATACTGAATCATAATTCTATCTACACCAACAATGAATTTTCAGGGCCAATGGACAGGAAATCAGACGACAGAGCAGACAGACGACAAAAAAAAATCTCCACAAAAAACTAGCAGACAGTGAACTGCCTTCACCTTACAAACACCCAGAAAGCAGAAGAAAATAGACATGGATGGCAAAGGAGAAATGCTGAGACAGTCAGCATTACCTCAAAAAAACCCCCAGAGGCCCTGACAGGGGAATGGCATAATGATCAGGACGCAGCAACAGCCTCTTTCGTTTCCTTCTGACCTCTCCCCTTTCTCCCCAACAGGGCCCAGAACGTTTCCCG
>CM060320.1:67842991-67850491 GCA_030674155.1 Stramonita haemastoma | reverse complement strand
GTCATGTCAATGCTAATCTCTTGTACCTCCTGTCATGTCAATGCTAATCTCTTGTACCTCCTGTCAATGCTAATCTCTTGTACCTCCTGTCAATGCTAATCTCTTGTACCTCCTCTCCTGTCAATGCTAATCTCTTGTACCTCCTGTCATTGCTAATCTCTTGTACCTCCTGTCATTGCTAATCTCTTGTACCTCCTGTCAATGCTAATTTCTTGTACCTCCTGTCAATGCTAATCTCTTGTCCCTCCTGTCAATGCTAATTTCTTACACCTCCTCTCCTGTCAATGCTAACAATCTCTTACACCTCCTCTCCTGTCAATGCTAACAATCTCTTGCACCTTCTCTTCTGTCAATGCTAACAATCTCTTGCACCTTCATCTTGTTTCGATGCCAGTCTCAATTTATTAAGGTCATCTCTCGCACCCTCTAACACACTTTTCTCTCTCTCTCTCTCTCTCTCTCCTCTCTCTCTCTCTCTCTCTCTCTCTCTCTCTCTCTCTCTCTCTCTCTCTCCACATCTCAGATATTTTGCCGAGTCCTCAAGAACAGCTGACTGGAAACCCTCCGGAGGAAGCGAACCCAGGACCCCACAGGGCCGTGCAGCAAGGGAACCCCTCAGCTCAACCGCCTGGCCCTCAGCCATCTGTGCTTCCTCATGCCCACGATGACTAGATGAATGAAACAGCTCTGTCTGTTACGTTTGTCTGTCTGTCTGTCTTTCTGTTTAACTGTTTGACTTTGTTTAACTGTCTTGCCTTTATCAATCAATCAATCAATCAATCAATCAATCAATCAAATTTTTATTTCCTTTGTGTTTGTGTGTCTGCCTTTGTGTTTGTGTGTCTTGACTTTGTGTTTGTGTGTCTTGACTTTGTGTTTGTGTGTCTTGACTTTGTGTTTGTGTGTCTTGCCTTTGTGTTTGTGTGTCTTGACTTTGTGTTTGTGTGTCTGCCTTTGTGTTTGTGTGTCTGCCTTTGTGTTTGTGTGTCTTGCCTTTGTGTTTGTGTGTCTTGACTTTCTGTTAGCGTGCGCACAAAGAGAACGCTTGCTCGCGCCAAAAGCAAGCGCAATAAAGCAAGTGCGTGTAATGAAAGCGCTTGCTTGTCGTTGAGGTGGACATATAGAAAGACTGAAAATCGCGCTTGGGGCTGGTAGAATTTTGCCATTTGGCACCATGGCGGATTCAAGTGAAGACGAACTATTGTTGCTGGACAGTGTTTTGCTGAAAATTATTCTAGGAAAACGCAAAAGAATGGGGGTCATGAGATGAATAAAAGGAGGCAAATGGAAAGTGAATATCATCATTTGTTTCTTTTGCTTAAAAGGAGCCCTTCTCGTTTTCAGTCCTACTTGAGAATGAGCCAAGATACATTCAACTATATCTTAGAAAAAATTGAGCCGGAGATAACAAAGAACTGGTGCAACTGGCACCAACAGTCAATTCTGCCAGAGGAGCGTCTATTTATTACACTCATTTGAGTCATCCTTAGTTGAAATGTATGTGTATATACAGTTATGTATAAGTATGAAGACGCTTGCTCGCGATAAAGAACTAACTTTTGATTCTTTACGCTTCCCAAGCGTTGCTTGAAATCGCAGGCGTGATAAAGCGAGTGTGCTTTTTGTGCGGCACAAGCAAATTTTGAACAATATTACAAGCGCTTGCTTTATCGCGCTCGCTTTTATCGCGAGGAAGCGTTCTCCTTGTGCGCACCCTTACGTTTGTCTGACTTTCTGTTTGTCTGTCTGACTTTCTGTTTGTCTGACTTCCTGCCTTTCTGTTTGTCTAACTGCCTTTGTGTTTGTGTGTCTGCCTTTCTGTTTGTCTGCCTGCCTATCTGTTTGTTTGTCTGTCTGTCTGTTGACACATTTTTTACACCGTGTATGTTGACATACCTATTTTGTGATGCAGAAAAAAAGGTTATACTGTGCCTTTGTTGACATTGAGAAAGCCTTTGATTAGTTTGACCGTGCTCTATTATGGCCAAAAGAACTATCAGTGCAAATGTTACTGGAAAAGGGCTCAATACACAAAAAAGGATATTTACACACAACCCCCCCCGAAAGTTATGTGTACGATGAAACGATGTAGTGTCTGATTTTTTTCAATGTGCGAATGGAGTAAGACAAGGCGGAAACTTGTCACCACTTCTATTTGCGGTGTATTTTAAACGATATGAAAAAACCCTTTCTTCCCAAAGAGTGGATGGGCTGTCCACTGTGAAAATGTATATGCTGATTTTGCTCTTCCTTGAAGAAATGAAATAGATACGCTTTATGAGATGTTTGTTCTATTGTATTTCATTTATTTATTTATACCACTTTATGGCACAACAGATTTCTCTGCATGAAATTCAGGCCGCTTGTCTCACTCCCACTCTCACATAAAAAAAAAGACATTTAACATTTTTACAGTAATAGAGAGAGTGCGTTGCCACTAGTGCGGCGCCTACCCATTATTTTGTTCTTTTTCCTGGCTGCAACTGTATTTGTTTCCCTATCAGAGTGGCATTTTCTACAGAATTTTGCCAAGGACAGCCCTCTTGTTGCCGTGGGTTCTTTTACGTGCGCTAAATAACGATGTGTAACACATGGGACCTCGATTTATCGTCTCATCCGAAAGACTAGCGCCCAGACCACTACTCATGGTCTAATGGGTGGGGGAAAGTTTGGGGTCCAAACGGGATTCGAACCACCGCACACTTCCGACCCGGACTTTTCGCTTTCTAGTCAGGTGCGTTACCTCTAGACCACCGATCCACTGGGTTTACCGATGAGACCGTTTTATTGGCTGAATCATCATTGAGGTTGTAGAGTGCTTTAGACAGTCCGTATGAGATGACTGATGTTAAAATTATGAACAATATGTCGAGTATACTACATGGATTTATGTTTCTGCTTGCAGAAAATGGAACATGATATAATTTTCAATGCCTACAGTATTCTAATAGTTTCTAAAATGATCTAGGGATGAGCAGCACACACACACACACACACACACACACACAACACGCACACGCACACGCACACACAGAAACACAGACGCAGACACAAAAACACACAGAGACAGAAAGACAGACAGACAGACAGACAGACAAATGCACAAACAATCACACACACATACACACACACACACACACACACACACACACACACACACACACACACAGCGCGCACGAGCGCGCTCGCACATTTTATTTTGTGACACCATGCATTTTGTTACGTAGAAAAATATTCAGTTACAAACAATGTACAGTCACGGGTATATTTCAACAATAAATTTGATGAAAACAAACCTGCTTTTTGTTCTTGATTTCTGTGTTTGCAGACTGCAGGTTGCGCACACTCGAATGTACTCATACCTTACACGTGTAAAAAAAAAAGCAATATACACGATTTCATTGTAATCAAATCATAATACCACTACTTTTACTTATCTTAGATACACAAGTTTAGAGAGAGAGAGAGAGAAGAGAGAGAGAGAGAGAGAGAGAGAGAGAGAGAGAGAGAGAGAGAGAGAGAGAGAGAGAGAACTCTCCCTACCTTACCTTCACACACACACAACACACACACACACACACACACACACACACACACACACACACACATATATATATATATATATATATATATATATATATATATATATATATATATATATATATATATATATATATGTCTATCTCTCTCTCTATACATATATATATATGTCTGTATATATATACACACATGTATATGTATATGTATATATATGATATATATATATATATATATATATATATATATATATATATATATATATATATATATATATATATATATATATATATATATATACAACCTAGGAAATTTCAGTACGATCCAACCCTACCACACACACACACACACACACACACACACACACACACACACACACACACATACACAACACACACACACACACACACACACACACACACACCACACACACACAAAACACACACACACACACACGCACGGCACGTACGCACACACATTCAATTACGCACGCGCACACGGGCGTACGTGCACACTGAAACACATGAATAATAAATTATCTTATTGTAAGCCTGAAGATGTAGCCGAGTGGTTTGACCGTTCAGCTTCAACCCCAAGGGTCCATGAGGTCGTGGGTTTGATTCTATTTTGTTCTTTATATATCGAGAATAATGGAACAAGCACTCTTGTGCTTTTTTTTTTTTTTTTTTAACATCCGGTCCCTGTGTGTATCAGTTTTTTGTTGTAAATGTCATCTGTTCCCACCGGCACATGATGGCCTAACTCTTACGAAAAGCGGAACAGGATTCAACGTGTGCGCAAGATGTTCTGCGTGCGTTCACACACGGGGGCCTCGGTTTATAGTCTCATTCAAAGGACTTGTGGGGGAGAGTGGAGTCAGCACTGATGTTAACTCCAGGAGAAATATCTCCTCGAACGGGGAATCGAACCCGGGTCGTCAAATTGCGAGCGCAATGTTCTGACCACTAGGCTATACCGTCACCCCAAGTTTAGAAAGAGATTGATTAACGGAGGAGATTTTTCTTACGACCTCCCAGGTCAACTACAAGTGCAGACCCGCCACTGCCTTCATTTCCACCGTGTATAAACACATGCAGAAGATGAACATACGCGCGTTAAAGATCCCGTATTTCATAGATATCAGCGTTGGGTGTGCTACGTACGGAAACACGAACGGGAGAGCCTAGTGGTCAGAACATTGCGCTCGCAATCTGACGACCCGGGTTCTCTTCCCCTTCGAGGAGATTTTTCTCCAGGAGTTAACATCAGTGCTGACTCCACTCCTCCCCAGAGTCCTTCGGATGAGACTATAAACCGAGGCCAAGTGTGTGAACGCACGCAGAACATCTTGCGCACACGTTAAATCCTGTTCTGCTTTTCGTAAGAGTAGGCCATCGTGTGCCGGTGGGAACAGATGCCATTTACCAAACTGCATACACACGGGGACTGGATGTAAAAAAAAAGCACAAGAGTGCTTATCCCATTATCCTCGATATAAAAGAATAAATGAAAATAAAATAGATAAATAAATAAACACGAATATGCCCAGCATGCATCCCCGAAGTCGAATGCGGCTACCTTTAATGGGTGGGCAAAAATCGGTCGCATACGCAAATTGTTACCATTGATGAATCTCGGAGGTCTAGCTTGAGGAACCAAACAAGAAAAAAACAACAAGTCTTATTGTCGATTTTTTCCGTCTTGCTGATAAAAGGCTACTGGTTTTCTTCCCCCTGAACTTGACTGTGTGTAGCTGAAAATTCTGTACCGATTTTGCCAATGGAAAAAAAAATCAGTAGAGATTTGAAATCAACAATGCCATTGCCATTCCTGTTAGTGCCATTATGCCATTTCTATTCCTGTTAGTGCCATTATGCCATTGCTATACCTGTTAGTGCCATTATGCCACTGCTATTCCTGTTAGTGCCATTATGCCATTGGCATTCCCGTGGATGCTATACACTTTTACAGGGTCTGTCTCCCTCCTTTATCTGACATTAGGCTTACAGACATTGTTTTAGTAAAAAACAAAAACAAACCAACCCACATTAAGCAAAGCAAGAACAAACTGGATAAAAACGAACTTCAAATACTACATCATTTCATTTCATTGCATGTTGACAGCTCTACCGACCAGGAAGGCGATAACTATCAGGTCTGTCACCTTCTGTAATGTTAGCGACTCCAATACCATGCACTTAAGTACAACATAAGCACAATTTTTATTCCTTTAAATAGCAACAGCCATCTTTATTCTTTTAAACGACAGCACCAAGAAGAAGAAGAAGAAGAAGAAGAAGAAGAAGAAGAAAAAGAACAACAGCAACAACAAACGCAAGCGTGCACACACACACACACACACACACACACACACACACACACACACACACACACACACACACACACGCACGCAAGCATGCACGCACATACGCACGCACTCGTGCGCCAGCTTACACACACAGAACAGATAGACATACAGACAGACGGACAGACAGACAGACAGGTAGACAGACAGACAGACAGACAGACACACACACACAAACGCACACACGCGAGCACGCGTGCGAATAAAACACACATACACGAATAAAACGCACAAAAAGAAATACATTTTACACAAAGCATCATTTATGACATTGTGTATTCACTTCAAAACAAGGGACACACAAAAGCGTAGACACTTAAAAATTTCATGAATTCAAATCAATAGTTCGATCATGATATACAATTTCATGAATTCAAAGCAATATTTCAAAAACACTAGACACTTCAAATTTCACGAATTCAAATTGATAGTTCAATCAAAACACACGAACACGAAAAAGATTCCACGACTTTTCCTCTAATTACACCCCCGTAAAAAAAAATCCAACCAAAAACAGCACTAAAACACCAGCAAGAGGAAGATCCCCCCCCCCCTTCCCGAAAAAAAAAAATCATCAAAAGTTTTAAAAACAAAAGCAAACCAACATACAAGTTTTACATCCTCCTACTGATTAAAAAAAAACCCAACAACCCTCCAATCAACGACAGTAAAACAACAAAAATTATCTTAAGTAATTTTCATTAAAACCCCCAAACAACATAAAGCATCATTTATGTGATTGTAATTTCACTTCTCAACGAGGGACACACAAAAGAGCAGACGCTTAAAATGTCATGAATTCAAAGCAATACTTCAATCATAATACACAAGTTTATGAATCCAAATAAATATTTCAATCACAATACACAATCTCATGAATTCAAATCAATATTTCAATCATAATACATAAACACTAGACACTAAAAATTTCGTGAATTCAAATCAATATTTCAAGAAAACACGAGCACGTAAAAGATGCCACGACTATTTCTCAAATTAACCCCCCCCCCAAAAAAAAAAAAAAAAAAATCCAACCAGAAACAGCACTAAAACACCAGCAAGAGGAAGATTCCCCCATCCCCCCAAAAAAAAATCAAAAATCAAAAGGTTTAAAAAGCAAAAGCAAACCAACATAAAAGTTTTACGATCCTAATCATTAAAAACAACAACCCTCCAATCAATGACAGTAAAACAACAAAAATTATTTAAAGTAATTTTCATTAAAAAAAACACCCAACCCCCCAAAAAAACAAAAAACAACACACACAAAAAAAACACCAACAAACGAACCCCCCCCCCCCAAAAAAAAAACAACAAAAAAAAAACAACAACAAAAAATAACCACCCCCTCCCCCAGTCAAACTAGCATCACAGGTTGAACTCAGAACCTGGTCTTTTTGTAAAGCACCATTTTGTCTTGCCAACAGGAATCAGCATTTCAGAACTACCTTTGAAAAACAAAAAAATCGATCCCAAGCAGATCTCATTAAAAAAAAAAGTAACGAAAAATAATTTCAAACACGGCCGCCTCTTTATCCCCATCTATCTTTAGCCCATTCTACCTGACATACAAACGTTCTACTATGACCTTTCCGACA
>CM060320.1:67837991-67840491 GCA_030674155.1 Stramonita haemastoma | reverse complement strand
TAAAAATTTCACGAATTCAAATCAACATTTGAATCATAATACATAAACACTACACACTGAAAATTTCACGATTTCAAATCAATATTTCAATCATGAAACACCAACACTCGACACGTAAAATTTTATAAATTCAAATTAATAGTTTAATCATAATACATAAACACTAGACACTTAAAATGTCATGAATTCAAATCAATATTTCAATCATAATACACTAACACTAGACACTTAAAATTTCACGGATTCAAATCAATATTTCAACCATAATGCACAACTTCATGAATTCCAATCAATATTTGAATCATAATACATAAACACTATACACTTAAAATTTCACGAATCCAAATCACTATTTCAACCAAAATACACGAACACGTAAAAGATGCCACGACTTTTTCTCTAATTACAACGCCCCCCCCCCCCTCCCCCCCCCCTCCAAAAAAAAAAAATCCAAACAAAAACAGCACCAAAACACCAGCAGGAAGAAGATCTCCCCCCCCAAAAAAAAACAACAACAAACAAACAAAAAACAAAACAAAAAACAAACAACCCAAAAGTTTTAAAAACAAAAGCAAACCAACATAAAAGTTTCACCATCGTAATCCATTAAAAAAAACAACAACAACAAAAAACCCTCCAATCAATGACAGTAAAACAACAAAGATTATCTTAAGTAATTTCCATTAAAAAACCCCCAAACAACATAAAGCATCATTTATGTGATTGTAATTTCACTTCAAAACGAGGGACACACAAAAGTGCAGAAACTTAAAATTTCATGAACTCAAATGAATATTTCAGTCATAATACGCAATTTCATGAATTCAAATCAATATTTCAATCATAATACACAAACACTAAACACTTCAAATTTCACGAATTCAAATCAATATTTTAACCATAATACATAAACACTAGACACTTAACATTTCATGCATTCCAATCAATATTTCAATCATAATACAGAAGAACTAGACACATAAAATTTCACGGATTTAAATCAATATTTCAATTATATTATGATACACAAACACTAGACACTTAAAATTTCACGAATTCAAATCAATATTTCAATTATAATACATAAACACTAGACACTTGAAATTTCACGATTCCAAATCAATATGTCAATCATAATACACAAATACTAAACACTTAAAATTTCATGCATTCCAATCAATATTTCAACCAAAACACACGAACACGTAAAAGATGCCACGACTTTTTCTCTAATTACCCCTCCCCCCTCCAAGAAAACATCCAACCAAAAACAACACTAAAACATCAGCAAGAGGAAGATCCCCAAACTCCCCCCCAAAAAAAAACCAAACAAAAACCACTCAAAAATCAAAAGTTTTAAAAACAAAAGCAAACCAACATAAAAGTTTCACGATCCTAATCATTTTAAAAAACAACCCTCCAATCAATGACAGTAAAACAACAAAGTTTATCTGAAGTAATTTTCATTAAAAAAAAAACCCCAACAAAAATCCCCCCCCCCCAAATAAAAACAACAAACCCCACAACAAACAAAAACAACACACACGCACATCGCACGCACGCACGCACGCACGCACGCACACACACACACACACACACACACACCACACACACACACACACGCGCGCGCGCGCGCGCCCCCGCAAGCACATACGCACAAACTTGTGCGCCAGCGCACACACACATAGAACAGACAGACAGACAGACACACACACAGACAGACACACACAAACACACACGCGCGTGCACGCGCGCGAATAGAACACACATAAACAAATAAAACGCGCAAAAAGAAATACATTTTACATACAGCATCATTTATGTGATTGTGTTTTTACTTCAAAACAAGGGACACACAAAGCGTAAACACTTAAAATTTGACGAATTCAAATCAATATTTCAATCATAATACGCAATTTCATGAATTTAACTCAATATTTCAATCATAATACACAATTTCATGAATTCCAATCAATATTTCAATTACAATACACAAATACCGGACACTTTAAATTTCATGCATTACAATCAATATTTCAACCAAAACACACGAACACGTAAAAGATGTCTCGACTTTTTCTCTAATTACAACGTCCCCCCCCCAAAAAAAAAAAAAATCATCAACAGTTTTTAAAACAAAAGCAAACCAATATAAAAGTTTCACGATCCTAATCATTAAAAAAAACCCCAAGCCTCCAATCAATGACAGTAAAAAAACAAAGATTATGTTAAGTAGTTTTCATTACAAAACCCCAAAATACCCCCTAAAAAACAAACACAAAAATAACGACAACCCCCCCCCCCCCTAAAAAAAACGAAAAATAACCACCCCCTCCCCCAGTCAAACTAGCATCACAGGTTGAACTCAGAACCTGATCTTTTTGTAAAGCACCATTCTGTCTTGAAAACAGGAATCAGCATTTCAGAACTGCCTTTGGAAAACAAAAAAATCCCCTCAAAAATTAAAAAAATAACAAAAGATTATTTGAAACACAGCAAC
>CM060320.1:67822991-67830491 GCA_030674155.1 Stramonita haemastoma | reverse complement strand
TTCTCTTACTTCGAGGATAATGGAATAAAGACTCATGTGGTGTTGTTTTTAAACATCCAAGTCCCCTGTGAAGTTTTGTCATTCGTTCCGACCAGGGTAAATAGCATACTCTTTCTAAAGGCGCAACAGGTTTTAACATGTGCGTAAGATGTTCTATGATATGCTGCATCCAGCCCTCTTTCCCCGCACTCCTAGCTGTTTTTAAAAGTACCTATGTGCCCTACCCCTTCCTTCTGAAGATTTTTTTTTCTCTCTCTCTCTCGTCATCAATCAATATCCCCCTACAACTTCTCTCTAGCTCTGTCACGCACGCACACACACACGCACGCGCACACACACACGCACACACACACACACACACACACACGCACGCACGCACGCACGCACGCACGCACACACACGCGCGCGCGCGCATAATCATACCGACACACAGAGACAAATACAGACAGACAGACAGACAGACAGACAGACAGACAGACAGACAGACAGACACACACACACACACGCACGCACGCACGCACGCACACACATCCCCTTTTGTTTTAATCAACTTCTAATTTTGAAATCTTAGCTACAACTTTTTGAGTTGAAAGATGTGAAACATTTGAGACTACTACTACTACTACTACTACTACTACTACTACTACTACTACTACTACTACTACTACTATTGCTTCCACCACACGCACACACATATCTACACACCGCTTTTTAAACTAATATCTCACATAAAAAAGTCATTAAAAATCATAAAAATCAGATATCTGCGTTTGACATATCTAACAATTTCCTACTAGAAAAAAAGACACGTGCAAACATGATCCATAATCTTTCCTTCCTAAATACCCCTCTTCTTCAAATTCCTTTTGTACAAAACCAGGATTTTACAAACAAACAAACAAACACACACACACACACACACACACACACACACACACACACACACACACACACACAGCACACACGCACAACATCCACCCCCCAAATTCCTGAAATGCTCACACTTAATTATGAATATTAAATTTGTTTTTCTTTACAACTTTTTGTGAGTGCAAATTTCCAGTCAGGCCAAAATATTTTTTCCTGCAATATAGTTGCAATATTTTACCATACCATACTGTTTATATCCCTGCCGAACACGAAAGCCATATCAGGGCTGTCACCTCTTTCAGTTTCAGTGGCTCCAGTAACTTTAAACTTCAAGTTCAACAACCAACACTTCTTAATTCTTCCAAATATCTAACACCGTCCATCTTAAAAAAAAAACACCACCACCCAACATTGAATGACACAATACCTAAATCATTGCATTCCTTTAAGGCAAATAAACCAGACTGTGCTGGGGACGCCAGCCATTCCGCTAAATTTATCATCCCCAGATTACAATTTAAAAAAAAAAAAGAATAACAAACATGTTAAAGTACAAAAACAGACATAAAAAGTGCCACATGGGCAAATACCACTGCAGAATATACATCCTGTGCCCGCCCATCCCAGTGTCTTAAGTATCACTATATGGTCGCCATGACAACCCCCCCCCCACAAATCCACAGACAACATACCTAGTTACAAAATCCAGGCCTTGCCAACAAAGTTAACAGGGATTTCAGGACCTGTTTCTAACCACAGAATAAACCTATGTTGACTGCATGCAAAAGATTCCAGATTTTTTTCTTTCTTTCTAGTCACAAATGTCCAGTGAGCTTATCAGCAATGGGTGTCTCAGATTGATTTTATTACTTATTATTACCAGTTTCCAGTCTGCCCCTAAAAATGAGGACTGTGAGGGCTGCAGTCTTTTTTGCACTTGTTACCATTATTTTTTTAAATAGAAAATGTTCACAATACGATCCAGCAATATAGAAAAACTTTAAAGTTAAGCCCAACCTCGAAGTTGGAATACGGTTACCTTTATGGGGGGCGCAGACAGTCGCATATGCAAAATCTCATCCTTGGTGAACCTCGGAGCTCTAGCTGAGGAGCAGACCCCTCCCCCCCCCAAAAAAAAAAAAAAAAAAATCCCACAACAAAAAACCCCCCAAACCAAACCAAACCAAACACCACCTGGCTAAACTCAAAATGAACATCAGGCAAAAAATGCACAGCCATTAGTCTATCTTTTTTTGTCAAAAGAAACAATTTCCACAGACATTTAAATCAATAAAAAAAGGGGGAAGGGCAGAACTGTTTGAAATTGTAGAGACATTTGATTTGTTTTGTTTTCTGTAATAAACCCAAACAGAAATATGCTAAAATATAATCTCCATGAACTTGTTCCCTGTGCCAGGATCAACTGATCTTAACATGGATTTTACGAGTTAAAATCTCTCTCTCTCTCTCTCTCTGTCTGTCTGTCTGTCTGTCTGTCTGTCTGTCTGTCTGTCTGTCTGTCTGTCTGTCTGTCTGTCTGTCTGTCTGTCTGTCTGTCTGTCTGTCTGTCTGTCTGTCTGTCTGTCTGTCTGTCTGTCTGTCTGTCTGTCTGTCTCTCTCTCTCTCCTACGAATTGGACCTGCCCCTCCCCTGCATATTCCGTGCACATTAACTTAATCTACACAATTACAAACCAACAATGAAGAAATCCATGATGGCTGTGTTGATGTTGTCGGCGTTAATGTCTACGTTGATGTTGTCGGCGTTGATGTTTTTCGGCGTTGTTTTTGTTGTTGGTTGTCCAGATGTATGCCGTCCGCCATGATATACGTCAAAATGATCCAGTTCATGATAATGTTCACGATGATAATGTTCACGATGATAATGTTCACGATGATAGTGTTCACGATGATAATGTTCACAATGTTCACGATGATAATGTTCACGATGGTAATGTTCACGATGATAATGTTCACAATGTTCACGATGAAAATGTTCACGATGATAGTGTTCACGATGAAAATGTTCACGATGAAAATGTTCACGATGAAAATGTTCACGATGATAATGTTCACGATGATAATGTCCACGATGATAATGTTCACGATGATAATGTTCACGATGACAATGTTCACAATGACAATGTTCACGATGACAATGTTCATCCTGATAATGTTCATGATGATTATGTTCATTTTGATTTTCATGATGATAATTTTTACCTTGATAATGTAGGTTGATGTTCATCTGGATACAGTTCATGTTGATCCAGTTCATCTTGATCCAGTTCATGTTGATACTGTTCATGGTGATGCAGTAGTATATCCTGAAGATCCTGCCGGTAGGTCCTAGTGACAAAAAGAAATAAAAGGGCATTGGTACAGTAGTAGACATCCATCAGTCTCGGAAGACTATGGGGTTGCGCTCTAGGCTTTAGAGCTCAAAGCCTGGGTAAGTAAGTATGGAGGGCAAGCTGTTACCCATGCAGCAGACCCCCCTTTCCACGCCACTGGAATGATCCATTGAAAAAGCAATCGCCGATACGAATGGTTCCAGTGCCGTCGCAGAAGCCACCAAACGTTACCATATACAGCCTCGAACCGCCCAGGGCACTCTGATTTTTTCTCAGGGATGGTTTTTAAACACGGTATCTGTGTGCATGCTGTTTTTATACTTTGTCATCATCCGCTCCTCTCGGCACACAATGGCCTACTCTTTCGAGAGGTTAAAAAGTTAAAGTCTGTCCCGAGCCTATAGAGGCTCATCAGGCCGGTGCTTATCCGGGTTTCTGTGGCGTTAAGCGACTGAGAGTCATAGACTCCCCCCTGGATAGGACGCCAGTCTATCGCAGGGTTAACCCCCAGCACAAGGTTGGTACCCCTTTTACACCTGGGTGTGAGAAAATAGCCGTAAAGTGCCTTTTCCAAGGGCACAACGCCAAAGCCGAAAGCTGGGATCGAACCCACAACCTTTAGATTACGAGTCCAACGCCCTAACCACTAGACTACAGCGGCGGCTTCTTTCGAGAGGCGGAACGGGTTATTAACGCGTGCGCAAGATGTTCTGCATGCGTTCGCAAACGGGGCATCGGTTTATAGTCTCACGTGAATGAGTCATGTGGAGTCACATTGGTATATGCACGTTGTTATTCACACACACACACACACACACACACACACACACACACACACACACACACACACACACACACACACACCAACCCACATACATATTATATTATGCATAAACATATACACACAGATTTATATATATATATATATATATATGTATATATATATATATGTATATATATATATGTATATATATATATACATATATATATATTATATATATATATATATATATATATATATATATATATATATATATACATATATATGGTAAGAAATGCAGACAGACAAGCAGGGAAAGACAATTCGAGAAATGCAGAGTTGACCGTAGACAAACACAGAGACAAAAATCCCCTGTACAAAGACACAACATAAAAATGGTGAGACAATAATCACAAGTCATACTTTACCACGCTTTCTGTTGACCAATGGTGCTAGGTGCGACCATAACGGTTGTTGGAGGGACGCAAGAGGTCAACATTGTTTTGGCAAGCGTTTCTCCAGACTGGTCTGTCTTCAGCTTTTCATAATAGCCTAGCGTCGCCATGTTCAAAGATGGCTCAGTTCTTTGAGGTTCTCCGTTCCAAGTCTTCTCCGTCTGCCCCGGTGACTTTCTTTCCAAAGTGTCCTCTGCAGAACAGTCTCGGCAGAAGAGCTGTGAGGTGTGAAAAGACTAAAACTGCCTCAGCTTCCTCCCCTGTACATCACCCAGAAAGTTTCCTGGGGCTCCGCTTTCTTTCCTGATCAGTTTTCCCCACACTCACTCGGTTCTGTGGTCCCACCAGAAGTTGTGGATTGATTTTTCCCCCCCAAGTTTTTTTTAGTTATGGTCCAGCTTTAACGCCCCGTGTAGAAGAAGACAAGTGGTGAATGCTGTGTAGCGCCTAAGTTTTGTTGGAAAGATCATCACCATCATCTCTCTTCTCCCAAACCCTGGTTTCCTTTTTCCACGGCTGAGGTTGCAAGGGCCAGCCTACCATTTGCTTCTCCTGATGATAGGCCATCTTTGGTCGGTGTGGAACCGAGATATTGTAGAAGTCTTGCTTTCAGTTCTTGGCTTTTCAGATCGATGGTAACTGTAATGTTACTGGAGCTATTTACTAGGACTTTTTCCTTTTCTCAAAACCAGTCTCCATACCATAAAGTTGAGATTTATCTTCCAGCTTGCTTGTCAGTTCAAACTATTTACTGCCGTCACAGAGCGTCTCTTGCAGGAGTCTTGCAAGAAAGAGATAGAACGAAATAGGGGAAAGTAGGCAGCCCTGTATGACCCCCCTGTTCTTAAAAGAAGTATCTGATGTGATTATTCATCAAGACCGCGCTTTTGTTTTGGATGCCTCGTCTTCTGTCACGCCCCCGTCCTGCTGTTCCCACACCTCTCACTTCAATCTCCCCGCCACAGCCACACCCAGGTTCGTTATGTCTCATCCTCAGGGTTGGGAGTCCACAGGGAGCCCATCACTATTAGGCCGCCATGGAGCCACAAGCCAAAGGGGGCCCTGCACTTCTGCTGGGACGACCGCACTTCTGGTACTGTTAATTTACTTGAAAAATCGACGTCAACCCATTCTCAGTGTTGAAGGTTCTTTGGGTTAGTCACTATCCATTATGCCACACTCTGGCAGTTGCCTTAAAAATGGTCAATGGAAATGCAAAACAGGTCTTGCTGGTGTTGGGAGATGCTTCTTGGTTATAGACCCACAGTCCATATTTACTCAGTTGTGCTACTCTCAGTCTGTTAGCACCTCTGACTATTATTTTATTTTATTTATTTGTTATTTTTTTTACTCATTCAGGATAATTCGGATCATCACCTCACTACTGTGGTTTAGAGGGCTAAATGTTCTGTAGTTCTGTCACTGCTTTACGTTGTATTTCTTGAGAAGTGGAATCAGAGACTGCGTCCACAGACCAGGTCGTTTCTTGCCGTCCCAGATTCTATGGCAAAGTGCTGTCGTCGATTTTCAGATCCTATGACAAAGTGCTGTCGTCGACTTTCAGATTCTATGGCAAAGTGCTGTCGTCAAATTTCAGATTCTATGGCAAAGTGCTGTCGTCAATTTTCGGATTCTATGGCAAAGTGCTGTCGTCAATTTTCAGATTCTATGGCAAAGTGCTGTCGTCAATTTTCAGATTCTATGGCAAAGTGCTGTCGTCAATTTTCAGATTCTATGGCAAAGTGCTGTCGTCAATTTTCAGATTCTATGGCAAAGTGCTGTCGTCAATTTTCAGATTCTATGGCAAAGTGCTGTCGTCAATTTTCAGATTCTATGGCAAAGTGCTGTCGTCGATTTTCAGATTCTATGGTAAAGTGCTGTCGTCGATTTTCAGATTCTATGGTAAAGTGCTGTCGTCGATTTTCAGATTCTATGATAATGGATCATACCAGGGAAGGTAAAGCAACGAGGGAGAGGAGATGGGCGCCGCCCTCAACATGCTGGCCCCTAGAGAAACTGAGGTCTCTGACGCCTGGCTCCCCTACGACCACACAGGTTATGGGACACATTTACCTTACCTTTTACCTTTTCATGACAAAGTCTGTCGTCGATTTTCAATCTCTTCTCCTCTCTACTAAAGTTCTGGTGAAATGTTGCACATTTCAGGTGATTAAAACTGAAGTAGGGTGGTGTTCGGGGCGATTTTCTCCACGTTTTTTTCCTCAGGCTTGGTCATACCTAGCTGTGTCTGGTGCTTGTATAACTCTGGGCGGTGTTCTGTCCATCTGTTGGTCAGTCAGTGAGCAGTGTATCAGACCGATTTATCTTTGGTAGTTGTTCTGCTTCCCCTCGTCAGCTTTCAGAAGATGTATGCCTTCTTACTGCCTCCTCTTAATGTCTACGATTTTGCGCTGTTCCAAAATCAGGTTTTTCATTTTGCTCCCTTTTTAAAAACTGGTTTTGATTATCTATTATCTTGTGGTAGGTGTCATCTTTTTCTTAAAATGTAGAAAGTTTGATTTTCATTTTCTTATCGCAGAGGTTAAAATGTTGGTGACTCGGTCAATTTCTTTGTCGCTCGAGTACTTCTGCCACCTCTAAATGACGTCGCTTGAATCCATCATCAAGAGAGGTGATGTTAGTGACCACAAAGTTTCAGTGCTGCACAATTCCTACTGTCTGTGCTGGAAAGGCTGACAGCATCTGAAGTTTTTTCAGCTTCTCTAAAGTAAACTTAAAATTAATGTCGGGGTTGGCTAATGAATGATTTTTGAAAGCCTGACTGTATCGGAGGGGCTTTCGGCTTCTCCACAGTGAACTTGATGCCAGGGTTGGCTGGTTGATTTGATTTGATTTGATTGATTTATTCTTTTCTATCGAGGATAATGGAATAAACACTCTTGTGCTTTTTTACATCCAGTCCCTGTGTGTATGCAATTTTGTAAATGTCATCTGTTCCCACGGCACACGATGGCCTACTCTTACGAAAAGCGGAACAGGATTTAACATGTGCGGATGGATGTTTTGTCTTCAAGTTGTGATCAATGCCGATGTACCATCCG
>CM060320.1:67815491-67817991 GCA_030674155.1 Stramonita haemastoma | reverse complement strand
GCATTACATATTCTGTTGTCTTCTGTCTTTGTTTTGTTCTACACGCAGTTTCCTATTAACATGGTAATTCAGGTTGCTGAGAAAAGATCAGAAGAATGACTGTGCTGTGACCCTCGGATGGACACCAGAGGGAAGAAGGAAGAGAGGCCGCCCAAAGACAACCTGGCGAAGAATGGTGGAGGTGGAGCGGAATGCTGCTGGATGGAGCTCTTGGAGCGCAGCACGCAGCGCAGCTACAGATCGCAACCAGTGGAGAAATGATGTCCAGGCCTTGTGTGCCTTCTTGCGGCACGGAGAGAATTAAGGTTAAGGTAAGGTAAAGTCAGGTTGCTGTGACCTGTCCTGAGCCCCAAACAGGCCTGATCCTCTCGCGTCATGTCAGCAGGTGATAGGGAGTTGTTCTGTTTGTTGTATAGGCGTTGTACTGTTTTGTTGTATAAGAGTTGTACTGTTAATCGTATAGGAGTTGTACTGTTTGTTGTATAGGAGTTGTACTGCTTTTTGTATAGGAGTTGTACTGTTTGCCGTATAGTAGTTGTACTGTTTATCGTATAGTTCAATTCTTTTATATTGTTTAATTCTTTTATATATGGAGGATAATGGAATAAGCATTCATGTGCTTTTTTTCATCCAGTCCCCGTGTGTATGCAGTTGTACTGTGTGTTGTGTTGACGTCACTGCATCCACTCGCTTTGCTGCATGCTGGGCATTGATAAGTTCTGGCTTCATGGTAGCCAGCTGGCTGTTCTAGTTTCCTGATCTTTGCCTTGCATCTTTTTTCGGCAGAAAGTCAGCATCAGTCTCATTGCCTAGTAGTAGTAGTAGTCCTGAGCCCTTTTTCCGGACAGTAGGCCATGACCTGCGGGGAAGAACAGATGACATTATTGAAATAAAAAATACAGCCAACACACTGAACACTGATGTGAAAATCACCTAAGTTGAAATGAGGCTACCTCAATGCCAGGCAAAAACGGTCGCATAGGCAAACATCTCACCATTGGTGAACCTGTCGGGGCTCTAGTCGAGAAACGAAAAAAAATATGGCTAACAGTAATCAGTAGCAGAGGCCAACAGGGGGACAGGATAGCTCGGTGGTCAGAACACTCGCTTTCCACAAGCTTTGGTTTTAAGCAGCATCGAGCGTGGTTACCAATTCGATGGGTGACCGTTTGCGCGCCTTGGTTTCAGTGCAGTTCCCCCAGTTCACCCAGCTGTAAACAGATACCTGCCCTCTTTAGGGTGAGGGAAGGTAAAGCAGCGAGGGAGAGGAAATGGGCGCCACCCTCAACATGCTGGTCCCTAGAGAAGCTGAGGTGTCTGCCTTGCTCCTCTACGACAACAAAGGTTACTGGACACCTTTACCTTTAGCTTTTAAATTCGCGTTCCCTGTGGTTTCGTCAATGGATTCCGAAAATGCTTGCCACTTGCAATGCACCATTATGGTTCAGTGCACAGCACTTAAATTTTTTTTTAATAAAGAAGGCAGAAACAGAATGCGTGTGTGTGTGTGTGTGTGTGTGTGTGTGTGTGTGTGTGTGTGTGTGTGTGTGTGTGTGTGTGTATGTGTGTGTGTGTGTGTGTGTGTGTGTGCGTGCGTGTGTGTGTGTGTGTGTGTGTGTGTGTGTTTGTGTGTGTGTATGTATGTGTGCGTATGTATGTGTGTGTGTGTGTGTGTGAGAGAGAGATTTGATTTGATTTGATTTGATTTATTCTTTTATATCGAGGATAATGGGATAAGCACTCGTGTGCTTTTTTTACATCCAGTCCCTGTGTGTATGCAGTTTTGTAAATGTCATCTGTTCCCACCGGCACACGATGGCCTACTCTTACGAAAAGCAGAACAGGATTTAACGTGTGCGCAAGATTTTCTGCGTGCGTTCGCACACGGGGCCTCGGTTTAAAGTCTTATCCGAAGGACTTTTGGGGGGAGTGGAGTCAGCACTGATGTTAACTCCAGGAGAAAAATTTCCTCGACCGGACTCGAACCCGGGTCTTCAAATTGCGAGCGCAATGTTCTGACCACTACGCCATCCGTCCCCAGAGAGAGAGAGAGAGAGAGAGAGAGAGAGAGAGAGAGAGAGAGAGAGAGAGAGAGAGAGAGAGAGAGAGAGAGAGAGAGAGAGAGAGAGAGAGAGAGAGCATATGCGCACGTACGCTATCAGACACCTTCCATCAAGAATGGTTCACCCATGACAAACCTTCACACAGCCAAGCACGGATACATGGGATGAAAACTTAAGATTCAGTTAGGCGGACTGTCGTTTTAAACTGTTAACACTAAGGACAAACTTATGACACATCACGAAAGATTGAATCAAGCTTACCTGTTGGTCGGCCCCTTGAGAGTCCATGTCCCCATTCCTCCACTTCAATGTGTTGCTGTCAGCTGAACACATAGCTGGTGATGCTGCAGGTATGCAGTCTGAAAAGAAACAACAGTCTCTTAGTTGGGTTGAACAAATACTACATGCATGGGTTATTGCGCACACATTAAAACCCT
>CM060320.1:67802991-67810491 GCA_030674155.1 Stramonita haemastoma | reverse complement strand
TCTTATCACATAGTAGATTTTGCGAAACATATGTGGGCGAGGGAGAGGAGATGGGCGCCGCCCTCAAAATGCTGGCCCCTAGAGAAGCTGAGGTCTCTGATGCCTCGCTCCCCCACGACCACATAGGTTATGAAACACTTTTACCCTTGATGTGAAACATTCCACTTGCAATGTTACTTAAATGGGAAAGAAAAATCCCCTTACAAATGGTCTGGAAAAATGGAGAAACTTGACTAATACTGAAACATACCAAAATCTGTTGATGATGAATATACTTCAGATAAATGTACTTCTACATAATTTTCCCTAAATCGTAAATCTCAAGTGGGACGTTAATTTAATCACAACAAATCACTGCAGTCTTTTTGCTCTTAAAGGCTCTTACTACATAACTGAAGCAGTGATATTGATATATGTGCTAAAAACTCAATGTCAGCATGCTACATACGGCATAGGAATGAACTATTTTGCAAGGATGGTGATGTGCATGCTTAATGAGAGAATATAACCTGCAATGCAAGGGACACAATCAAGAAACATATAAGTGACTATTGTCTTTTAGATGATATTTACTGTAAACACTGTGGTGTGTGTGTGTGTGTGTGTGTGTGTGTGTGTGTGTGTGTGTGTGTGTGTGTGTGTGTGTGTGTGTGTGTGTGTGTGTGTGTGTTCAATGCTGTTTCATTTGATGTATATTGTATAATTTATAATGTTAATTTCAAGATACCACTCAGAATTCGTCATTCTGGGATAACAAAAGTATTCTTTAGGCTTAAGTCTACTTTGAAGACTGTCAGCACACATTAAAAAAAAGCTCTACTGATCTGATATCTATCTACCGATAGGTGAAACAGATTCACACGCATTTATGTTTTATAAGTGAATCACACGTGAACTTATAACAAACCTAGTAAAGAGGACTACCATTATGACTTCAAAAAATGATATCATCACCAGTTTCTCAGAGTCAATAAAATTTCTTGAGTATAAATAAACTGAAATGGGAAGGAAGACAGACGACTTCTTGACAGTCTGGATGTAGACCATGACAGCCCTGTTTGCCCGCTGTGGACAATGGGTCATCAGTGCCACCAGCCCTGACTGACCAACTGCTTCACAAAGGAAGGGGGACTTAGGTCACTTTGGTTAATTCACGGACGGCACAAACATTGGTGGTTAGAATTCCATTATTTTACAATTGGTGGAGGGGGAGGGAGAAAGAGAGAGAGAGAGAGAGAGAGAGAGAGAGAGAGAGAGAGAGAGAGAGAGAGAGAGAGAGAGAGAGAGACAGAGACAGAGACAGAGAGACAGAGAGACAGAGAGACAGAGACAGAGAGCACCTTAAACACAAAACCTTGAAACTCACAGCCAGATACCCTTAGGAGCGAAATTTCATTCTCTGGGATACATTTCGCAATGTAATACAGTTGGGCTCAAAAGTAAACGTAGTCCTTAACACTGAACATGCTTCAAACTCCAGATAGTAAACTTGGAACCATTTCTTTTAAACAAAAGACACATTTTTTTCCTCGCTCATGGCTAAATCAGGAATATACCATTTTTTCTGAATGTGAACAAACTTGGCACCTTCCAGTCTTTTCATGATGCTAAGTGTATAGCGTGGTGCATGCACGTTAGTAGAAACAGTCTTAAAATCGTGATTTGAAAAATGGCTCTTCATGTATGTCTGGTATGTACACTGTAGGATGTAGGCCTACACACTAATGACTTGTTTTCAGGACAAAGGTTGAACATGCATTATCTCACTTTTGGTACTACATACTAATGACTTGTTTTCAGGACATAGATTGAACATGCATTAATTTCCTAACCTTTGGTAGTTTATACAAACTATTTGCGGAACCTTTACAGCGTGAATTGGACGTACCAACTTCGGACAGACCTCTATGTAAAATCCTATTGCTGTCAATGCGTTTGAAGAACAAGCAGTTTTAAAATCCGACAATAACACAACAATGAGAATGAATCATTATGATGAAATGTTCATACCAAAACTCAAAACACAAACACCTCTGTTGGACTATATGTATGTATCATCGTCGTCTGGACATGGAATGATAGTTTATATGCCATTAAAGCAACTCTATGTACAGGAATGTACAGGTGTGAGGACAATCAGTCACCAATAATGCCACTCCATTTAAATGAAGATTCGGTTTTTTCTCCTGGCAAAATTTCACCGTCCGTGATACATATAACCACACTGACAACAACCAACACTAAACCACAACACAAGTAAGTCATGAGAATTCATATACAATGCGCTTAATTATGAGACAAGTGACGACTAATTATGCATGAGTTCACGCCTACATGATGATAAGTCGAGCCAAAAATACCAAAAGTCATATGTGTTATCATTATGTACATCAGGAAAATATTTCACAACATCGATAAGATCAACATAGCAAAAAAAACCCCTCTCCAAAATATTCAAATCTTCTTGATCAAGATACTTTTGAATCTATGTCTTCAACAAAAAAACCTGCATGCACTTGCTACAAGTGAGTCTTCAATCGAGTGTTTTTTCCATTACACTGAATGTCAGCTTACGAGAGTTTACATTTTTTTTTTAATAAATAAAGAACTATCTTTTGAAGCTTGAATCATATCATGCCAAAATAATAATAATACATCTGTGCTAATTATAACAAACTTCTGTTTACGAGGACATTACGAATTGAGTCAGTTTGAAAATTAATGATCATTGACTGTGCAATATCTTTTTCCTGTCAGTGAATCTGGAGTCACATTCTGTACTTTGAAACAATTTTTTCTTACCTTTGGTAAGAAGCTTTCAAACAGCTCTAAATACGGTTCAAGTATGTTTGTCCGTCGTGTTCGACGATGACCTCCAAAAAAGCAGAGGAAGCAGCTGCTGTTTCAGAAACTGAGCAGAAATTTGATTATAGTGGAGATGCCTTGCCCACAGTACATCCCCACTCTCTCGGCCAAGAGGGCTTAAGGACAGTCAGCGTTGGAGATGTTCTCCAAAGGCCAACTAGCCCCCAGGGCTGCATGTAGCACATGAGGACGGTTCCGGTGATTAGTGTCAATGTGTCAAAATCTTGCTCTTCTAGCAAACAATGGCTTTATTTCAAAACTACATGAAAATCCAACCTCTATACACACCCTCACTTTTGCTCTTATATTCTTAATGGGATTACAAAAAAAACCCCATCTTTCTTTCGTGGGGATGCTAGGGTTTCTTTCAGAACGAACAGCATTCCCATCTTCTAGAAATCAAATGTCCCCTTTTCTATCACTCTCTTTGTTTCTGTCTTTTTTTTGGGTACTTCTTTATACCCCCCTTCCCTCTCTCATGCTGATGCTTTTGTCAACACAACTCAATTCTCCTGTATTTAAAAAAAAGAAGCAAATTTGAATATGTGTTTTGGTGATATTTTATAATGAGCTGCCCCGAAGATGGAATGTATCGGCCTAAGCCAGCGGGCAGACCTCCTGCAGAGTTAGGAGAGGAGAAAACCAGACACTATGCATTCCACCCGATAATTAAAAAAAAAAAAAGCCATGCAAACCGAATACACTTTTTGGGTCTCTCTATTGAAATGTCTAGAATGTTGTTTTAAAAAAAGAAAAAAGTTACATAAACAGTGATATATAACTTGTTTTACTAATGTACGGGGACGGGATGCTCAGTGGTCAGAGCGCTCGCTTTCCCCCAAGCTAAGGTTAAGCAGCATCGAGCGTGGTTACCAGTTGGATGGGTGACCGTTTGCGCGCCTTGGCTTCAGTACAGTTCCCCCCAGTTCACTCAGCTGTAAATGGGTACCTGCCCTCTTTAGGGTCAGTGAAGGTAAAGCAGCGAGAGAGAGAGAGGAGATGGGCGCCGCCCTCAGTATGCTGGCCCCTAGAGAAGCTGAGGTCTCTGATGCCTCGCTCCCCTACGACCGCCTAGGTTATGGGATACCTTTACTCAATATTTCAGAGTTACTGCTATATCGCTTTGATATGATATTAAAATCCCGAGGAAACAAACAAAAAAACCCCAGCAACAACAATGGTAGGTGTAAAACTAGTGCAGTTCCAGGACGAACAAGGTAATAAGAATCTTAGAATAACAGGCGCTTGAAACAATACAACGATGTCCAATAATTATAGTAGAAGGAAACATTTTTTTAACACGTTCAGAAGTTGGCGTAGATGGCTGTTGTGACTTATATCTACCACTCAAGCCTTTTCACTATGTACAGCAAGTGCACACTTTGCTACAATGTAAAGCGTGCAAAAAAATTTCGCTCTATCACAACACATAATTCCACTTAAAACATTGCCTGTGTGAGATTTTATCTAAAACAGGCTATGTATCGCAAAAGTAACATCTCACTTCAGTAATGACATAACATGGTATGGTTAATACAATATCTATCATCTGGTACGATTCATATAATAATTAACTATCATTTTACAGACACAAAACATGGAAGGGGGGAAAACAGTACTTTTACACACAAATCGATGAGGATTATTATTTATATAAGTTATTGATTGAGCATTCTGTACAACATCGATCAGCATGAATCAGATACTATACAAGAGAGATGAATAATAATAATAATATGTTTGTTCAGGCTATGTACAACGTTAGGCATAACAACAAAATATCAACGCAAAAAATACAAATCATCAAGAATAGTCTCTTTCAAACATGAAAAACTTATTATTCATCATAGCGGTCTGTTTGTCTCAAGTCTTCTACCCACAAAAAAAATCAAGCCCTACTCATTTCACCCTTACCCCCACCCCCTCCATTTAATTAAGTCACCCACTTAACCTCGGTTGACCCCATAGAAGCAAATCTCCTTTTCTGCATCTATAAAAGATGGGGGCGGGATAGCTCAATGGTCAGAGCGCTCGCTTTCCCCCAGCCAATGTTAAGCAGCGTCGAGCGTGGTTACCAGTTGGATGGGTGACCGTTTGCGCGCCTTGCCTTCAGTACAGTTCCCCCAGTTCCCCAAGCTGTAAATGGGTACCTGCCCTCTTTAGGGTCAGGGAAGGTAAAGCAGCGAGGGAGAGGAGATGGGCGCCGCCCTCAAAATGCTGGCCCCCTAGAGAAGCTGAGGTCTCTAACGCCTCGCTCCCCTACGACCACAAAGGTTATGGGACACCTTTACCCTTTTTTAAAAATAAAAGAAGCAATACCAACAAGAAGCAAAGCCTACATTGACTCACTTGTGTGCACAAACTTCACAATTTTGGAATGAAAAAAAACCACAACGACCCTGGGAGTTTGAGAAAATTGAAGGTGTAATGCAATGAAATGTTCAATAATTGGGATTTATTTTGATAATAGTGTGTGTGTGTGTGTGTGTGTGTGTGTGTGTGTGTGTGTGTGTGTGTGTGTGTGTGTGTGTGTGTGTGTGTGTTTGTGTGTGTGTGTGTGTCTCTGTGTCTCTGTGTGTCTGTGTCTGTGTCTGTGTTGCCATGTGTAATGTTTATAATCTTTTACCCCCCCCATATTAATAAGCAGCCACTGAGGTAAATATTGCGTTTTCATCCAACCACCAAAACTCTTGTGTTTATACCATAACCATAGAACGTATATTTAGACTGCTCTCATGAAACATAAAATTTCGATAACAACAGCAACAACAAAAAACCAATTCTGATATCAACACCTTTATCAGCAAACATTTCAGGATACTCCCGTTCTGATAGAATACACGACATACACGATAACAACAATGAAAACAAGCACAAAAATATCACTCTTTATTTCTGATCAATAACCAACGAATTTGTTTATTTTTCTTTTTCTTTCTCAGCAATAACACTTTACATAAACACCCATGTTTGTGAGTATAGGGAAGGAAGTGGGTGGGGGTGGGGTGGGGGGGAAGCGAGAAGTTCAACAAACCGTTAGTAACATCTAATACATCTTCTTGATATTGTCTTCAGATTATATTAAACAAATCTTTGGGGAAAACAATACAGTACGTCTACTGATCCAAGAATTCAAGTATTTCAGGACAACAAAAAAATAATGTTCAAGTTTAGCTAGAGATGCAAAAAAGCTACTTTTTGTTTTAATTATGTTGAATGTATAATAAGGAACCCTCAATCAAAGCTTCAATTTTTTTTAATGATACCTATCTGGTCACATTTTGCATCTCAACTGTATAGGGACCATGTCAGATTTGATTTTCAGTAATTCGCATTGCTTTTTGAATGGACCATTCCAGCCACGTGGAAAAGAGGGAGGGGGAGGGAGGGGTGTCTGCTGCATGGGTAACAGCTTGCCCTCTATGCTTACTTACTTACCCAGGCTTTGCGCTCTTAGAGCATAAAACAACGAAACCAGTTAAAAAAAAATCAATACATCCATGCAACCAATTAAAAGAATCATAACAATAATGTATCATATTTATTGGTGTAGTCAACAAGGAAATATAATTATCAACTAGTCCATCACACTCTTAATGTACAGGCACAAATATGACATCACTTTAACATCAAGAAACTAACCCCCCAAGCTCTTTCTGTTGTTGTTGTTGTTGTTGTTGTTGTTGTTGTTGTTGTTGTTGTTCTTCTTCTTCTTCTTCTTCTTCTTCTTCTTCTTCTTCTTCTTCTTCTTCTTCTTCTTCTTCTTCTTCTGCGTAAATGCGCAAAACAAGATTTTAGTATAACTCTGACCAAAAACTTTGTTTCTTAATCAACACACGCACAATTTCACCTAGCCTTCATCCAAGTACAGTAATTAACGTTTTGTGTGATTAATCATATCTACAGTGAATTTCTAGCACAAAACTTCCTGGAAAAAAAAGCCCAAACAAAATCTTCCGAAGCCTAAGTACGGCTGCCTAACATAGGATAGAGTACTACACAACGCAAACTTTCGCCCACAAACAAAAGATAAAGAAACATACAAAGAAATGTACACACACAAAAATAACAAAGAAACAGCAACAATAACAACAGAGACAGCAACGAAAACAACGACAACAACAATGATGTCAATGATACGAGTGACTGTTGTTACATAAGCAGAAAGAAGGGGCAAGGAAGAGAGAAAGAAAGAAAGAAAAGAAAGAAAGAAAGAAAGAAAGAAAGAAAGAAAGAAAGAAAGAAAAGAAAAGAAAAGAAAGAAAAATATAAGGAAAGATAGAAGAAGAAGAAGAATTGCGAAGAAGAAGAAGAAGAATTGCGAAAGAAAGAAGAAGAAGAAGAATGCGAAAGAAGAGAGAAGAATGCGAAGAAGAAGAAGAAGAAGAAGGAAAAAGAAGAAGAAGAAGAGAGAGAAGAAGAAGAAAAGAAGAAGAGAAGAAAAGAAGAAAAAAAGAATGGCGAAAAAGAAGAAGAAGGACTTACTGGTACCTCATTTAGATGTAGGCCAGTTTTTAAACTAAGCGAATGATTTCCTATTTCAAGAGTGAAACAGTATACACTGGATGAAGAACCCTCCCCTCCCCTCTCCTCCCAAATATAGCTGTCATGCGTGTTATTCTTTGAGAGCACACA
>CM060320.1:67782991-67790491 GCA_030674155.1 Stramonita haemastoma | reverse complement strand
ACACACACACACACACACACACACACACACACACACACACACACACAACACACACACACACACTGTAATTCAATTAAGAAAAAAACTCAACCCCACCCCCAAAAATAAAGTTCGAAGAAAGCCAACACTGTGATTTGTCTATTTCCAGTTCAATAGAAAACCGACAAATTAATAATCAGCAACTGTAAATTACCTATTTCACTCACACAGAAAACCACGACACAAATTTACAACACTAAACTGCATAATTATCTTCACTTACACATAAAAATCACGTAAAAAGCAACAATGGCTTTGACGCATTTTAGATGAAAATTTAAAAAAAAAGCAACAACCCTAACAACGAAAGAACCACTTCAATGTCTAATTTCAACGCAACAGAGAATAGTCAGTAACAAAGGGGGGTTCGTGTCTTCTTTTGCCAAGATACATTGAAAATCTGTCTGTCTGTCTGTCTGTCTGTCTGTCTGTCTGTCTGTCTGTCTGTCTGTCTGTCTGTCTGCTTGCCTGCCTGCCTGCCTGCCTGCCTGCCTGCCTGCCTGCCTGCCTGCCTGCCTGCCTGCCTGCCTGCCTGCCTGTCTGCCTGCCTGCCTGTCTGTCTGTCTGTCTGTCTGTCTGTCTGTCTGTCTGTCTGTCTGTCTCTCTCTCTCTCTCTCTCTCTCTCTCTCTATCTATCTATCTATCTATCTATCTATCTATCTATCTATCTATCTATCTATCTATCCATCTATCTATCTTATCTATCTCTCTATCCATCCCTTAGTCTGGCAACAGTGGGGGCACCCCCCCTAAGACGTGACAACTAGTCCCCCCCATTCCTCCCTCTGTCCATTCGCTGGTGTTGTCCTCCCATCTGTTCCTGGGTCTGCCTCGTTTTCTTCCTTTGTTGAAAAGATCACATCAATAATCCTTCCTTTAGAAGTAGAGGCGGATGGCAAAAAGACACGCTATAATTAATACGGGAAAAACAAAAATCAGAAGAGAGGGTCCCCTTGAAGTCATTACACTGAAGCTGACAGTGTCAATATCAGCTCCTGTATCACGTGAATGAACTTATCTACATCCTGGTTCACAGACTGAGAGACAAGACACAAGGTAGGGAGGCAGATAGACAGACAGAGTGATAGACAGACAGGCAGACAGACAGAAAGACAGAGAAAGAAATCGATAGGTAAGTTTAAAGACAGAGGATAGATAGATAGATACATAGATAGAAAGGAAAAGAGATAAATAGATAGAGATAGATAGATAGATAGATAGAGAGAGAGAGAGAGAGAGAGAGAGAGAGAGAGAGAGACAGAGAGAGAGAGACAGAGACAGAGAGAGAGACAGAGAGAGAGAGGCAGAGACAGACAGACAGAGAGAGAGAGCAACAGAGAGAGAGAGAGACAAGAGAGAGAGAGAGACAGAGAGAGAGAGAGAGACAGACAGACAGAGAGACAGAGAGAGAGACAGACAGAGAGAGAGAGAGAGACAGACAGAAAGACAGAGAGACAGAGAGAGACAGACAGAGAGACAGAGAGAGACAGAGAGAGACAGAGAGAGACAGAGAGAGAGAGAGAGAGAGAGAGAGAGAGAGAGAGAGAGAGAGAGAGAGAGGAGAGAGAGAGAGAGAGAGAGAGAGAGAGAGAGAGAGAGAAGACAGATATATAGACGGATATAACAACAAGACATGATAAAGCACACTACACACACTACACACAGAGAAAGCCTAACTTAACCCAGACACGAACACCACTCACCCTGTACACGGTCTGAGGCATGATGATCAGCTCCACCTGGCCACTGGGCAGGTTGTCCACGTCCAGGAGTCTGACGGTGCCCACACCCACCAGGTGACGCCGGGACACGTGGTGGGAGGAGTACACCTGGAACTCCAGGGCCGACTCCTCGCTGATCTCGTTGGGCACCAAGTCCTTGATGGCGAACTTCTCCAGAAACAGGGGGTCCTGAAACACCCACGAGGTACGGAAACTTTTAACGCTTGAGACTATGATACCTCGGGCCCTACCCTCCTTCCACCTCGTTTTTTTTTTTTAACTTTTTTTTTTAACACCACCTTAAGTTACAGCAGATTTCTCTCTGCGTGAATTCGGGCTGCTGTCCCTTTCTGGTGGAGAGCGCGTCGCCACGAGAGCAGCGCCACCCGTGATTTTTTCCCTCCTTGTCTATAACTGTGTTTGTTTTCCCTATCAGATTGACTTTTTTCTACATAATTTTTGCCTGGAACAACTCTCTTGTTGCCGTGGTTTCTTTTTACGTGCCCTAAATAATTTTGTGTAACATGGGACCTCGGTTTAAAGTCTCATCCGACCAGATCACCACTCAGGGTCTAATGGATAGGGGAAAAGTTTTGGGCCCAAACGGAGTTTAAACCACCGCTCATTTCCGATGCGGACTTTTCGTTTTCTAGGCAGGCGCTATAACCTGTTGCTAAGGAGGGTGAGGTAAAGGTAAAGGTGGCCCATAACATATATGACGCTCCACCACATAAGGAGTCGCATTGCACCAGAGGTCAATTTATAGTTACTGACATGTTATTAATCTGCAATGAAATGGCATTACAATGCAAAAAAACCAGATTGAAAATCAGACAATTCTATGAATTGTTTTTTACAAGGTGAAATTATAGACTGCAGGAAATGACAAAATGAGAAATGGACACGTTTAGCATCGTAATAAATGGTCAGAATGAGGGCTTGGGCATTCTAAAAACACGTTTAAAAACAAAAGGATACAAAATTATGACATGCTATTTCATGACACGGTCTAATAATGGCTATAGTTTTTATAATCAATCAAAATCTCAAAGTTGCCAACTTGACCCACACATGCCTTTAATGGCTCCTAGCGGAAAAAAGTACGTTAGATGCTAAGCGACTCATTTCGTGGTGGAGTGCCACAATTATGTGGTCGTAGGGAAGCGAGGCATTAGAAGCCCAACAAGCCTAAAAGAAGCGATTTGTACTGCTGGGACTTACCCGTGTGTTGCGCAAGGTCTTGGTTCGGTACTTGAAGGCTCGGCCGGGGACGAGGAAGGCTTTGACGTAAGGGTTCACCTCGATGTCCTTAGGCACCCCGGGAATCACCAGACCCTGTGCCTGGAGACACACACAGAGAGGCAGAAAAGAATTATAGCCTCTGTGCATCTTTCTCGTCGGGGTGATGGTCATTGTCGTCGTCGTCGTAGTCGTCATTATCATAATCATGATTATCAGCAGCAGAAGCAGCAGTAGCATTCCCCTCTTCCTCCTTCTCCTCCTCCTCCTCATTGATCATCATCATCATCATCATCATCATCATCATCATCATCATCATCATCATCATCATCATCATCATCATCATCATCATCATCATCCCACCACCACCACCATCACTACTGCCATCACCACCAGCACCACTACCATCCTCTTCCTCCTCCTCATCGTCATCATCGTCGTCGTCATCTCCACCACCACCACCACCACCACCACCACCACCACCACCACCACCACCACCACCACCACAATTGTCTCTGTCGTTATCTTCACTATTATCATCGTTGTTTCTACTCTCCTCTATCTCACTCTTGTAATTACTCATGTGGTAGTCCTTTACTTCTTGGATGCCTCTCATCTTTGTAGGGGACGGGATAGCTCAGCGGTCAGAGCACTCACTTTCCCCAAGTCAAAGTTAAGCAGCATCGAGCGTGGTTACCAGGTGGATGGGTGACCGTTTGCGCGACTAGGCTTCAGTACAGTCCCCCCATTTCACCCAGCTGTCAATCAATACCTGCCCTCTTTAGGGTCAGGGAAGGTAAAGCAGCGAGGGAGAGGAGATGGGCGCCGCCCTCAATATGCTGGCCCCTAGAGAAACTGAGGTCTGTGACGCCTTGCTCCCCTACGACCGCCTAGGTTATGGGACACACCTTTACCTTTTTACCTCATCTTTGTTCCCGATCCATCTTTGCCCACTCTATGCAGCATTTGCTTTGTCGTCTGCTTCTTTGTAAACACCCACCCCCCTTTCTCTCGCTACCTGCCGATCTTCATTCCCATCATGTATAAACACATACCATCAAATATGCACGTTAAAGATACCATCATTCATGTTAGCGTAATTCGGCGGGTTACCGAAAACACGAACATACCCAGCATGCATCCCCGAAGTCAGAATGCAGCTACCTTCATAGCGGACAAAAGTGGATGCATATAGAAAAGTATCAGCATTGGTAAAACCATGGAGCGATGGGAATAAAACGAAACTTCTTGTAAGTGATATGCTCAGAAAGAATGATAAATTTCGTATGATAGTAAATCACACCCAAGACACAAAAATCGATGACTCTCGTCGTGCAAGCATTATGTTTCTCTCAAGTTTCACACACACATACACACACATACATACACACATACACACACACGCACGCACACACACACACACACACACACACACACACACACACACAACACACATACTCACACACTTACACACACGCACAAAGGCACGCGTGCACGCACGCACGCACACGCACGCACACACTTGCAGGCAAACAAACACACACACACATACGCACAGATGACACGGGGGGAACAGGTGAAATTTACAAAACTGTAATCACACGAGGACTGGATGTAAAAAAAAACAACATATGTGCAATTATTTCGTTGTCCATGAAATAACAATAAATAAAAGTGATAAAACATAGACAGACAGACAGACAGATACACAAAGACACAGACAGAAAGACAGACTGACAGACAGACACACGCACACACATACACACACACACACACACACACACACACACACACACACACACACACACACACACACACAGAGAAAAATCGATGACTCCATTGCCTTGGTTGTTCACTTTAAATTTCACAAAGGCAAAATAATATATCAATGCCTCGCTGACTCTGGCTGTGAAACACGAGATAAAGCATCTTTTGTTTTGCCAATGCCTTCATACATCGCAATGTGTCTGGCTGGTCTTTCATAAGGTTTCTGTTGCTTTGCAAGGCAAGGCAAGGCAAGGCAAGGCAAATTTTTTTTATTCGAGGATAATAGATAAGCACGAGTGTGCTTTTTTACATCCAGTCCCCGCCCTTTTCAGGGATTACATCAAGATAAAAAAATGACTACACAATAGCAATAATAATGATCCAAATACCAAGAGCAAGAACCATACCAAGTATCAAACAGCATGCAAGAATTAGGACAGAGATACAATAATAAGGTAATGATATAAAAAGGCACTCAGTCAGAAACGAAAATAAGAAGTAAGAATCAATGATGATTTATAATTGGAAGAAAAGAAAAAAAAAAGAAAAAAAAGAAGAGCAAACGTGAGAATATGATCAGGTAAATGACTGAAAACATCAATCCACCACATCTATCAACAAAAGAGAGAGAGAAAGAGAGAGAGAGAGAGAGAGAGAAAAGAGAGAGAGAGAGAGAGACAGACAGACAGACAGACAGACAGACAGACAGACAGACAGAGACAGAGACAGAGACAGAGACAGAGAGACAGACAGACAGACAGACAGACAGACAGACAGAGAGAGAGACAGAGAGAGAGAGAGGAGAGAGAGAGAGAGAGAGAGAGAGAGAGAGAGAGAGAGAGAGAGAGAAGAGAGCACGAGAGAGATATATATCTTTATTTTCCAATGGTTACAGATAAGCATTCGCATAAATGATATACCTCCGGCCCTTGCCCTGATTAGGGACTATCAAGAAATCAAGAAGAAAGCCCTTCGCAAAAAGCACAACTACAAAACAACAATCTGACAATCAGTAAGATAAAGGAAAAAGCGGTAAGTAAACGAACAAGTTCTCTCCTTCTGTTAAAAAAGAAAGAAAGAAAGAAAAGAAACGCACACATTTTCTGAGAAAAATAAAACTAAATTGTCAACAGCCTGAAGACACTACTTGACTTAACGCTCATTATTTATATAGCCTGCTGTCTCTTGGAGAGATTTACATGCAAGGTGTGCGAGATATGTACTGACAAAACCTCTTTCGTTCCATTTTCATTTGTGTCGGGATGAGGGTAGCAATAATCTATTGTGCCGAACAGAGAAGATCTACAATCAACAATTTTTTTTTAAAAAACCATGTCAGGAAAAAATATTTAAAATACAATTTACCTTTCGTTTATCTTATTTTGCCGGTATGTCCATTGGTCCATGTTGCGCTAATGCGCGACGCTTAGAATTCCCTCCCCTGACCATGAAAAACACTGTTGCCTTCTTTAAAACTACTAAAATTCATAAAGGATTGTCGCCCATCGCTTTGAATTGCCTCCCTTAGCAAGAACGCTGTTGTCTTCTTTGTTCTTACTAAAATTCATAAAGGACCGCCGTTTCAGGGGAGTTAATTAAAGACACCCACAAAATAACTTATACCACGAAGAATTCTTTCGTGTCTAGTTTTGAATGTATGAGATCATTTACATCCCTAAAATTCCGTTCTGACGGTAGATATCCCAAGATCATTATTTTGCTCAACTGCAGAGGACGTTTTGTTTCAAACTCAAAGAAATCATGCAAATACATCCGACATTCTTGTGTATAATTTTTTTTGTGGTGAGAGAATGAGTGAATAATGAATGAATGAGTGAATAACTTTATTTTTACTTGTTACAGAGTAAGTATGTACATACTTTTTCCATCTGCCCTTGCCCTGATTAGGGAATATGTATTTAAAAAATGTTCAAAGGTAATAACAACCCCCTACCCCAAACACCACAATCACCAACAACAGTTCAACCTATGATTAAAAAAAAATATAGGTATACATTTAAGAAACACATAATCCCCACTGGGTACATTGATAATTATTTTTCTAAAAAGAAATAATTATGTATTCAACAAACACTTCATCTCCAACTGACTCAAACCTTAATGCCAAAACAGATGCACTGATAATCATTATGTAAATCAAATAGATTAGATTAGAGGAGAAAAAATAGAGGAGACAGTAGAGAAGAGCAACCCAAACAACCCCTCCCCAGCTAATTATATATCAAAACATTTTCACATATCTTTCTCACTTTAAACCAGTGTTATGAAGAAGAAAAGCTTACAAAAATAACCTAACAACAAACATTAAAAAAAAAATCAACAACATTAAGATGTATCGCCACGTAAAATACCCAAAGATGACATTGCTTATTCAGACGAGACTATAGACCGAGGCCCCGTGTGTGAACGCACGCAGAACATCTTTGGCACACGTTAAAAACCCGTTCCGCCTTTCACAAGAGCAGGTCATTGTGTACCGCGGATGACAAAGAAATAGAAAAAAAATCAGCATGAACACACGTGTTGTGTTTAGACACCATCCCTGAGAAAAAAAATCGGGGAGTTGGAGTCCCCAGGGCGGTTTGGTGCTGTATATGGCAGCGTTCTGGTTGTGGATCCTGCGAGGGCACTGGAATTATTTTTTTATATGTCACTCTAAATCGTTGGAGGGTGTGTGTGTGTGTGTGTGTGTGTGTGTGTGTGTGTGTGTGTG
>CM060320.1:67772991-67777991 GCA_030674155.1 Stramonita haemastoma | reverse complement strand
TTGGTTTAAAACGCTGTCCTAGCAACTTGTCTTCTTCCCTTTTGACCGGTCCAGTTCTTGAGACAGGGGTCAGGTGGATATAAATCAAGAAAGCAGAGAGGTAGATGCTGCTAGTGTTTTTTTTTTTTTTTTTTTTTTTTAGAGTTGCGTTTGTTGGCTTTTTTGTTGTTTCACATGGAGATTTTTTTTTTTCAGTCTGAATCTTTTTTTGTAATGATGGTGCTTAGTGTATTGTCTTTTTATTTTATTTTTGGGTGGACGGGGCTGTGTCTTCATAATTATTATTGATTTGTTTTTAGTTTTTTACCACTACTTGCAAGAAAATATATGTAATCTAGTCGAACCCAGTGTTATGCAATGTTAATACATTGTAATAGGAAAGGATTCGAAGCACTACGAAATGTAGGGTAATATGAAGATGACTCTATCAGTTGAAATATTAATATAAAGATATACACATATGCATATACATAAACATATACATGATGTGCACGCACGCACGCACGCACACACACACACACGCGCGCGGGCACACACACACACACACACACACACACACACACACACACACACACACACACACACACACATAATATATATATATATATATATATTATATATATATAATTGTTTATGTTATATAATATATATAAATATCTTGTTTTGTTGGTGATCATGTGTAGTATAAACATAATATAAAATATTCTTTTTTAATTTTCGACAAATGAGAAACCACAACATTTTCTCCAACAATCATTCTAATTGTTCTCCTTCCCTTCCCCCATTACCTCTAACATGGAACAAATCATTCGGAATCCTTATTCTCCTACCTCTCCTACACCTGCTATGTCTTATATCATCACTCTTTCTCCTACCTCATCTCTCCGCCTCTTCAGCTTTCCCTCTGGTTCCTCTTCTTCCTATCTTCTCTTCTTCCTGCTTTCTTTCTCTTTTACTTTTTTCTTTTTTCTTTCTTTTCTTTCTTTCTTTCTTTCTTTCTTATTTAATTGATTCATTTATTATTATCTATCAATTTATTTATTCATTCAATCTTTTATATCGAGGATAATTGAATTATGTACTCGTGTGCTTTTTTTTTACATCCAGTCCCCGTGTGCATAAAGTTTTGTAAATCTTGTCACCTGTTTCCACTGGCGCACAATGGCCCACTCTTATTAAAAAAACCAGAACAGGATTTAACGTGTGCGCAAGATATTCTGCGTGCGTTCGCACACGGGACCTTGGTTTACAGTCTCATCTGAAGGACTTTTGGGGAGAGTGGAGTCAGTGTTGATAGAAGAATAAATAAATAAATGATAAATAACTCCAGATAAATTTCTCCTGCCAACTTTTCATGTTTACTACACGCTCATTAAAACTCAAGCAAATGTATTTAATTAAAGAAAACCCACAGTACAAGATGTAAACAGTGACCCACAATAAGACACCAAAGAGAAAAAGTTTGCTAGGAAAATTAAAAAAAAAATGTAGAGAAAATTGTCTGGTGGTATAAGGTGGTAAAGGTGTCCCTTAACCTATGTGGTCGTAGGGGAGCGAGGCATCAGAGACCTCAGCTTCTCTAGGGCCCAGCATATTGAGGGCGGCGCCCATCTCCTCTCCCTCGCTGTTTTACCTTCCCTGACCCTAAAGAGGGTAGGTACCCATTTACAGCTGGGTGAACTGGGGGAATTGTACTGAAGGCAAGGCGCACAAACGGTCACCCATCCAACTTTGTAACCACGCTCGATGCTGCTTAACCTGGCTGGGGGAAAGCGAGCACTCTGACCACTGAGCTATCAGAGACAGAATAATAAATAACCCCAGATAAATGCCTCCTGACAACTTGTTGTTTTTACTACATGGTCATTAAAACTCACAACAGGTCTCCTCAAACGCAAGCAAAGATATTTTACTTCAAGAGAACACACAGAACGTAAACAGTGGCCAACAATAAGACACCAGAGAAACCAAATTTACTGAAAACAAGGTGTAAAAATATTTGTTGAGAAATAAAAGACCAAAAACAAAAGAAAAAAAGAAGGAAAACATGGCTTTTTCAAAAGGCACTCTTATGCCAAATAAAGACATACATAAAACTTCTATTGACTCCCCCCCCAAAAAAAAAAACCACCAACGGAAAGAAAACTAAGGATGCTACTTCATAACCAACTTGAACACGAACCTCTCTTCCTTCCTGCAGACGAAAAAAAGACCAAACCAAACCAAACAAAACAATAAAACAAACAAAAAACAAAACATCAACATTTTTCTCATTTCTTGCTGATAATTAGCAGTATTCATTTTCATCAGCGCGCATTTTCTATTTGCCTATTGTTCTTCTTCTTGGTGTGTAGCTCTCTCTCTCCGCCCCCCCCCCCCCCCCCCCATTCACTCTTACCATTGGAAGCACAATACCAGTGCACCTTCCAGGCTGTCTTTACATTGTCTGCCAGTTCTAGTGACAGGAGAAACAAAGGTTAGGTGTGCTGTAAATCCTGGTATCAGACACGGACGACCGAAATCAATAAGTCCTTACCTTTTGTTAAGGTAGGATAGATCACAGAGAGAAGGACAGAGAGCAGGGGAGAGAGAGGAGAGAGAGAGAGAGAGAGAGAGAAGAGAGAGAGAGAGAGAGAGAGAGAGAGAGAGAGAGAGAGAGAGAGAGAGAGAGAGAGAATGAGAGAGAGAGAGAGAGAGAGAGAGAGAGAAGAGAGAGAGAGAGAGGAGAGAGAGAGAGAGAGAGAGAATGAGAGAGAGACAGACAGACAGACAGACAGACAGACAGACAGACAGACAGACAGACAGACAGACAGACAGAGACAGAGACAGAAAGAGAGAGTGAGAGAGAGAGAGTGAGAGAGAGAGAGGCAGAGAGAGAGAGAGAGAGAACTCGAACTCGAACTCGAACTCGAATGTTTTATTGAGGAAATATGGATAAGCCAGAGGCTTCTTTACACCAGGTCCTCATAAAAAAACAAAAACCAAACAAACAAAATACCAAAAAAACCCCCACCAACAACAAAACCCACTGGCAAACAATCATAAGAATTATATAACATATAGATCTAGTAAAGCAAATAATAAGCTTAATTACTTAGTTATTTATATAACCAACTATCCAATTACACTCACACAGAGAGAGAGAGAGAGAGAGAGAGAGAGAGAGAGAGAGAGAGAGAGAGAGAGAGAGAGAGAGAGAGAGAGACAGACAGACAGACAGACAGACAGACAGACAGACAGACAGACAGACAGACAGACAGACAGAGACAGAGAGACAGAGAGACAGAGAAAGAAAGAGACAGAGAAAGAGACAGAGAAAGAGAGGCATAGATATACAGATCACAGAGACAGATACAGATACAGAGACACAGAGAGAGAGACAGAGAGTGACATAGAGAGAAAGAGACACAGACAGAGAGACACACAGACACAGAGACAAAGTGACAGGGAGACAGACAGACAGACGGACAGACAGACGGACGGACAGACAGGAACACGAACACAACCAAATGATTGAATTTGATTTTCAGAAAAAGCAACAAGCTAAGCATGGTTCGCCTTATTCCTCACCAGCCCTCCAAACTGTACAATATTATGAAAAAGAGAGAGAAACAACTGCTTCAGGAAGAAGAAAACAACAACAGCAGCAACAACAACAACAATAGCAAACGAACCACAGGCTAGTAACTTCACTTTCTTAATGGCTACATTAGCTTTACCTCAGAAAACTATCAAAATGGATCAACTGTTTTCGATTACATTTTTTATCTTACCTCAACATCGTAGAACCTTTCAGAAAAAAAGATTTTTTTCACATTATATTTTCATTTTCACACCACTTTAAGTCACGGCAGATTTCTCTGCGTAAAATTTGGGCTGCTATCCCTTCCCAGAGAGAGCGCGTCGCCACAAGTGTAGCGCCACCCAATATTTATTTTCTTTTTTTTTGTCTGCAACTGTATTTGTTTCCCTATCAGAGTGGCTTTTTCTCTACACAATTTTGCCAAGGACAACCCTTTTGTTGCCGTGGGTTCTTTTACGCGTGAGTTAAATGTGTAACATTTGGAACCTCAGTTTATCGTATCATACAAAGGACTAACACCCTACCCACCACTCATGGTCTAATGGATGGGGGAAAAGTGTTGGGGCCCAAATGGGATTCAAACCACCTCACACTCCGACCCAGACTTTTTGCTTTCTAGGCAAGGCGCGTTACCTGTAGACCACCGATCCACCATCCACAATTTGGTTTTATTGTTCCTAACTAGATTGAATTAAGACCTACCTACGTGATTTAAGCCTCAGGATAATATAGATTTTTCCACACATCACCACAACACAACAAATAAAAAAAGCTTGGGAAACTTTTTCCATGACTTGGCAATCTTGTAACTTAACATTTCCCGAAACCCCCAATCCCACCATAGCATCCATATCTCCTCTCCCCTCCCCTCCCCGTCCCCCCCCCCTCCCCCACTTTCTCTTGCTCCACTCAGAATGGAACATCCCCCGGTCCGTCTTCAAATCCCTCCAGAGTGACAGGCGTCAGGTGTGTTGTAGATCCCGAGGATCAGACAGGGAAATCAATAAATCCCTGGATTCGGGACAGGGAGAAGGAGAGGGAGAGGGAGGGAGGGAGGGAGGGAGGGAGGGGGAGAGGGAGAGAGAGAGAGAGAGAGAGAGAGAGAGGGAGAGGGAGAGGGAGAGAGAGAGAGAGAGAGAGAGAGAGAAGGAGAGGGGAGAGAGAGAGAGGAGAGGGGAGAAATAGAGAGACTGAGAGAGAGAGGAGGGAGGGAGAGAGAGAGAGAGAGGGAGAGGGAGGGAAAGAGGGGGAGAGAGAGAATTTTTTATATTTATTTCAAGATGGTACATTGAGTAAGCAATAATTTTGCTTTTTTTCATCAAGCCTTGAGAGAGAGAGAGAGAGAGAGAGAGAGAGAGAGAGAGAGAGAGAGAGAGAGAGAGAGAGAAGAGAGAGAGAGAGAGAGAGAGAGAGAGAG
>CM060320.1:67760491-67762991 GCA_030674155.1 Stramonita haemastoma | reverse complement strand
TTTATGCAGTTTTGTAAATTTTTGTATCCCTTCCCAACGGTACACAATGGCATACTCTTTCAAAATGTGGAACAGGTTTTAACGTCTGTGTAAGATGTTCATTGGCAGTGACCACGACCTTGTACTTACCACCATCAGGCTGAAACTGAAAGCAAAACAACAGCCAAAAAGCCCACGCATAAGATTCGACCTGGAAAAACTCAAAGACCCAACAGTGGTTGAGAACTTCCAAGCCAACATTGGAGAAAAGTTCGCCGCACTCACAGCCATCGACAATGATGTGGACACATTGGCCAACAACATCAAAGAAGTGCTAACGACAGCAGCAGAAGAAACATTATGAAGAAGCAGAACAAAGAAACAACCCTGGGTGACAAATGAGGTTCTTGACCTCTGCGACAAAAGAAGAGAACTTAAAAAACAAAAGTTCACAAGTCAAGAAGCTTACAAGAAGTACATGGATAGCCACAGAGAAGTGAGGAAAAAGATGAGAGAAGCCAAAGAAGCGTGGATAGAAGAACAATGTAACAACATCGAAGCTGGAATGACCAAGGGAAACAGCAAAACAGCTTACGACACTTTGAAAGCACTAACGAAAACCACACAGCCTAAAGCCTCTGTTATTGAAGACAAAGAAGGAAATCTTTTAACGGAAAACAATGCCATCCTCCAACGCTGGACAGAATACTGTGAGGGATTGTACAACTACCCACTACGCCCAGATACCAACATAGTTTCTGACAAACCCCCTGAACACCAAGATAAAGACCCACCAATACTAAGGTGTGAAGTAGATGCAGCTATTATACAATTGAAGAAGGGGAAGTCCCCTGGAATCGATAACATCCCAGCTGAACTCATAAAAAATGGAGGGAATGAAACAGCAAGGCGATTCACAGAACTTTGTCAGAAGATCCACGACACCAAAGAATGGCCAAAAGAATGGACACAGTCTCTTGTAATACCCCTGCCAAAGAAAGGAAACCTCAAACAATGCCAGAACTACAGAACCATCAGTCTCATAAGTCATCCTAGCAAGCTCATGCTGCAGGTAGTCCTCAACAGACTGAAAAACCAAGCGGAAAAACTCCTGGCAGAAGAACAAGCGGGCTTTAGACCAAAACGCAGCACAATGGAACAAATTTTCAATCTGAGAATTCTGATAGAGAAGCATCTCCAACACCAAAAAGACTTGTACCGCAATTTCATAGACTTCAAAAAGGCCTTTGACAGGGTATGGCATGACGGCCTCTGGCAAGTACTCAGGCACTTCAACATTGACAACTGCCTAATTGAAGTCATCAAAGCTCTGTACGAGAACGCAAAAAGTGCAGTTTTTATGAACAATCACGTGGGCGAGTTCTTCAAGACCACGGTTGGGGTTCGCCAGGGCTGCCTTCTCTCACCTGTACTCTTCAACCTCTTCCTCGAAAACATCATGACAGAGACACTGCAAAACCACCACACTTCCATCTCCATTGGTGGAAGACCCCTTTGCAACCTCAGATTTGCAGATGACATTGACCTCATGGGCAGCAGCAAACAAGAACTGCAAATCCTCACAGACAATTTAACAGATCGAGCTGTTTAACAGATGTTCTGAGCGCATACGGCATGGAGGTCAGTACAGAGAAATCAAAGATCATGGTCAACAGCGCGAGTAATGACATCACGGAAATAAAGATGAATGGAGAAACACTAGAAGAGGTGAGCCAATTCAAATACTTAGGCTCCATCCTAACAAAAGATGGCACATCAAACAATGAAGTGAAAGCTCGCATTGCAAAAGCAACATCTGCTCTAGTCAGACTCGAGAAGATCATCAGAAGCAACAACATCAGCTTCTGCACCAAATACCACCTTTACAAATCCCTCGTGATATCTATCCTCCTATATGGCTGTGAATCATGGACTCTGACAGCAGAGTTAGAGAGGAGAATCCAAGCATTCGAGAACAAGTGCCACAGAAGACTCCCAAAAATATCATACAAAGAACACAAGACCAATAACTATGTGAAAGAAGAAATCAAAAAGCGCGTGGGCCCCCAAGAGCCTTTGCTCTCCACCATAAAGAGGAGAAAGCTGATGTGGTTTGGTCACACCACAAGACACAACACCCTAGCAAAAACCATCCTGCAAGGAACAGTTGAGGGCAAGAGAAGAAGAGGCCGCCAAAAGAAATCATGGGTTGACAACATCAAAGACTGGACTGCCCAACCCCTGCAACACCTCCTACTAGCCACACAGGATCGTGAAGCATGGAAAAAGATCTCTGTTGCGTCTTCTCTCATGTCCCCCCTACGTCCTTTGGGACATGGGACTGAGTGAGTGAGTGAGTGAAGATGTTCTGCATGCGTTTGCAAACGGAACTTACATGCGTGAGCGCGTGCGCGCGCGCGCGCGCGTGTGTGTGTGTGTGCATGTGTGTGTGTGTAGGTAGGTAGGTAGTGTAGGTAGGAAGGTAGGTAGGTAGGTAGGTAGTTGTTAGACTACCTTGAAA
>CM060320.1:67755491-67757991 GCA_030674155.1 Stramonita haemastoma | reverse complement strand
CATGGAGGATTTCAGTAAGAGTGAATGCACGTGTGTATGAGAGTGGTAGTGTGTGTGTGTGCACACGCACACGCACGCACACACGCACGCACGCACGCACACACACACACACATACACTACCACCCTCACACACACGTGCATTCACTCTTAATGTTGTCGGAAAAAATTGCTTCCTTCACCATTTATGGCTAAAAGACAGCTTGAAATAGGACAATATTTTGCTATCTGATTTACCAAACTGAGATTAATTCAAAGAAAACAAAAACAGACAAGCAAACAAATAAGGGGAAAAGAAAAAAAGAGAAAAAGAGAAAAAGAAAAGGGTAATGAAAAGAAACGGACAAAAAGAAAAGAAAGAAAGGAAAGAAAGACAAGAACAGGCTAACAAACGCCACTAGCACCGTAAAGGCGGAACAGGAAAAACGCAACAAAAGAAAAGTCGCGCGTGCGCACAAACAGAACAATTTTACGGTAATAAGATACAGCAATCTGGACTCATCCCATCCCACCTCACTTCCTTTACTTCAGATATTTCTCTCTCTCTCTCTCTCTCTCTCTCTCTCTCTCTCTCTCTCTCTCTCTCTCTCTCTCTCTCTCTCTCTCTCTCTCTCTCTCTCTCTCTCTCTCTTCGCTATGGCTGTTGTACTATGTGTAGGAGATTAAGGGTTATTTGAAATATCATATATCAACGGGGACGGGATAGCCTAGTGGTCAGAACACTGCGCTGGCAATTTCACGACCCGGGTTCGATTCCCGTTGGAGGGGATTTCTCCCCCGGAGTTAACATCAGTGCTGACTCCACTCTCCCCAAAAGTCTTTCGGGTGAGACTATAAACCGAGGCCCCGTGTGCGAACGCACGCAGAACATCTTGCGCACACGTTAAATCCTGTTCCGCTTTTCGTAAGAGTAGGCCATTGTGTGTCGGTGGGATCAGATGACAAGATTGACAAAACTGCATACATACGGGGACTGGATGTAAAAAAAAGGACACGAGTGCTTATTCCATTATCCTTGATATAAAAGAAAAGATCAGAATAAAAAAGGAATCTGTCTTCGTGGGTTTTTTGTGTATTACACGAATTTGTCCTTTTAAAATTCTATTCTGTTATTTCGAAGAAATGTCTATCTATCTATCTATCTATCTATCTATCTATCTATCTATCTATCTATCTATCTATCTATCTATCTATCTATCTATCTATCTATCTATCCATCTATCCACCTATCTGTCTATCTGTCTATCTGTCTATCTATCTATCTATCTATCTATCTATCTATCTATCTATCTATCTATCTATCTATCTATCTCTTTGGCTTGGAGGTTTTTGTTTCTGAAACAGCCGCACAAACGTGGTAGGGAGATAGAACATGTGAAAGGTAGGGGTGGAGGGGGGTGGTAAGGGGGGTGGAGGGAAGGGAGGTGAAAATGTGTGGAGGCGAAAGAGGGAGAGGAAAGCTTTTCAACACGTTTTGCTCCGCTCCGCATTTATGGGAACGAAAACAGAAACAATTGGGGTGGTGGGGGTGGTTGGGGTGGTTGGAGGGGTGTGTGTGTGTGTGATAATGGGTATTTAAACAGACATGCACACCCGTGGGCAGTTTACACATCCAGACCCTTCCCCTCTCGTCCATTCTAACCCCCCTCTCTGCTTCTTAACACCCTCCCCCAGTTTATATATGTATTTATGTATGTGTATATATATACATATATAGGAGGGAGAGGGTGAGAGAGGAGGAGGAGGAGAGGAGAGAAGAGAGTTTTATTATTATTTATTATTACTTTTATCGAGATAACAGATAAGCAATATGGTTTTTTATAGTCGGTGTATGAGTTTGAAATATGTATTGTAGAACGAGACGAGCAACGGATTTTACGTCCAGATTTCTCGTCTTCCACCGGCTCTTAAAGCACCGAGATGAAGTGAGTAGATGAGTTATGAGAAAAATTTGAATGAAGGTAATGAGATGATAGATCGAGAGAGAGAGAGAGAGAGAGAGAGAGAGAGAGAGAGAGAGAGAGAGAGAGAGAGAGAGAGAGAGAGAGAGAGAGAGAGAGAGAGAGAGAGGACTAGGTAGATAAAAAACCGAAAGATAAATAGATTGACAGATAGAAAGATAGATAAATAAATAAATAGAAAGAAAGCTATTGAGATGGGTGGACAGACAGACAAATAAATAAACAGATATACAGACAGACAAAGAGATGGATAATTAGCCAGACAGATAGACAGATAGATAGACGGACGGACAGACAGACAGGTAGACAGACAGACAGATAGATAGATAGATAAATTGATAAATAGAAAGACAGACACAGATAAATAGATAGATAGATCAACTGATTGATAGATAGATAGACAGATAGATAGATAGATGGATAGATAAATAATAGATAGAATACAAAAGAATAAGAAGCATCAACAAGATAGTACATTTACTTATGACTGGAGCTGGATAAAACAGAACGTATAATGCTACAGAGAGACGTCTTCAACATC
>CM060320.1:67742991-67745491 GCA_030674155.1 Stramonita haemastoma | reverse complement strand
AGACATCAACAGACAGACAGAAATTTGTGATTGATTACATCGCATCAGCTTCTCTGCATGACTTATGCAGTTAGGTAAGAGGCTTCAAGGTAAACACGTACAAAATATAAAAAATTAAAAAGAATAGATGAAATAAAAAAAAAAGTAATGTACACCAGGAACCACAGTAACCAGGAAAAATGAATTTCATTTCAGACTCCCTCACCTGCAAACCCCAACATCAGCATCGTCCTATTCCGGTTCCATCAGACCCTTTCCGACTGCTCCGCTGCTGGCTCCCGATCCTCGCCGATCTGAAGGATCGGAAAAGATCGACGTACGCCGACTACCCACCTGGAAGCCGAACCTCTCCGATCCGTGTCGGAGGCGAACGAAGTTCTCCCGAGGAGCTTAAACGGAAGCCGAACCCCGCCGATCCGATCGGAGGCTAAAGAAGTTCGGCGACTTCCGAAACTGCTGTTGGATGCTCGACGGAGACTAGCCCAAGCTCCCGCATCACGTGGTCCGGGGCCCGGGAGGCGGAGGACGTTCTCGGACCCATAGTCCACGAAATCTGTGGAACGACAATGGCGCCTCGTCTTGCTGCGCTGCGCAAAGCTGGGCCCCCCAATGAGGCTCTTTCCGTTCTTCTTTTTCTTTCCGTCGTCGACATTTTCCTTAGAAAAACAAAGAAGAAAGAAATTAATACAGAATTTTTGCTGCAAGGAATTTTGTTGATTGTATAAAAAGGGGTAAAAGGTAAAGGTGTCCCAAACCTAGAGGTCTGGGGAGCGGGGCACCAGAGACCTCAGTTTCTTTAGGGCCCACATGTTGAAGGCAGGCCATCTCCTCTCCCTCGCTGCTTTACCTTCCCACCCTAAAAAGGAGGACCCATTTAGGCTAACAGCTGGGTGAACTGGCGGGACGAATGAAGCCAAGGCGCGCAAACGGTCCCCCCCCAAAATCCCCAAAAACCAATGTTGTAAAGTTTGCCTTTTGAACCTTATTAAACTGTTGGCTGGGTTGTTTTCTCTAAGGGCTTACGAGAAATCAAAACCATTTTTCCTGAGCAAACAAGTCTTTAAACAAAAAAGAAAAAAAACAAAAAAAAAGAAACACCCAATGAAGGATTTCTTGAACTTTTCCTAAATGCTTTGTTTTTGCCAAGAAGGGAAGAAACGGACCTAAGAATACAAATACACACAAGCACCCACGAAAGGAAAACAAACAAACAAACAAACCCAAAAAAAAACCCCAAACAAACGAAGAATCCTCACAGATTTGCACAACATTTCCTAAAAAAATTCTTACGTTATTGGCAAGAGTGCATTTGGAAAATGGCAACACAATGCTTACAATGAATAAAAAAAAAAAAAAAAAACTAACACACAAAAGAAATTAGCCGTAAAATTCCTGGAGCTGTTGGAAAGATTTTTGTAAAGACAAAAAGGTCAAGAAAGTGATGTGCGTGCGGGCGTGGGGGCGGTGGGCGTGTGTGCGTGTGTTTTTGGGTGCGTTGTTTTGTGGTATGTTGGTCGTGGTGTGTGTGGGGGGGGGGGTGTGTGTGTGTGTGTGGTGTGTGGTGTTGGGAGAGAAGGAAACGGGGGAGAGAGAGAGAGAGAGAAGAGAGAGAGAGAGAGAGAAGAGAGAGAAGAAGAGAGAGAGAGAGGAAGAGAGAGAGAGAACAAGACAGACTGACAGACAGACAACAGCAGAACAGACAGACAGGCAGACAGACAGAGACAAAAAAGAGAGGAGACAGACAGAGACAAGGAGAGAGAAGACAGAGAAAAGAGAGCACACAGAAAGACACAAAAAAAAATAAATAAATAAAAATAAAAAAGAAAGAAGAGAAAGAGAAGAGAAACAAGACAAAAAGACAGAACAGAACGAGAAAAAAAACAGAACAAAAACAGAGAGAGAGACAAAACCAAAAGAGAGAAAAACAAGAGCTTACAAGACGTGTGTCAAAATCTTTCTCTAAAGCCGTTGCTTGTTTTTGTTTTTAGACGGGCAGCCCGGTATAAGGAGAACACCAACCCCGATTCCCGCAAATAAACAATGAAGAACCAAACAAACCCATTAGGAGGCAGTAACAGTAATCCAGACTTATTCCAAAATTCCTATTGCCCTCCCTGGATGATTTTTTTGTTCCCCCCGATGTGGAAAACGCACGGAGTTGACCCTCCAATGGTTTATTATTAACACACCAAAACAAAACAAATAATTAAAGCCACACACACACAAATATTCAACCAAAAAAAAAAGTGGTTAAGAAAAGTTTTTTTTTTTTTAATTTCTACTTTTTTGTTTTTAACATAATCCACATACACACACTTCTAATTTTAATCCACAACCACACCTTTTTAAAAAAGAAACACAAAAACTTTTTTCTTTTTTTTTTTGCTTTTCTAAAATCCATGTTTCCTTTCACCCTTTCGTCTAAACAATATTTGTATTGAGTGTGATTAAGTAAACTGTCAAGATACAAAGTTTACCATTACTGAATGTTTCTTTCTTT
>CM060320.1:67725491-67732991 GCA_030674155.1 Stramonita haemastoma | reverse complement strand
CTCTCTGTCTGTCTGTCTCTCTGTGTCTTCGTCTCTGTCTCTCTTTGTTTGTCTCTGTCTCTCTCTCTCTCTGTGTCTCTGTGATATATCAGTGGTAAGGGCGGTGACTGGATGTAAATAAAAGCACATGAGTGCTTATTCATCATCCTCGAAATAAAAGAACTCGATTTGATTTGATATGCTTTGATCTCTCTGTGTCTCTCTGTGTTTCTGTCTCTGTCTCTCATTCTCTGTGTGTGTGTGTCTCTGTCTCTCTGTCTCTGTCTCTGTCTCTGTCTCTGTCTCTCTCTCTCTCTCTCTCTCTCTCTCTCTCTTTTTCTCTCTCTATTCCCCCACAGTCCTCATTAGAAATCTGACGTTGTCATCCTTATAACGGAGTTTTATGTGAGGAAAAACTGACTGTTGTAGTAGTAGTCGCAGCCGCAGCATCGACAACAACAGTAGTAGTAGCAGCAGCAACAGCAGCAACAGCAGCAGCAGCAGCAACAGCAGCAGCAGCAGCAGCAGCAGCAGCAGCAGCAGCAGCAGCAGCAGCAGTGGTCTAAGGAAGTAAACATACCATACATTAATGAAGGATTGAGTTTTCCGTGATTTATTTTTTGCCTTTGTTTTTTGGTTTGTTATTGCTGGGTTTTTTCTTTTGTTGTTCCTCAGCTAGAGTTCAAAGTTTTGTTATTTTTATTTGTTGTTATTCTTTTTTTTATATCGAGGATAATGGAATAAGCATTCATGTGCTTCTTTTTACATCCAGTTCCTGTGTGTATGCAGTTTTATAAATCTTGTCATCTGTTCCAACCGGCACACAACGGCCTTCTCTTACGAAAACCGAAACATGATTTAACGTGTGCGCAAGATGTTCTGCGTGCGTTCGCTAATGGTGAGGTTTTGTGGGAGACCGTGTTCACACACACCATTTAGATAACCGCATTCCGGCTTCGGAGACAATGTCGAGACTCACAACACCAGTGTGCATGATTTTTTTTTCTTCAAATAATTTTTGTCATCTTTTCCTAAAGGCACGAACTGGCCTACTCTAGCGCAAAGTGGAAAGGTTTTTTTTTTTTAAACGTGTGTGCAAGATGTTCTACGTGCATTTGTACACTGGATCTCAGTTTATTGTCTATTCCGAAGGACTTTCTGGGCAGGGGTGTCGGTACTGATGTTAGTTAACTCCAGGAGGAAAAATCCTCTTGAACAGGTGACTCAGCGGTGGCTCGAACTCCGTCAGTAAGATCAGGAGTAGAACGCTCTGATCACTTGGCTTTCTCCTAACCCCGTGATGTGTTATATACTGTTATAGTGAATGTGACTTAGACCTAAAATTATGTAATCCTTTTATCCTTCAGACAGTCTTACTTTCTTTATCTGACAGGATAGCTAAATGATCAGAGCGGTCGCTTTCCCCAGATAGAAGAATTGCGAAGAAGAATTGCAAAGAAGAAGAAGAAGAAGAAGAAGAAGAAGAAGAAGAAGAAGAAGAAGAAGAATTGCAAGAAGAAGAATTGCGAAGAAGAAGAATTGCGAAGAAGAAGAATTGCGAAGAAGAAGAAGAATTGCGAGAAGAAGAAGAATTGCGCGAAGAAGAAGAAGAAGAAGAAGAAGAAGAAGAAGAAGAAGAAGAAGAAGAAGAAGAAGAAGAAGAAGAAGAAGAAAAGGAAGAAAAGGAAAAGTGCTAATAAACAGTTTAGGAAAAAGGACGGGCCAGGATAAAAAAGACAATGTGTTGTGTGTGTGTGTGTGTGTGTGTGTGTGTGTGTGTGTGTGTGTGTGTGTGTGTGTGTGTGTGTGTGTGTGTGTGTGTGTGTAGGTGTAGGTGTAGGTGTAGGTGTAGGTGTAGGTGTAGGTGTATATGTGTGTGTGAGTGTGCAGGAGTTGCAAAACAATAGACAGATATACAGAAACCAGGGCAGAGAAACAGAGACAGAAACACAGAACTAAAAGGACAGTGAGAACAAAAAACATAATAAAAAACGAAATCTGTTATAAACAAAAAGCCCTTTCCATCCCAAACTGTTGTAAGTTGACCCCAGAGAACAAAGTACCCCTCTCCCGAGACCCCCAAAAAGAATATAGAAAAGAAAACAATCAACCCCCCAAAAAAAACCCCAAACAAACAAATCAAAACAAAAAAAACCACTACCCAACCTGACCAAAAAAAAAATCTCAACACCAGCTCAGCACATACCACCCATGCTCAAACAAAAAGAAAACCCACCTCAACTCCGCCAACGGAATGTGGATACCTAACAGAGGAAGCCCGCTCTGATACCCACCTCGGAGCCTCATGGTCCAAGGCACACTGGAGGAGTGAGGAAAGCCATACACGATGCTGGGGTGGTCAATCTTCATGCCCTGACTGGACATCGCTCACTTTTGGGGGGTGGCTGGCCACTGTCCACCCCACTTCAGACAAACCAGGTGAGGCAGACAGACATGGGGGGGTGTAGAAAGGGCAGCAGGTTCAGAGTCAGGCAGCCAAGTTTTGGGATCATCTGTGTGGGGTCATGATGATGGAGATTTGCAGCATTGCTTAGTATCTCTGTTTGTTTGTCCAGTTGTCTGTTTCTTTTTTGTTTGTTGTTTGTGACTTGGAGATTTCCTTGGTGGTATATCCAATATTTGAGGATCTTCTCGTGGTCGTATGATCAGATTGCTGCACTGCGTATTTCTACATTTGATGAACTGTGTATTTCTACATTTTCTCCGATTCTTGTAAACTGTCTGGAACTCTAGCTGAAGAAATCACCGTAAGATGTACACAAATTTGGTCTAGATGACTACAGTTATTGCAGAGAGTCTGTTGGTGATTATTACCTAGAATATACGTGATTATTCTAGCTGTCAGTCTGAGAAGCGCACACAGTGAAGTAGGTAGGCTTAAATAATGGCGATCTGGGGGAACATATCTAACAAATGACAGAATGTTAGGACGTTGGTTTGATTTAAACAGAAACTGTTATGTTTGTTGAATCTTCCAGTTTCTAGGTGACGGTCTCGGTTCAAATTCTATACTGACGTAAAAAGCAAAGGAAGCAGCAATGTTGTCCCCGGTATCTCTTATTCCTGCTTTCTTCTGTTCTTCTCACATGATTCAAAGGAGCACAACAGTTCAACTTTCATGCAGTGTCTTCGGAGAATCGAACCTGATGAAGCCTATTTCCTCAGACTGTAGACAGCATCCCATTTATGGCAAACTTCTGCCGAAAATTTCAGGTTTCATGTATACATAAATTTGTGTACACACCCAAAACCACAGCATGGCTTGGCAGTATGGCTGTGCTCTCCCCTCCTTAAGCGTGAAAATTTGGATTTAAGGCAATAGAAATATAAATAAACAAACCAAACAAATCCCAAATCACAATTCTGTTGATTGTTTGAGGAGACCAAAATAGAAGTAAACCATGGATTTAAAAATAAGCGAGAAATAAATGATTGGGTATGTTAGTCAGGGAATGGTAAGTCACCAAACACCTACACACCTCCCTCTTTCAAAACTCTCATTCTTTACACACTATCACTAGGTTTAACACCTGTAATCTTCACCTCACTGAGTACTGTCATTTTAACACATTATATTTATCCCAATTCTTTTTATAGACAGCTCTAAGAAAAAAAACCAAGCAAATCAATATCCACAAGAGAACTGCAGAGTAAACTGTTACTTAACACATACAAAAAAGCGTAAAAGTAAACTCAAATTGACATACTGCAATATATATCACTTACATCGTGTCTTTTTTTTTTTTTCTTTTTTTGTTATCTTCAATTCAACCCTCAGAGTGGTATTAGATAAGATGTCTCCTTTGTCTTAGCTTCGTGGTGGTGTTCTGTTTTAAGATCTCCTGTGTTAATCTCATCTAACTTGAACAAGTTAGGTAAGAGTGAGTAAGTTAGGTAAGTAAGATCACGAAGTATTTGAAAGATTTTCTTTACGTTTTCAACTTTGATAATAATCTCCCTTTCTTTAACCACGCCACCAATTATCTCCCTTTCTTTAACCACGGCAGCTAATCTTTTTCAACTTTGAAAATGATCTCCCTTTTTTTAACCACGTTACTTAATCGTTTTCAACTTTGATAATGATCTCCCTTTCTTGAACCACACCACCTAATTATTTTCAACTTTGATAATGATCTCCCCATCTTTAATCACACCACCAAATCATTCTGCACATTCTATCAAAACACAGCGAAAAATCCCAGAGACAGCAAGCCTCTCTCTCTCCCCTTCGTCTGATCCACCTCCATCTTGCTTTCGTCTTCGGGCTAATTGTTGAAGAAGCAGACGACCACCTGAGTCCTTCGTCCGTCCATGCAGGACTAACTAACTACACAATCTTCTTGCACGCGCGCATGTATGCTGTGTGTATAACCACTGACAAACTGGTCTGCTGCTATTATCTCCCCATTGCTCGGAGACTTAGCGTCAGCATCGGTTGCCTAGCGACGGCCTTTGGTCGTGATGACGCCCGTTGTGGTTATGAAAGGAATTGGGCACCAAAAATAAAAAAAAGACGAAGAAAAGGAGAGAGAGAGAGAGAGAGAGAGAGAGAGAGAGAGAGAGAGAGAGAGAGAGAGAGAGAGAGAGAGAGAGAGAGAGAGAGAGAGAGAGAGAGATGTGATTTGTGATTTATTTTTTTATATCGAGGATAATGGAATAAGCACTCTTGTGCTTTTTTTCATCCAGTCCCCGTGTGTATGCAGTTTTGTAAATGTCATCTGTTCCCACCGGCACACGATGGCCTACTCTTACGAATAGCGGAACAGGATTTAACGTGTGCGCAAGGTGTTCTGTGTGCGTTCGCACACGGGGCCTCGGTTTAAAGTCTCATCCGAAGGACTTTCAGGGAGGGTGGAGTCAGCACTGATGTTAACTCCAGAAGAAAAATCTCCTCGACCGGACTCGAACCCGGGTCGTCAAATTGCCAGCGCAATGTTTTGACCACTAGGCTATCCGTCCCCCCAAGAGAGAGAGAGAGAGAGAGAGAGAGAGAGAGAGAGAGAGAGAGAGAGAGAGAGAGAGAGAGAGAGAGAGAGAGAGAGAGAGAGAGAGAGAGAGAGAGAGAGAGAGAGAGAGAGAGAATGGCTATGATGATGGTCATAAGCATGCTACAGACTATGGGTAGTACATGAGAGTGGTTTGTCTTTTAAGCTTTTAAGAAATTCCTGTTAGGAAAATTAAGGATGTTGAAAGGAGGGTCATTGGGAGAGAGAGAATAGCGTTAATTTACTGACAAACATTCTAATTGACTTAATTACTTAAGCGAGGACGTACGAGCATGCGTGCATGCACTCATGCTAGCACGCACACACTTAACATTCTTTCATTCATGCATGCTTACATTTATTCTTCATACATTCTTTTTTTTTATCATTTATGTACAGAGCGCTGGATGAGAGAGAGAGAGAGAGAGAGAGAGAGAGAGAGAGAGAGAGAGAGAGAGAGAGAGAGAGAGAGAGAGAGAGAGAGAGAGAGAGAGAGAGAGAGAGAGACAGACAGACAGACAGACAGACAGACAGACAGACAGACAGACAGACAGACAGACAGACAGAGCTAGAGGTGAGAGACAGATGTGAGAGACAGACAGACAGAAACAGACAGACAGACAGACAGACAGACACACAGGCAGACGGACAAGTACAGAGAGAGAGAGAGGAGCACCGCTATATTTAATTAATTAAAACAACAACAACAACAACAGCAACAAACTTGTGTATGAAAAATGAGCAACCAATAAGACCAAGTGTTGTGGCTTGTGACATGAACACTTGTATAATATATTACGATACACTTATATAATATATTACGATACACTTATATAATATATTACGATACACTAGCCCCTTTCCTGCATGTCAGGAATACGTGCCCTCAAACAGCGATCTCCCTGTCTGTTTCTGTTTCTCGTTGTTGTTTCATTTTTTTAAAAAAAAGTCTCTTTACAAATCGTAATATTAGAAGGATAGGCAGGGAGGAGGGGTGAAGGGAGTCTGGATTAAGGTTTAGAGAGGTAGAGGCCCACATATTTTGATTAGGGGTGGAGAAGTAAATGGAAATCAGATGACTGACCGACCTACAATGAAAGCGACAATATGCAAATCTCGAGTAATATTTAAGTGCAACAGACACCCCATCCCAAATAAAAACCCCAACCCAATCCAAACCAACCCAATCCAAACCAACCCAATCCAAACCAATCCAAACCAAACCAAACCAATCCAACCCAATCCAATCCAAATCAATCCAACCCAATCCAATCCAATCCAATCCAATCCAAACCAAACCAAACCAATCCAAACCAAACCAAACCAATCCAACCCAATCCAATCCAATCCAATCCAAACCAATCCAAATCAATCCAACCCAATCCAAACCAAACCAATCCAAACCAAACCAAACCAATCCAACCCAATCCAATCCAATCCAATCCAAACCAAACCAATCCAAACCAAACCAAACCAATCCAAACCAAACCAATCCAAACCAAACCAAACCAATCCAACCCAATCCAATCCAAATCAATCCAACCCAATCCAAATCAATCCAACCCAATCCAATCCAATCCAAACCAAACCAATCCAAACCAAACCAAACCAAACCAATCCAAACCAAACCAAACCAACCCAAACCAAACCAAACCAAACCAAACCAAACCAACCCAAACCAAACCAATCCAAACCAAACCAAAAAAACGGTTTTTGTAAAAAAAAAATCTAACAAGTGAACATTAAAAATCAGATGTCTTACAATAACCAAGAAACAGAAAATCTATTCCACCAAAAGAGAATGAATGTCTTTAAAGTCCGTAATAATAATAATAAAGAACCTACTGGACTATGCAATACCGATTTGAGAAAAAAATATACATCAATAGCACAGTCATGTAGCAAACATTACAGGGACAGATGCGGGTTTGCTATTCAGTCAATCGATGACAAAAGTCACTGAATATTGCTAATGACGATAATGAGGTAAGAATTGGTATGTAGTCTTTCCACATCCGGCATATTAATATGATTATGATCAACAGTTATGCTGTGATCACGCATGCATAAAACATGTCCAACATACTTAGTCTTGAAACAGTTCAATTTCCATATGAGAGCCAGAGAAACGATCTGCTTTATACCGTAACACACACACACAGACACACAGACACACAGACACACAGACACACAGACACACACACACACACACACAAACGCACACTAACACACACACACATTCACACACAAACACACACACACACAAACACACACATTCACACACAAACACACATATTCACACACAAACACACACACTCTGTGTGTGTAAGTGTGTGTGTATATTTGTGTATATGTGTCTGTAAGTCTGTCTACCAGACAGTCTGTCTGTCTGTGTTGATATTTTCCCTATTTCTCCCAACAAAATAAACACGATCTCTCTCTCTCCTCTCTCTCTCTCTCTCCTCTCTCTCTCTCTCTCTCTCTCTCTCCTCTCTCTCTCTCTCTCTCTCTCTCT
>CM060320.1:67692991-67700491 GCA_030674155.1 Stramonita haemastoma | reverse complement strand
TTTTCTTTCAGGAGTGGACGGAACACTACATTCAATTTTTATTTATTTATTTGTTCACTTATCCATTTGTTTATTTATTTATTTATTTATTTATTTATTCTTTTATAGCGATGATAATGGAATAAGCACGCATGTGCTTTTTTACATCCAGTCCGTGTGTGTATGCAGTTTAGTAAATCCTGTCATTTGTTCCTACCGGCACACAACGGCCTACTCTTACGAAAAGTGGAACAGGAATTAACGTGCGCGCAAGATGTTCTGCGTGCATTCGCACGCGGGGCCTCAGTTTGTAGTCTCATCCGGAGGACTTTTGGGGAGAGTGGAGTCAGCACTGATGCTAACATTTTAGTTCGTGTGTGTGTGTGTGTGTGTGTGTGTGTGTGTGTGTGTGTGTGTGTGTGTGTGTGTGTGTGTGTGTGTGTGTGGTGTGTGTGTGTGTGTGTGTGTGTGTAGTGTGTGTGTGTGTGTGTGCGTGCTTGCGTACGTGCGTGCGTGTGTGTGTGCGTGCGTGTGTGTGCGTGTGTGTGCCATTTGTGTGTCTGTGTGTGTGTCTGTGTGTTTGTGTCTGTGTGTTTGTGTGTGTGTGTGGGGGGGGGTGTGAGTGTGTGGCCTGTCTCGAATATCAATGAATTTGATTCCAGAAATCGATACAAACGTGGGATTTACATTATTTCCGCAAAACATCATATAAAGAAAAGATCTTCACGTAAAAAAGGCTTTATTCTACAAACGCAGAATAGGCTGGAATATTGATATCCTCGATATAAAAGAAAAGATATATAAATAAATAAATATCCTATGGAAGTGCATTTTTCATATGATGTGCCTGAATGCATTGTTCCATAGGAGATAATAACATGTCAATGTTGTGATAACTTTCTTCAGGTGGATTGATGGTCTAGAGGCATTGCGCCTGCCTAGAAAGTGGAAAATCCGGGTCGGCGTGTGCGGTGGTTCGAATCCCGTTTGGGCCCCCAAAATTTCCCCCCATTCATTTAACTAGACCATGAGTGGTGGTCTGGGTGCTAGTTTTTCGGATGAGACGATAAACTGAGTTCCTGTGTGTTACACATTTTTACCCTGGAGTTAACATCAGTGCAGACTCCACTCTCCCCGAAAGTCCTTCGGATGAGACTATAAACCAAGTCCCCGTGTGCGAATGCACGCAGAACGTCGTACGCACACGTTAAATCCTGTTAAACTTTTTGAAAGAGTAGGCCATTGTGGGTCAGTGGGAATAGTTGATAACATTTACAGAACTGCATACACACGGGGACTGGATATAAAAAAGTACATAAGTGCTCATTCCATTATCCTCGATATAAAAGAATAGATAAAATAAATAAATAAAATAATGTAACTTCAGAAACATCACTAGAAACTACTTTTTCATACACTTTAAGAAGAGCATCTTCTCGCAGATTCTGAAACAATTATATTAAACTAGTTTAACACCAAAGTAACAGTACTGAAGTTCTTTAACTGAAAAAAAAACACCCCAGTGATAAACAAAAAACTTTTAAAGAGATAACTCTAAATTATTTACAATTCATAATGCACACTTCAGAGATTTATTATCTCACAAAAAGAGAAGTTCATGTGGGTTACAAGCCGTACATAAAAATGTATTTTAAAAAGTTCAATATTGTACAACTTCCATACACATACATGCATAAAAGCATCACAAAGACTTGAAGCGAACCACTGCGTTTTCTTTCCCACAAAGCAACGCACACAAGAAAAGAGAAGAGAAGAGCACTCTTAGGCAGTGCTACCGTCACAGCTGTAAGGCTACACTCCGGCATTAGAGTCCTTCATCCTTCGGATGTGACTATAAACCGAGGCTCCGTGTGCGAACGCACGCAAGAACATCTTGCGCACACGTTAAATTCTGTTCCGCTTTTCGTAAGAGTAGGCCATCGTGTACCGGTGGAAACAGATGACAAGATTTACAAAACTACATTTACATGGGGACTGGATGTAAAAAAAAAAAGCACACGAATGCTTATTCCATTATCCTTAATATAAAAGAATAAATAGATAAAAACAAATAAAAAATGAATAAATGTAATAGAGTTTGCCACTTTTCACTTTTCCTTCTGCTTTCCTATAATACTCTTGCATTCATTCCGCACACGGGGGCGGGATAGCTCAGTGGTCAGAGCACTCGCTTTCCCCCCAAGTCAAAGTTAAGCAGCATCGAGCGTGGTTACCAGTTGGATGGGTGACCGTTTGCGCGCGCCTTGGCTTCAGTACAGTCCCCCCAGTTCCCCAGCTGTAAATGGGGGTACCTGCCCTCTTTAGGGTCAGGGAAGGTAAAGCAGCGAGGGAGAGGAGATGGGCGCCACCCTCAATATGCTGGCCCCTAGAGATGCTGATGCCTCGCTCCCCTACGATCACCTAGGTTATGGAACACAGTTACCTTTGATACCGCACACATTAAGGCGTCCACAGAACCCCCCCCCCCCCCCACACACACACATTGTGTGAAAACTAGTCTCTGACTAAAAAAAACTCAGGTGATTTTGTACAAATCTGGCAGGTCTGAATTAAAACAAAAATCCCAAAAAACTCTTAGCCCTTTGCTGTCTGCTAGTTTTTTCCAACCCCAATATGCATTGCGAGTCAACACGTAGAACACAAGCAATCCTCATCTGATGATCTTTTCCAACTTTCTTTCGTGACTGAAATGTATTGCTCTGTGTCCTACCAGATTTACAAAACTGATACACACGGGGACTGAGTAAAAACCACATAATGCTTATTCCATTATCCCTCTGATAGAAAGAAAAATGGAATAAATGAATAAATAAAAAAAATAAATGAATTCCGTACACAACGCAGTTTTTGACCATTAACAAAAACAATAAGAAAATCAGCCCATTTTTGTCTGATTGACTTTTCCAAAAAAATACTCATCGAGTCTTAGCAAGACAAGCTATTGATGAGCCTCAACTCTCTCACAGGATGTATTAACAGTGTCCCAAAAAAAAACGATACACACGGACTGATGTAAACACTTGCTTATTCCAACCTATTTCAAGTGCATTTTGATCTGTAACAATGTTACGCCTTATATACTACATACTCAAAGCTAAAGCTGGAGTGGAGTGTAGCTCATCTCACACGGTATGATGCAAAAAAGACAAGCTACATTCCCAATTCATGCATGTGGTCTTTCAATGCAAGGAGTATATGAGGATGCAGAAATGCATCCAATGTATGTGATGGTGTACAGGGAATCAGAGAACAATAGGAAGAATCAGTCTTTTCATATTACCGCTGTGAGTCTATGTACTATATACCACAATGATGCTATCCTGAAGAGGAAAATGTACCGGAAATTATGTGGTCGTGCAGAGGGTAGGGGTATATATCTATGTTTCTTTCTGTTCTATTCTATTCTGTTCTTTCTATTCATTCATTCATTCATTCATTCATTCATTCATTCATTCATTCATTCATTCATTCATTCATTCATTCATTCATTCTCTCTCTCTGTCAGTCTCTGTATGTATATATTTCTATTTGTCTCTATCTCTTTCTTGGTCTCTTTTTTTTCTCTGTGTCTCTGTCTGTCTTTCTCCTTTTCCTCAATCTCTCTCACTCGCTATCTCCGTCTCTGTCTCTCTGTCTCTGTCCGTCTGTCTCCTTTTCCTCTCTCTCTCTCTCACTCGCTCTCTCTGTCTTTGTCTCCGTCTCTCTGTCTGTATCCTTTCCCCTCTCTCACTCGCTCTCTCTGACTCTGTCTCTGTATACCGGTATCACTTTATGTGGAAGGACGTAAAATTGAAGACTACTACTACTCTGTCTCTGTCTGTCTGTCTCCTTTTCCTCTCTCTCAATCGCTCTGTCTCTGTCTCTGCCTCTCTGTCTCTGTCTCTCCATCTGTCTGTATATCTGTCTCCTTTCTCTTTCTCTCACTCGCTATATCTGTCTCTGTCTGTCTCTCTTATTGTCAGTGGCAGATCAGGAGCTGAGGACTAGCAGACAATGGAGCCCATTGAGAACTGACCCCTCATGTCATGTCATGTCATGTCATGTCAGCTGTTGACAGCACGTTGACATTCTGCAGCAGCCCGCCTGAAGCTTCGCTGATTGGCTGCCTGGCAAAAAAAAAGTACAGGTTTAAATGCAAATTAATCAAAGCGAGACAGTGTGTCTGACCGTCTGCTTGTTTGTTTGTTTGTTTTTCTGATTGTCTGCTTGGTTTGTTTTCTGTTGTCCTTTCTTTCGTAGTTGCTTATAGTTTACTAAATTTGTCTGTCTGCATTCTTCTCTCTACTCGTTATCTCTGCTTTAGGTTACTACTATCTCTCTCTGTCTGCTCTTTCTCTCTTCTCTCTCTCTCTCTCTTCTCTCTCTCTCTCTCTCTTCTCTCTCTCTCCCTCTCTCTCTCTCTCTCTCTCTCTCTCTCTCTCTCTCCCCCCTCCTCTCTCTCTCTCTCTCCTCTCTCCTCTCTCCTCTCTCTCTTTTGTCTCTGTCTCTCTCTGCCTCTCTATCCACCCTCTTCTCTCTCCTCCTCCCTCCCCCCCCCCCCCTCTCTCTCTCTCATCTCTCTCCCCTCTCTCTCTCTCTCTCTCCTTCTCAAAAAAGTCTCTTTTCTTTATCTGTATCTTAAAGACATCTACCTTCATCCCTCCTTTTCTCTCTTTCCAAATCGTCAACCAGCAAAGCAGAGAGAAAAACTGCGGCAAATCTAGCTAGATGTTCCAGTAAGTTGAAAAAATATCGATTTTAATGCTGGAAGCTGTCACCTCTTAATTGTCTTCAGCCACCAAGTCTGACTGCTTGAGCAGACAAACCAGCTTCCTCCACTTCTTGCCCCCCCCCATCCTGTTTTCTCTCTCTCTGGCCAATGAGATTATTGGAGTTCCTCTTCTCATGTTCCTGTCATTTGTCTGGAAGTTGACAAGCCGCCTGCCAACTCTCCCATGCTAAATAAAATGGGATAAGTCTGCTCCGATTGGGGGTCTGATGTCGCTGTGTGTATCTGTCCTTTTTTTTCTCTCTTCTTCTCTGTCCCTGTCCTTTCTCTGTCTCTTCTGTCTGTCTCATTTTTGTAGGTGGATCGATGGTGTAGGTGGTAACGCTCCTTGCCTCGAAAGAAAAAAGTCCGGGTCGAGTGTGCGGTGGTTTGTACCCCGTTTAGGCCAAAACTGTTCCCCCATCCATTAGACCCTGAGTGGTGGTCTGGGCGCTAGTCTTCGGATGAGACGATAAACCGAGGTCCCGTGTGTTACACATCAGTATTTAGCGCACGTAAAAGAACCCACGGCAACAAGGGAGTTGACACTGGCAAAATTCTGTTGAAAAAGCCACTCTGATAGGGAAACAAAATACAGTTGCATGCAGGAAAAAAAATGGGTAGGGCTGCACTTGTAGGCGACGCGCTCTCCCCGGGGGAAACAGCCCGAATTTCACGCAGAGAAATCTGCTGTGACATAAAGTGGTACAAAATACAAAATATGTTTCATCCCTCTCTCTTTCTCTGTCTTTCTCTTTATCTCTGTGTCTCGGTGTGTTTGTTCTTGACCAGTCAATTACTAGTTCTTCCTCATAATTACCAAAGAGCGTATTTGTTGATATCTTTAAAATATTATTTTCACAGTTTGTTTATTCTAAAACTTAATTATGTCTTCATTTGAAAGGATGTTTCAAACCCATTATTTTGTATAGATGCAGTTTTTGTTTCCGTTTAGAGGCAAGAGCTTTGAGGTTCACCAATGGTGATATTTTGCATATGCCACCATTTTTGCCTACCACTTAGGGTGAAGAAAGTGGCAGGATGGTTAAGACATTCGCCTGCCAACAAGTAAACCTGAGGTTCTAGGTTCGATTCCCACCTTTGCCCTTTCTTCCAAGTTTGACGAAAAGATCGAAATGAATTTCAAAGTCATTCGGATGAGACTATAAACCAAAGCCAGAGTGTGAATGCACGCAGAACATTTTGCGCACACATTAAAAACCCATTCCGCCTTTCGGAAGAGCAGGCCATTGTGTGCCGGTGGGAACGGATGACAACAGAATAAAAAAACCTGCATGCACACAGGTGTTTTGTTTAGACACCACCCCTGAGGAAAAATTGCGGAGTTGGAGTCCTCAGAGCTGTTCGGGGCTGTATATGGCAACGTTCTGGCGGCTCCTGCGACGGCACTGGAACCATTTGTATCGGCAATTGCTTTTCCAATGGAACATTCTAGCAACGTGGAGAGGGGAGGGGGGGAATGCTGCATGGGTAACAGCTTGTCGCTTCATACTTACTTATCCAGGCCTAGAGTGCAACTCCATAGTCTTCCGAGACTGAGGGGTACCCACTTAGGGTAGTTGCATTCCGACTTTGGCGACGTATAGGTACTTACGTTGTATGCACTGGACCATTTTGTCATGTTTTCTCTGTCTCTGACTGCTTAATATCTGCACGTCTGTCTCTCTATGTGCTGTCCTTCTGTATTATGTGTGGGCATGTGTACGTGTATTTGCGCATGCTTTTGGCCGTGTCTGTGTTTGCATTTGCCTGTGCCTACGAAGAGATTCGGGGGATATCATAACGAAAGTTCACCTTCAGAACATGCGGACAAGACGAGTGACAGAGTACTAAAATCGATGTAAAGCGATTGTTTGCAGTTTTGTGGGTAGGGCTACACTCCCCTGTTCTCATGTCTGCAATGTTGGTTTTAGGATGATTGTATTGATTTACATTTGTCGTTTTAAGGATGGAATAGCACTTTATGATAGCAACGAATGCAAATGCCAAATGCATGATATGTTATTCTCCGTGTCCTGTCGTGGCTCGTCGTGGTACACACACACACACACACACACACACACACACACACACACACACACACACACACACACACACACACACACACACACACACACACACACACACACACACACACACACATATATATGTATGTATATATTTTTATATATCTTTTTATATATGTATAATCATATTGTATATATATTCATACACATAATTATATATATGTATATAAATAACTATGTCTACATAAATTTAAAGCTATATCTCTATATATAACTATTTCCATAAACATATTGATATAAATTGTTATATAGAAATATATATATATATATATAAATAACACTACAATGTAACTATGTAACGATCTCTCTATCTGTCTATCTATCTATCTATCTATCTATCTATCTATCTATCTATCTATCTATCTATCTATCTATCTATCTATCTCTCTCTCTCTCTCTCTCTCTCTGTCTGTCTGTCTGTCTGTCTGTCTGACTGTCTGACTGTCTGACTGTCTGTCTGTCTGTCTGTCTATCTATCTATCTATCTATCTATCTATCTATCTATCTATCTATCTATCTATCTATCTATTTATCTATCTATCTATTTATCTCTGTCTATCTCTGTCTATCTCTGTCTGTCTGTCTATCTGTATGAGTGTGCATTAATGTATGTTCATAACTCTCTAGTATGAATCAGCGTGTCAAATAACATGCTGTCGAACAGTG
>CM060320.1:67679329-67681829 GCA_030674155.1 Stramonita haemastoma | reverse complement strand
GAGAGAGAGAGAGAGGAGAGAGAGAGAGAGAGAGAGAGAGAGAGAGAGAGAGAGAGAGAGAGAGAGAGAGAGAGAGAGAGAGATGTGTGAGTGTGTAATTGTATGTATGTAAGTTTGTAAGTATGTAAGTATGTATGTATGTATGTATGTATGTATGTATGTACGTATGTACGTATGTATGTATGTATGTATGTATGTATGTATGTATGTATGTATGTATGTGCTCGCGCGCTCGATCGCGGGCGTGCGTGCATGCGTGCATTCGTCCATGTGCGTGTGTTGTTTAGTTTGTTTGCTTTTTCTTTTATTACTGTTTTCTCTTTTGTTTCCCGTGTTTCCAATTCAGTATTTTATTCAGTCATAAAATCCCTATGACTGAATAAAAGTTTTACAAAAATCAAATACATGAAACAGAAAAAAGCATAGATCATCCGGTGTCTAGTGGTCAGAACATTGCGCTTTGCAATTTGATGACCCGGGTTTGATTCCCGTTCAAGGGGATTTTTTTTCTATCAGTGCTGACTCCACTCTCCCCAAAAGTCCTTCGGATGAGACAGTAAAACGAGGTCCCATGTGTGAACGGATGCAGAACATCTTGCGCACATGTTGAATCCTGTTCCGCTTTTCGAAAGCGCAGGCCATTGTGGGCCGGTGGAAATAGATGAAAAGATTTACAAAACGGCATAAACACGGGGACTGGATGCAAGAAAACACAAAAAACATCGATCATCCAATAAGAAGAAGGAGAGGATCTACTTTCAATATGGAGCTGGGGGGGGGGGGGGGGGGGGGGCCTGTCCTACAAATATATACAACAGAAAAACATCGATCATCCAATGAGAAGAAAAGAAAGGTCTCCTACTTTCAATAGACTGGGGGTTGCCCCTACAAATACATAAAACAGAAAAAAGCATAGATCATCCAGTGAGAAGAAGGAAATATCTCCTACTTTCAGTAACCTTTAGGATGCCCTACAAATTCACGAATAAACAGAAAAAAAACCCAACATAGGTCATCCAGTGAGAAGAAGAAAGAAAAAAAGGGTCTCTTACTTTCACTGGCCTTGGGGTTGCCCTACAAATACACACAACAGAAAAAACATAGATCATCCAGTGAGAAGAAAGAAAGTAAGAGTCTCGTACTTTCAGTAACCTTTGGGGTGCCTACAAATACATAAACTAAACAAAAAACCATAGATATACAATGAGAAAAAAAGAAAAAAGCTCCAACTTTCAAAGGCTTGGGGTTGCTTCTACAAATACACAAAACAACAACAAAAAAACATAGATCATCCAGTAAGAAAAAAGAAAGTAAAGGGTCTCCTACTTTCAGTGGCCTTAGGGCTGCCTTCTCGGCCTCCAGTTCGGCCAGGGAGTGACTTGCGTCTGTAGGGAGGGGGCACCTCTTTCACCCTCCCCGCTATTTCGTAGCTGGTACGTCTGGACACATGAGGTCCTAGCACTCGTACATCGTCCACCTCCACTGTTTCCGAGTCCGAGAAATCTGAAAAGAACAAGGCAAAGAGGATAAATCATCACTTTGGGGTGAAAGAGTGTTGTTGGGAGTGTTAGTTGATGATGTTGAGTGAGAGAGGGGGAGAGAGGGGGGAGAGAGAGAGGGAGAGGGGAGAGAGAGAGGGAGAGGAGAGGGAGGGAGGGAGGGAGGGAGGAGAGAGAGAGAGAGGAGAGAGAGAGGGAGAGAGAGGAGAGGGAGAGAGAGGAGGGAAAGGGGAGAAGAGAGAGAGAAGAGAGAGACGAGTATGAGAGAGAGAAGAGAGAGAGAGAGACAACGAGAGAAGAGGAAGAGAGAAGAGAGAGAGAGAGACAGACAGACAGACAGACAGACAGACAGACAGACAACAGCACACACAGACAACACCACACACATACACACACAGACACACAGACACAAAAGACAGACAGAGACACACATACAGACGCACCATACATACATACATATGCAAGCAAGGATACACTACACACCCATCATGGGCACACAGACAGTCGACAGACAGAAGAAGCACAGAACAGACAGACAGATCAATATCATTGATATACAGACAAAGAGATCGACAACAGATAGAGACAGAGAGACAGATGAGAGACAGAAAAAAAGACAGACAGACAGACAGATAGACAGACGACATACACACACACACACACACACACTCACAGCACGCAGGAACCAAGAAATTACGTCACACATACAACACACGCAAAACCAACATCAAGCATCGATCTATTCGGATTCCATCAGCATCACTTTCGATGACTTAGGCTGCTGGCTCGGATCCTCCGATGGTGAAGGACGTGAAAAATATAAAAAATAAAAGAATAGATGAAATAAAAAAAAAAGTAAATGTACACCAGGAACCACAGTAAACCAGGAAAATTGAATGTCATTTCAGACTCCCTCACCTGCAAACCCAACATCAGCATCGTCTATCCGGCTTCCATCAGACCCTTTCCGACTGCTCCGGCTGCTGGCTCCCGATCCTCGC
>CM060320.1:67661754-67666729 GCA_030674155.1 Stramonita haemastoma | reverse complement strand
CCTCCCCCTCCTCCTTCCTTTTTTCTTTTTTTTTTTTCTTTTTTCTTCTTCTTTTTTTTCTTTTCTTTCTTTTCTTTTTTTTTTTTCTTTTTCTTCTTCTTTTTTCTTCTTTTTTTTTCCTTCTTCTTCCCCTCTTCTTCTTCTTCTCCTCCTTCCCCTCCCCTCCTTTTCCTTCTCCCCCTCCCCTCCTCCTCCTCCTCCTTTTCTTTTCTTTTCTTCTTTTCTTCTTCTTTTCTTCTTTTTTTTTCTTTTTTTCTTCTTCTTCTTCTTCTTCTTCTTTCTTCTTTTTTTTCTTCTTCTTCTTTTTCTTCTTTCGAAAATTCTTCTTCGAATTTTTCTTCAAAATTTTTTTCTTCTTCCAATTTTCTTCTTCGAAATTCTTTTCTTTTTTCTTCTTCTTTTTCTTCTTCTTCTTTTTTCTCTTCTTTTTTTTTCTTTTTTCTTTTTTTTCTTCTTCTTCTTTTCTTTTTTTTCTTCTTCTTCTTCTTTTCTTCTTCTTCTTTTCTTTTTTCCCAAATTTTTTCTTTTCTTCGCAATTCTTTTCTTCTTTTCGAATTTTTTTCTTTTTTTTCGCAATTCTTTTCAAAATTTTTTTTCGCAATTTTCTTCTTCGCAATTTTTTCTTCTTCGCAATTCTTCTTTTCGCAATTCTTCTTTTTTTTGAAATTCTTCTTCTTTTTTTTGTTCTTTTTTTTTTTTTGTTCTTTTCTTCTTCTTTTTTTTCTTTTCTTCTTCTTTTTTTTCTTTTCTTCTTCTTTTTCTTTTCTTCTTTTTCTTTTCTTCTTTTTTTTTTCTTCTTCTTTCTTCTTTTTCTTCTTCTTTTCTTCTTCTTCTTCTTCTTCTTTTTTTTTTTTCTTCTTTTCTTTTTAAAAATTCTTAAATTTTTTAAATTTTCTTCAAATTCTTCTTCAAATTCCCCTTAAAATTTTCTTTTCTTCTTCTTCTTTTCTTTTCTTCTTTTCTTCTTTTTTTCTTCTTTTTTTTTTCTTTTCTTCTTTTCTTTTCTTCTTCTTCTTTTTTTCTTTTCTTCTTTTTTTTTTTTCTTCTTTTCGTAATTCTTCTTCTTTTTTTCCCTTTCCCCTTTCCTTTCTTCTTTTTGCATTTTTTCCCTTTTCCTTTCTTCTTCTTTCTTTTCTTTTTTCTTCTTCTTCTTCTTTTCTTCTTCTTCTTTTTTTTTCTTCTTTTTAGCTGTAAGGGGCCTAAAGGGGCTGAGAGTTAAACATCCGGTTAAAGTGACGTGGGGAGGGGGAACCCTGGTTGGCAAATTTCCCCAACTATCCCCTCTCTTTTGTCTCTCTCTCTCCCCCTCTTTCTTTTCTTTTCTCTATTCTCTCTATTTTTTTCTCTCTCTCTCTAACTCTTTTCTGTGTTTTCTCTCTCTGTGTTTCGTCTGTCTGTCTGTCTGTCTTTTTGGTCTCGTCTTGTCTCTGTCTCTTCTTTTTTCTGTCTTCTCTTTCTTTTCTCTCTCCCCCTCTCTCTCTCTTCTCTCTCTCTCTCTCTCCCCCCCCCCCCCCTCTCTCTTTCACCCTGTCTCGACTCCAATACCCTTTTGTTCATCACTACGTGTCTTTTTTTCTCTTTCTCCTCTCTCTTTTTTTTTTACTTTTGATTCATTACTGCGCTGTCCTTCTTCTTTTCCTTATGTTAATCTCGCAGACATAAAGGGAAGTGACCCAAACAGAGAGTTAATTCATTGGAAGGGTGGGTGGGGGGGGGGGGGGTTAAAGGGGGGGGGGGAGGGTGACTGAGGCGGGGATTTTTTTTTTCCCCTTTCCAGCTTTCCCCGGTTTTAAATTGTAGGGGGGTGGGTTCTTTCTTTGAAATGGAGTTTTTTTTTTTGAGAAGAAAAGCAAGAAATCGTTGTTTTGTTTTTAATCTGATCCCCTTTAAGAAAAAAAATTTTTCTATTTCACATATTTGAGTACTGAAAAGTTTTTGGGTTTCCTCCGACAAATTGCCGATTGGGGGGGCCGGGCGGGCCTCTTGGAAAAGGGGGCGTCGCCCCAAGCCGGGGCCCCGATATAAAATGTGGTAAGGGGTTTTGCATACAATCTGCCCCCCCTTGGGGGGGGGTGTACGGAAAAATTTTGGGGGTGGCGGGGGCCAAACCGGCCCCCCCTTTCGTCGTTCTTTCCGAAAAAGGGCCTTATTCTTGGGTTTTTTTTATTTTTTTTTTTATACAGGTTTTTGGAAAAAGCACTCTTGTGTTTTTTACACCGTCCCCCGGGGTATGTAGTTTTGAAATGTCATTGTTCCCCCCGGACAAAGGCCACCTTTCGAAAAACGGAGCGGCTTGACGTGTGGGCATATTTCTGCGTGCGTTTGCACGGAGCCCGGTTTAAAGTTCATCCAAGGACTTTGGGGGAGTGGAGTAGCTTGATGTTAACTCCGGAGACAAATCTCCTTGACCGGACTCGAACCCGCGCGCGTTCGCGTGCGCGCGCATACGTTTGTGTATGTGTTTTCCTGCGTTTGTGCATGTGGCGGAGTCCCTGTACTTTCTCGAGGTGCATCATACTATTGTATATGATGATTATTGCACAAAATTGTCCAGTGGTGGAAATGTTGATACATTTGCCATAAAAAGGAATGATTCTAAACTTGAAAAGAGATATATTTGTATATTTAAAAAAAAAACAGATCTAGGATTATCGTGTAGTGTGTATAAAGTCCAAAGTATAAGAATCTAAATCATCGAAAAAAGATAACGTTTCCAAAAGTAATTATTTGAGAGAGAGAGAGAGGGAGAGAGAGAGAGAGAGAGAGAGAGAGAGAGAGAGAGAGGAGAGAGAGAGAGAGAGAGAGAAGGGTTAGAGAGAGAGAGAGAGAGAGAGAGAGAGAGAGAGAGAGAGAGACAGACAGACAGACAGACAGACAGACAGACAGACAGACAGACAGACAGACAGACAGAGAGAGAGCCATGAAGAATCAGACAGGAAAAGGTGTTTTATCCACCTTACAAATTGAGTTTGCCTCCTGGAATAAGACACAAACACTTGGAAAGAACATTCTTGTCAGTAAAAATGAAGACGACAATGACAGTGCTATCTCTCCTTGCCTGACTTTAATCTATTGTCGTGATGAAAACAGCATTGTTATAAGATTGTAAAACAAAACTGACGAGGAAACAACGCCCCTCCACGCCCCAACCCCCCCACGCGTACACCTACTTACTTACACAAACGTACACACACACACACACACACACACACACACAACACACACACACACACACACACACACACACACACACACACACACACACACGCACACACACATACACACGCACGCACGCGGCACACACACACACACACACACACAAACACACACAGAAAAAATTCTTTTTTAATTTTTTTAAAAATAATCATACTTTTGACACAGGAGCTGCACAGCAGAAACCATCCACTCTATCTTTTTCCATTAAGTCTAAGTTTGCTTCGCACCAAGGTCATCATGAGAAGGGACACAAAACCCCATCCATCTTTATAGAGAAAATAACAGCATTTTATTCAGCAACTCAATCTAAATTGACAGTACCCCCCCCCCTCCCCCTCCTCCTTCCATGCCTAGTGTCAAGGGGTACAAACTCTAGGTTGTGACACATTCATCTTCAGGTACCCTCCACCCTCCTCCGTCCCCTAAAAGATGTATTGTCATTCCCATGGAAATAATGTCTATTATCAGGATGAACGGGATAGCTTGGTGGTCAGAGTGTTTTTGTTTTTACTCTGTGTTTTTTTTATCTACCGCTTTATCTCACGGCAAATTTCTCTGCGTGAAATTCGGTCTGCTCTCTCCTCTGGAAGAGCACGACGCCACAAGAGCAGCGCCACCCATTTTTTTTCCGTTTCCTGTCTGCATCTGTGTTTGTTTCCCTCTCAGAGTGACTTTTTCTACAGAATGTTTGCCAGGGACAACCTTCTTGTTGTTGTGGGTTCTTTTGTGTGCGCTAAATAATTATATGTAACACCTGGGAGCTCGGTTTATCGTCTGATGAAAAGGACTAGCAACCAGACCACCACTCATGGTCTAATGGATGGGGGAAAAGTTTGGGGCCCAGTCGGGATTCAAACCACCGCACATTTTGAACCAGACTTTTCGCTTTCTAGACAGGCGCGTTACCTCTAGACCACCGATGCACCGATGCGCTCGTGAACTGCTGTCCCGGGTTCGAATCTCGTTCAAGAGAATTTTGTCTCTGGAGTTACCATCAGTGCTGACTCCACTCCCTTCCCCAAAATCCTTCGGATGAGACTTTAAACCGAGGACCCGTGTGCGAACGCACGCAGAACATCTGGCGCACAAGTTAAAATCTGTTCCGCTTTTCGGAAGAGCAAGCCATTGTGTCCCGGTGGGAACGGATGACAAAATTGACAAAACTGCATATACACGGGGACTAAGTGTAAAAAAAAGGACATGATTGCTTATTCCTTTATCCTCGAAATAAAAGAATAGATAAAAGATAAATAAATAAAAAAAAGATCACAGTGAACTCTCTGACCTCACACTGCGAACACAGTACAAGCAACACTGTACACTTCATGCTCTCCCTCCCTCCCTGTCTCATCCTCCCCCCCTCATCCTCCCATGTATCTGATTTGACAAGCTGTGATTTAGTTCTACGCTCTCAAACCAACCATCACTAGTGTGGCTGTGTCGTTTGGCTGAGGTCTCAAAAACTCTCGTTTGGAGCTGTACTGCAATCGTGTATCGTAAAGTATAATATAATTATAGTCCTAGGAGATTTCTCTGCCTAAAATTCGGGTTTGTGTTCCCTACAGAGAGAGAGAGAGAGAGAGAGAGAGAGAGAGAGAGAGAGAGAGAGAGAGAGAGAGAGAGAGAGAGAGAGAGAGAGAGAGAGAGAGAGAGAGAGAGAGAGAGAGAAAGAGAGAGAGAGAGAGAGACAGACAGACAGACAGACAGACAGACAGACAGACAGACAGACAGACAGACAGACAGATAGAGACAGAGAGCC
>CM060320.1:67644254-67646754 GCA_030674155.1 Stramonita haemastoma | reverse complement strand
AAGGAAGCACAAAACGAAAACAAAAAAAGCCCCCCTAAACAACCCCAGCAACAACAAAAAACGAAAAACAAACCAAGAACACCAACAGCAACTTTCCCCGAAGTCAGAATGCGGCTACCTTTATAATAGACAGAAAAACCCCAGTTGTATACGCAAACTCTCATAATTGGTGGGTGAACCTTTTAATTATTTTTAAAATTTTTATTTTATTCTTTTATATCGACGATAATGGAATAAGCACTCATATGCTTTTTTTCATCCAGTCCCCGTGTGTATGCAGTTTTGTCAATATTGTCATCTGTCCCCACCGGCACGCAATGGCCTACTCTTACAAAAACTTCAGAGTTCAAGCTAAAGAAGAAAAAAACCCTTACACACAAGCAAAGAAAAAAAAACCCACTAGCAACAAAAAACAAAAACAAACTCATCTAGGGTTAGTCTAAGTCCTAGAGGTTTTACACGTCAAATAAGATCTTTGCAATGTAAAGAACCCACGACAATAACCTCGCACCCCTTGAACTCATGGTTCGGTGTTGAGAGCAAGTCATATATATACGATTCCTCTTCGATCCACTTCCTTCAACAATGGCGATCGGTGTTAAAAGATTCATGTTTAATCTGCCAGAAGCATTTAAAGTGATATTGGGTTTTGCTGATAGTGGTAGTAGTAACCCATAAAAATAATATAGCATCCCTCTTCTACTGGAAGATTGGGAGCTCCCAGAAGAGAGAGAGAGAGAGAGAGAGAGAGAGAGAGAGAGGGGAGAGAGAGAGAGAGAGAGAGAGAGAGAGAGAGGAGAGAGAGAGAGGGGAGAGAGAGAGAGAGAGAGAGAGAGAGAGAAGAGAGAGATTTTATTTTATTTTATTTTATTTTAATCTTTTATATCGAGGATAACAGAATAAGCAATCATGTGCTTTTTTTCATCCGGTCCCCGTATGTATGCAATTTTGTAAATGTCATCTGTTCCCACCGGCACACGATGGCCTACTCTTACGAAAAGCGGAACAGGATTTAACGTGTGCGCAAGATGTTCTGCATGCGTTCACACACGGGGCCTCGGTTTTAAAGTCTCATCCAAAGGACTTTTGGGGAGAGTGGAGTCAGCACTGATGTTAAACTCCAGGAGAAAAATCTCCTCGACCGGAGGAGAGGAGAGAGAGAGAGAGAGAGAGAGAGAGAGAGAGAGAGAGAGAGAGAGAGGGGAGAGGAGAGAAGGGAGAGAGAGAGAGAGAGGAGAGAGAGAGAGAGAGAGGAGAGAGAGAGAAGAGACAGAGAAGAGACAGAGACAGAGACAGAGACAGAGACAGAGAGAGACAGAGACAGAGAGAGAGAGAAGAGAGAAGAGAGAGAGAGAGAGAGAGAGAGAGGAGAGAGAGAGAGAGAGAGAGAGAGACAGACAGACAGACAGACAGCAGACAGACAGACAGACAGACAGACAGAAAGGCAGAAAGGCAGAAAGGCAGAAAGAAAGAATATTACTCCTTCGGCTGCTTCTTACTACGATCAGAAGAGCTATGAAAAAAAGAACCGTACTGCGGTTAGATCTCTAAGGTTTACCAATGATGAGGTTTTGCGTATGCAACCATTTGCCCGATGTTAAGGTAGCCGCATTCAGACTTCGGGAATGATGTATAAACACGACACCAGTGTTCAAGCAGTTTTTTTTGTAATATTGTCATATATATATTCTCACACAACAGTCATCTCTTTTGAAAGACAGAACTGATTTTAACGCGTATGCAAGATTTTTTTGTATATATGTTTACATAGATACCTCGGTTTATAGTCTTATCCAAAGCACTTTCGGGGGAGTGGAGTCCGCACTAACTCTATTCGGAAAAAAATCTCCTCGAATGAAAAAAGCGTCAAATGACGAGCACAAATCTCTAACAACAAAACAATCCAAACCTCCATAAAGAATAATGATAAGAACTAAAAGAATGACGATAACAATGAAAATAAGAACAATATATAAAAGTAAAGGTAAATGTGTCCCATAACCTGTGTGTGTGTCGTAAGGGAGCGAGGCATCAGTAGAGACCTCAGCTTCTCTAGGGGGCCAGCAATATTAAGGGCGGCGCCCATCTCCTCTCCTCGCTGCTTTACCTTCCCTGACCCTAAAGAGGGCAGGTACCCATTGACAGCTGGGTGAACTGGAAGAACTGTACTGAAGCCAAGGCGCGCAAACGGTCACCACATAGTAACCACGCTCGATGCTGCTTAAACTTGATTTATAGGGGGAAAGCGACGAGTGCTCTGACCACTGAGCTATCCCACCCCTTAATAGTAACAACAATAATAACAGCAATAAATCTTGTGATTTACAACAGGACTCCAAGACTTCCATTCTCAACGACAACACCAAAAGAAATGTGAGATTAAAGGCAGTCACAGAGTTAATTGAATGTCATTAGGGAGTATTTATTATTCATGGTCCAGCGCGTTGGAAACTTGTTGCCGGTGCATTGCTATAAACATCGTTTTAATGGCACAGGGAGA
>CM060320.1:67621754-67624254 GCA_030674155.1 Stramonita haemastoma | reverse complement strand
GGTAAAAGTTACGAGAGAGAGAGAGAGAGAGAGAGAGAGAGAGAGAGGAGAGAGAGAGAGAGAGAGAGAGAGAGAGAGAGAGAGAGAGAGAGAGAGAGACGAGACAGAGAGACAGAGAAGGACAGAGCAGGACAGACAGACAGACAGACAGACAGACAGACAGAGACAGAGAGAGACAGAGAGACAGAGACAGAGAGAGACAGAGAGAGACAGAGAGAGACAGAAAGAGACAGAGACAGAGAGAGACATACAGTGACAGAGAGAGAGACAGAGAGAGAGACAGAGAGAGAGAGAGAGGAGAGAGAGAGAGAGAGAGAGAGAGGACAGACAGACAGACAGACAGACAGAGAGACAGTCAGACAGAAAGACAGACAGACAGACTGTGTGAGAGAGATACAGAGACAGAGAGACAGAGAATTCCAGTTTCAAAAAAAAATTGTGTTAAAACTCTCTCTCTTTCTGGATATTAATTTGTTTATTCATTTATTTGTTGATTTTTTAGGTGTGGATGAAAAAAGTCATTGTATTTAATCTATTACCCTCGGAAAATAAAATTTTGCTATTGTTATCTTTATCTATCTCTGTCTCTCTCTCTCTCTGTCTCTCTCTGTCTCTATCTCTCTCATTCACTTTCACGCACACACACACACATGCACACACACACACACTCACACACTCTCTGTCTTCTCACAAACAAAAACACACACATACACACACACACACACACACACACACACACACACACACACACACACACACACACACACACACACACACACACACACCACACACACACACACATACTGCAAAACATCAACGTCACTGACAGTGTGGTCATTGACCCCAAACTAAATCTGTTGTTTCTCTCTCGTCAAGTTCAAAAGAAAAGCATAACAAAATAGGAAAACAATTTCACGTAGACATGCAAAATATGTCCTGGATTGGTCTTTTAAAATTGAATATACGAAAAAAAAGAGATAACCCATCTAGTCCCATCCAATCATCTTGTTTATAGCCCCACGATCACAAAGGCCATTATGGGGGTTGTCATAAGAAGAGAGACGGGATAGCCTAGTGGTCAGAACATTGTGTTCGCAATTTGACCACCGGGTTCGATTCCCGTTCGAGGGGATTTTTTCCCCTGGAGTTAACATCAGTGCTGACTCCGCTCTCCCCAAAAGTCTTTCGGATGAGACTCTAAACCGAGGCACCGTGTGCGAACGCACGCAGAACTTCTTGCGCATACGTTGAATCCTGTTCCTCTTTTCGGAAGAGTATGCCATTGAGTGCCGGTGGGAACAGGTGACACGATTTACAAAAGTGCATACACACGGGGACTGGATGTAAAAAAAAGCACACGAGTGCTTATTCCATTTTTCCTCGATATCAAAGAATAAATCATTAAAGAATCAATCAATCAATCAAACAATATATGCAAACACAACAAATGCGTACATCACACACGAACTACAAAGACAAAGAGTGACATGTCGACAGACATACAGACAGACAGACAGACAGACAGACAGACAGACAGGAGAAAAAAGAAGAACTAAAACAAGTACAAACAGAATAATTATGGAAACAACAAGAACAAACAACATAGAACACAAAAAAGCAAAGACTAACAAAAATATAGAAGATCAAAGGGGTAAACAAACCAAACAAACAAGAATAGTAAGAACGAGAATAGCAAATAGAACAAAAGAAAGAAGAATGCAAGAGGAAAAAATGGCGTAAAAACAACTACCAGAGAAGGCTTGAGAGGAGAATGTAGACAGCGCAGTGGCCAACAACGAGAAATAAAATGCAAAGTAAAAGGTAAAAAATATAGGTGTGTCCCATAACCTAGGCGGTCGTAGAGGAGCGAGGCATCAGAGACCTCAGCGTCTCTAGGGGCCAGCATGTTGAGAGCGGTAGCGCCCATCTCCTCTCCCTCGCTGCTTTTTCTTCCCTGACCCTGAAGAGGGCAAGGTACCCATTTACAGCTGGGTGAACTGGGGGAACTGTACTGAAGCCAAGGCACGCAAACGGTAAGCCATCCAACTGGTAACCATGCTCCACACTGCTTAACTTGACTGGTTGGAAAGCAAGTATTCTGACCACTGAGCTATACCGCCCCCTTTTTAAATGTTGGAGTACGAACTGGATAAACATGATGTCTCTGCACGATGTTCCTATGTCCATTTGCTACTAGTCCTTTTTTTCTTCTTCTTCTCTGACAGTGCCATTAGTGTGTGTCGGTCTGTGTAAACAAAAGAGCCAAGACTCGTATACACAGAGAAAGAAAGAGAGAGAGAGGTTGGTTAGCTAATGGTCAGACAGGGAGATAATTGCGTTTACAGGCTTCTGCCTTGTCGAGGAGTACACATTCATACATACACACAGATATATATATATATACACGCTCCCTGTATGCTTTAGGATCCACGACAGGCACAAAAATGTTGTGTATTTCACGCTTCTGAGCTATTCATTAGACCTGTTGTATGTATGTATT
>CM060320.1:67614254-67619254 GCA_030674155.1 Stramonita haemastoma | reverse complement strand
ATTTTCTTCCTGGAGTTAACATCAGTGCCGACTCCACTCTCCCCAAAAGTCCTTCTGATGAGACTTTAAACCGAGGCCCCGTGTGCGAACGCACGCAGAACATCTTGCGCACACGTTAAATCCTGTTCCGCTTTTCGTAAGAGTAGGCCATCGTGTGCCGGTGGGAACAGATGACAATATTTACAAAACTGCATACACACGCGAACCGGATGAAAAAAAGCACATGGTTGCTTATTCTGTTATCCTCGATATAAAAGAATAAATAAATAAATAAATGAATAAACAAACACACACATACACACACACATACACACACACACACACACACACACACACACACACACACACACACACACACACACACACACACACACACACACACACACACACACACACACACACGCACGCACCACACGCACACACACAAGAGAATAACAATAGATGGCAAGAAAAATGGATATAACTAATTATCCAAGAAAGCTAGATAAAAAACAAAATCCCCATGGACTTTAGAAAACAACATAGAATTGAAAAATAAATAATGCAGTTTAAGATTTGTTTAAACGAAAAGAGAATAGCAGACAGACAGAAAGACAAACAGACAGACAGACAGGCAGAGGCTCAGAAACTGACATAGACAGAGAAAGAAGCCAAATACTTTTTTTCAAAAGATGACAAGAAAAATGGATAGAATAAACATTTTCAGGAATGTGTGTTAACGACATATTCCCATGGACTTTCTAAAGCAACACGGAGGAAGAGAAAAAGGGGAGGGAGGTGTTTAAACTAGCAATAGGTGACAAATCCATGAACAGGAAAAAAAGCTTTTTTTTTATCTCTCTGTCTTCTTTTTGTGTTGAAATCTACCGGTAAATCTTAGCAAAAAAAAAAGAAGTATGTTTGTTCTGTACCCTTTTGAAGGTTAAGGCACGTTCTAAAATATTTTTTTTCATTTATTCTTTTATTTCTAGGATAATGGACTAAACCCTCATGAAGTTTTGTAAATTGTGTCATCCCTTCCCAACGGCACAAAATGGCCTACTCTTCTAAAAACTAGAACGGATTTCAACGTGTGCGCAAGATGGTCTGCGTGCGTTCGCACACGAGACCTCAGTTTACAGTCTCATCCAAAGGACTTGTGAGGGGAGTAGAGTCAGCACTGATGTTAACTCCAGAGGAAAAAACCCTCTCTGACAAGATTCGAACCCTGGTTAGCAGATCACGAGCGCATCGCTCTTCTGACCACTAGGCTACCCGGTCCCCCCTCTGACTGAGACAAGAGCAGTGTTTGACTAAGGCCCCTAGATGTTCTCTGTGTCCCAAGTAGTTAATTTATTTTATTTTTTATTTTTATATTTATTCTATTATATCGAGGGTAATGGGATAAGCATTCTTGTGCTTTTTTTTACATCCAGTCCCCGTGTGCATGCAGTTTTATAAATGTTATCTGTTCCCACCGGCACACGATGGCCTACTCTTACGAAAAGCGGAACAGGATTTAACGTGCGCGCAAGATGTTCTGCGTGCGTTCACACACGGGGCCTCGGTTTATAGCCTCATCCGAAGGACTATTGGGGAGAGTGGAGTCTGCACTGATGTTAACTCCAGAAGAAAAATCTCCTCGACCGGGAATCGAACCCGGGTCGTCAAATTGCGAGCGCAATGTTCTGACCACTAGGCTATCCTGTCATAGCAGCCACAAAACGGGAGAAAAAAAAGAACATTAATTTTCCTTTACCTATACAACTGAAGACACATTAAAACAAGTACAGAAATTTAGGGGGTCTGGTTGATTGGTTAGCTGGCTGGTTGGTGGGCTGGTTGGATCGATTGAGACTATAAACCGAGGTCCCGTGTGCAAACGCACGCAGAACATCTTGCATACACGTCAAATCCTGTTCCACTTTTCGTAAGAGTGGGTCATTTTGTGCCGGTGGGAAGAGATGACAAGATTTACAAAACTGCAAACACATGGGGACTGGATGTAAAAAAAAAAAAAAGCACGTGAGTGCTTATTCCATTATCCTCGATATAAAAGAATAAATAAATAAATAAATAAATAAATAAATAAATAAATAAATAAATAAATAAATAAATAAATAAATAAATAAAATAACACACACACACTAAATCAAAGATTAACAAATATCTAAATAAAAGATTGTTGGTTGGCTGGTTGTTTGGTTGGTATAAGGTATGGTCGTACAAACTGATGACATTAGCACTTAGCTTTACCTTACTTGACAGTCACTATTCTCTCCTATAAGACTTTTCTGCCGAGCACCTTTGCTTCCCAATTTGCACGCTTGCATAGAATTTATCGACCAATCTGGGGCATTGCTTGCAGCCTAGAAGACATTGAGTGACACCTAGTGCGTCCTCATAATGGTCAAGTACAGGAACATCCCCCCTCCCCGCTCCCCTCCTCCCCCATCCCCGCTGACTATCAGCTTAAGGAGAATCAGCTAACCTGGAAGTGAAGTCCATAGTGAGCTAGGTAAGAACAGATGAGTGAGAGCAGTGAGCAGAAATGTGGTTATGACTGCTGGGTTTGGGAATACATAGGAGAGTCTCTGTATGACTGTGTGTGTGGCGTTGTTCTTAAAGCATGGCTAAAATGTCTTAATTACACACCCCAGGGTTGGTTTATTAATGAGAAAAAAGTAGTGGAGGATAAACATCTTTTTGACAATAATTTTTCAAAGATTAAAAAAAAATTAAAATAATTTTTCAAAGATTAAAAAAACTTTAAATGAAAAATAAATTCTAGGGTATAGTCTTTCAATAGAAGCATTTCAGGCTTTTCTTTTTTTTTATTTTTTAGCGAGAACCATGCCTTTGGCCTAACCTGACACAAGTTTCGGCTCCAGGATTGGTTTGTTCTGAAAGTGCAATAGAGTCAAATGTAATGACCAAAATATGTATGCAAGAACTGATGAGTTCTTGCTGCACAGCTGTCAGTTTCCCCCACTTTCTTGCTGCTCTCAGCTGCTAATGAATCCATTCCATCCCAGCCCAGATGGGGCCAGCTGGTGCTAAATTATGGCATCAGAACTGACCACACTTGGACCAGGTAAAAGCAAGGGGTGTGCTAAATTTAGCACTCTGGACTGAAGGATGTCGGATTTTCGCGCAAAGTTCTTATGATCCAGGCTAAGAATGAGTAACTTAGACTGTAGATTTTTTTTGGGTAGTGAAAGACATACATCAATAGAACTACAATGAATTATAATATCTGCTAATGCAACCTTTCGTAGATCTAGTTTCTGAAGAAGTAATTATTTATGAAATATTCATGCATTATAAAAAAAAACATTTCAGTAAAGCTTAATGTAGTTTTTAACGTGTGTGGAAGATGTTCTGCGTGCGTTTATATACCGGATCCCGATATAAAGTCTAATCCCAAGGATTTTTTGGTGAGTGGAGTCTGTCTGTCTATCTATCTATCCCTTAGTCTGGCGACCGTGGGGGCACCCCTGAAGACTTGACAACCAGTTCCCTCCATTCCTCTCTCTGTTCCGCCTTTCTCAAAATTTTGTTGAGTTCTAGGCCTGTCCATTCGCTGATGTTGTCCTCCTATCTCTTCCTTGGTCTGTCTCTTTTTCTTTCTCCTTGGACAGTGCCTTGCAGTATCATTGTTTTTGCAAGTCCTTTCGATCTTGTGACATGCCCGTACCATTTAAGTGTACGCTTCTTTACGATTGATAGAAGAGTTTCGTAGGGACCAAATTCAGGAGGAGAACACCTCAAACAGATGATCTTGGTGGTGGTTTGAACCCACGCGCGTGAAATAGCAAGCTCAGTACTCTAACCACCAAGCTCTCCTGCCCCCTCCCCCTAACTCATAACACTAAAGCGGAGGGACATGTACCTCGCAACTGACCGTTCGTTCTCAGTGTCCTTCACCCAGACCATTCATCAATCCCGGGGAAACAACTCCAGGTCTGGAGACATGATGTGGCGTTTATCACCTTGCCGTGACTGCTGAGAGAATCCAGATTAATTAATTAATTCTCCCTCACTCCCACTACACGTAAACTGCTGACACGGCGCTGAGAGCGAGGTTTTACAGTGCAGCAGAAGTGACAGCAGAAGATTGGGGGAGAGAGAGAAAGAACGTGAATGGGGCAAGATGGGATGAGTTTCCATGTAATGATATGGATGCAGGCAGTTTGGGACGAGATATCTAAGTGGTCAGAGCGCTCACTTTCCCCCAGCCAATGTTAAGCAGCTTCGAGCGTGGTTACCAATTGGATGGGTGACCGTTTGCATGCCTTGGCTACAGTGCAGTTCCCCCAGTTTACCCAGCTGTAAATGGGTACCTGCCCTCTTTAGGGTCAGGGAAGGTAAAGCAGCGAGGGAGAGGAGATGGGCGCCGCCCTCAACATGCTGGCCCCTAAGAGAAGTTGAGATCTCTGACGCCTTGCTCCCCTACGACCACAAAGGTTATGGGACACCTTTACCTTTACCTTTTACCTTGCAGGCAGTTACTATGATTATTAGGATTAATCTGATCAGCTGAAGAGGGTCTTGTCCTGCTTTTTACATTTTCAGACCCGAGATTAGTTCCACGTGAATGTCTCCCAGTCTGTGAATCATACATGTAGAAATGTATGTGGGATCATAAACTCCTTAACCATACCTTGATAACATCTACATTTAGTATATATTGGAAACTGACGCCTTTTTGATGAAGTCCAAAGCTGCATTAGACAGACAGACAAAACAAAACTATTGCTTTGCGTGGTCACATAACGCAGAAAAATCTGCTGTGACAGAATGTGGTATAAAACAATAAAACAATACATACATACATACATACATACATACATACATACATACATACATACATACATAAATGAATAAATAGATAAATAAATAAATAAATAAACAAATAAATAAATAAATAAACAAACAAACAAATAAATAAATAATAAACAAATAAATGACGGTCAGATCAGGAAGCCGATACCCAAGCCTCTAGGCCTCTGGGTTGTTCC
>CM060320.1:67601984-67609484 GCA_030674155.1 Stramonita haemastoma | reverse complement strand
CTGACCACTAGGCTATCCCGTCATAGCAACAACAAAGCGGGAGAAAAAGGATATTAATTTTCCTTTACCTATCCAACTGAAGACACATTAAAACAAGTACAGAAATTTAGGGGGTCTGGTTGATTGGCTGGTTAGTTGGCTGGTTGGTGGGCTGGTTGGATCGATTGAGACTATAAACCGAGGTCCCGTGTGCAAACGCACGCAGAACATCTTGCGCACACGTCAAATCCTGTTTCACTTTTCGTAAGAGTAGGCCATTGTGTGCCGGTGGGAAGAGATGACAAGATTTACAAAACTGCATACACATGGGGACTGGATGTAAAAAAAAAATAGCACGTGAGTGCTTATTCCATTGTCCTCGATATAAAAGAATAGATAAATAAATAAATAAATAAAATAAGTAAAACAAAACACACACACTAAATCAAAGATTAATAAATATCTAAATAAAAGATTGTTGGTTGGCTGGTTGGTTGGTTGGTATAAGGTATGGTCGTACAAAATGATGACAGTAGCGCCTAGCTTTACCTTACTTGACAGTCACTATTCTCTCCTATAAGACTTTTCTCATACACTCCTTTGCTTCCCAATGTGCACGCTTTCATAGAATTTATCGACCAATCTGGGGCATTGCTTGCAGCCTAGAAGACATTGAGTGACACCTAGTGCGTCCTCATAATGGTCAAGTACAGGAACCCCCCCCCCGCTCCCCTCCTCCCCCTCCCCGCTGACTATCAGCTTCAGGAGAATCAGCTAGCCTGGAAAGTGAAGTCCATAGTGAGCTAAGTGGAACAAATGAGTATGAGCAGTGAGCAGAAACATTTATTTTACGTATTTTATTTTATTCTTTTATATCGAGGATGATGGAATAAGCAATCATGTACTTTTTTACATCCAGTCCCTGTATGTATGCAGTTCTGAAAATTTTGTCATCTGATCCCACCGGCACACAATGGCCTACTCTTACGAAAAGCGGAACAGGAGTTAAAGTGTGCGCAAGTTGTTCTGCGTGGGTTCGCACACGGGGCCCCGGTTTACAGTCTCATCCGACAGACTTTTGGGGAGAGTGGAGTCAGCACTGATCATGATCATGTCATGAATACATAGGAGAGTCTCTGTATGCACTGTGTGTGGCGTTGTTCTTTAAGCATGGCTAAACTGTCTTAATTGATTAAACACCCCAGGATTGGTTTGTTCTTGAGGAAAAAAAGTAGTGGAGGAAACACAAGAGCAGGTAACCACTTGCAACATTTCAATCATTTTGAAAGTAATTGTTCAAAGATTCAAAAAAAAATTTTTTTTTGGATGAAAAATAAATTCTAGGGTATAGTCTCTCAATGGCAGCATTTTAGGCTGTTTTTTTAAAAGCAAGAACCATGCCTTTGGCCTAACCTGACTCAAATTTCGGCTCCAGAATTGGTTTCGTTCTGAAAGTGCAATAGAGTCAAATGTAAAGATCAAAATATGTATGCAAGAATTGATGAGTTCTTGCTGCACAGCTGTCAGTTTCCCCCACTTTCTGCTGCTCTCAGCTGCTAATTAATCCATTCCATCCCAGCCCAGATGGGGCCAGCTGGTGCTAAATTATGGCATCAGAACTGACCACACTTGGACCAGGTAAAAGCAAGGGGCGTGCTAAATTTAGCACTCTGGACTGAAGGATGTCGGATTTTCGCGCAATGTTCTTATTATCCAGGCTAAGAATGAGTAACTTAGACTGTAGATTTTTTTTTGGTAGTGAAAGACATACATCAATAGAACTACAATGAATTATAATATCTGCTAATGCAACCTTTCGTAGTTCTAGTTTCTGAAGAAGTAATTATTTATAAAATATTCATGCATTATAAAAAAAAACATTTCAGTAAAGCTTAATGTAGTTTTTAACGTGTGTGGAAGATGTTCTGCGTGCGTTTATATACCGGATCCCGATATAAAGTCTAATCCCAAGGATTTTTTGGTGAGTGGAGTCTGTTTATCTATCTATCTATCCCTTAGTCTGGCGACCGTGGGGGCACCCCTGAAGACTTGACAACCAGTTCCCTCCATTCCTCTCTCTGTTCCGCCTTTCTCAAAATTTTGTTGAGTTCTAGGCCTGTCCATTCGCTGATGTTGTCCTCCCATCTCTTCCTTGGTCTGTCTCTTTTTCTTTCTCCTTGGACAGTGCCTTGCAGTATTGTTTTTGCAAGTCCATTTGATCTGGTGACATGCCCGTACCATTCAAGTTTACGTGTTTCTTTTTAGATTGATAGAAGGTTTTCGTAGGGACCAAATTCAGGAGGAGAACACCTCAAACAGATTTCTTGGTGGTGGCTCGAACACACGCGTGAAATAGCAAGCTCAGTTCTCTAACCACCAAGCTATCCTGCCCCCTCCCCCTAACTCATAACACTAAAGCGGAGGGACATGTACCTCGCAACTGACCGTTCGTTCTCAGTGTCCTTCACCCAGACCATTCATCAATCCCGGGGAAACAACTCCAGGTCTGGGGACATGATGTGGCGTTTATCACCTTGCCGTGACTGCCCAGAGAATCCAGATTAATTAATTCTCCCTCACTCCCACTACACGTAAACTGCTGACACGGCGCTGAGAGCGAGGTTTTACAGTGCAGCAGAAGTGACAGCAGAGGATTGGAGAGAGAAAGAACGTGAATGGGGCAAGATGGGATGAGTTTCCATGTAATGATATGGATGCAGGCAGTTTGGGACGAGATATCTAAGTGGTCAGAGCGCTCACTTTCCCCCCAGCCAATGTTAAGCAGCTTCGAGCGTGGTTACCAATTGGATGGGTGACCATTTGCGCGCCTTGGCTACAGTGCAGTTCCCCACTTTACCCACATGTAAATGGGTACCTGCCCTCTTTAGGGTCAGGGAAGGTAAAGCAGCGAGGGAGAGGAGATGGGCACCACTGCCCTCAACATGCTGGCCTCTAAGAGAAGTTGAGATCTCTGACGCCTTGCTCCCCTACGACCACAAAGGTTATGGGACACCTTTACCTTTTACCTTGCAGGCAGTTACTATGATTATTAGGATTAATCTGATCAGCTGAAGAGGGTCTTGTCCTGCTTTTTACATTTTCAGACCCGAGATTAGTTCCACGTGAATGTCTCCCAGTCTGTGAATCATACATGTAGAAATGCATGTGGGATCATAAACTCCTTAACCATACCTTGATAACATCTAGATTTAGTATATATTGGAAACTGACGCCTTTTTGATGAAGTCCAAAGCTGCATTAGACAGACAGACAAACAAAACTATTACTTTGCGTGGTCACATGACGTAGAGAAATCTGCTGTGATATAATGTGGTATAAAACAATAAAACAATACATATATACATATATACATACATACATACATACATACATACATACATACATACATACATACATACATACATACATACATACATACATACATACATACATACATACATAAATAAATAAATAAACAAACAAATAAATGACGGTCAGATCAGGAAGCCGATACCAAAGCCTCAAGGCCTCTGGGCTGTTACGCCCCCTTAATGACTGTCACCTGTCTTCTCCAAATGCCGTGTTAGAAAATACTGTCCTCCTCCTCCTGGTTTTTGCCTCCCTTTTTTCTCTGTTGTGTTACTTCCTCCTAGCTCGCTTTTCCGATGCATCGCTTTTCTTTTCCTTTTTGTTTTAAGATCAGTCTTGCCATTTTAAAAGATTCTGTTGGATAGACCTTCCGGGGATACGTATGTATACGTATGTATATATGTACGTATATATATATATATATATGGTGTGTGTGTGTGTGTGTGTGTGTGTGTGTGTGTGTGTGTGTGTGTGTGGTGTGTGTGTGTATGTGTGTGTGCCTCCCTCTCTATCTCTGTATATATATTGATGAGAATGAAGTTGTAACTGGTTACCTACACTTGTTTTCTCCACAATATTTTCTCAATTATATAACATATATTATATTATATTATATTATATTATATTATATTATATTATATTATATTATATTATATTATATTATATTGTATTGTATTGTATTGTATTGTATTGTATTGTATTGTATTGTATTGTATTGTATTATATTATATTATATTATATTATATTATATTATATTATATTATATTATATTATATTATATTATATTATATTATATTATATTATATTATATTATATGGTATTGTGTGTGTTGTGTGTGTGTGTGTGTGTGTGTGTGTGTGTGTGTGTGTGTGTGTGTGTGTGTGTGTGTGTGTTTATAACCGTCCCTAGGGCGGTTCGGGGCTGTATATGGCAACGTTCTGGCAGTTCCTGCTACGACACTGGAACCATTCGTATTGGCGATTGTCTTTCCAATGGACCATTCCAGCGACATGGAGGGGAGAGGGGTAAATCTGCTGCATGGGTAACAGCTTGACCTCCAAACTTACTTACCCAGGCTTTGCGCTCTAGAGCGTAGAGCGCAACTTCGTATTTTTCTGAGACTGTCGGGTGCCTACTATATAACATTATGTACAGAGTTTATACGAAATCTGACTAACATATGTATAAGTGTGGGTTAGACAGCGTAGGTAATGAATACTTCCACCCAATACTGAACTCTATGCAAAAGCTGTCTTGCCTTGTCTATGACATCAGACCCTGCCTGGGTGTGAAATTTTTAACTAATATGCTTTAATGAAGCAACAACAATTCTCTCGTGCTCTGTGTTTAGAGAGAAAACCCAGAAAACTGGCATGAACTAAAAAACAAACAAACAAACAAACCCACATCCATAAAATTTTAGTTTGGCGCAGACAGCACACTCAACAGAAAAATTACTCAGAAATACGACATAAACAAAAATAACCCATCCATTTTGTTTATCCCAAACAGCACACTTAACACAAAACATGACCAAATCTCTCATTCTCTGAGTCAGTAAAAAAACCCATACCCATATCCAACAACACAACACAACACAAGACACTAAGAGGTAAACATACTCCCCCCCCCCCCCCCCCCCCCCCCCGAGTCAATGAAAGCCCCCGACTTTCTTTCTTGAAACTCATGCACACACGACGCTACGGGATGGGATAGCCCTAGTGGTCAGAACATTGCGCTCGCAATTTGACGACCCGGGTTCAATTCCCGTTCGAGGAGATTTTTTTTCTCCCGGAGTTAACATCAATGCTAACTCCACTCTCCCCGAAAGTCCTTCAGATGAGACTATAAACCGAGGCCCCGTGTGTGAACGCACGCAGAACATCTTGCGTACACGTTAAATCCTGTCCCGCTTTTCGTAAGAGTAGGCCATTGCGTGCCGGTGGATACAGAAGACAAGATTTACAAAACAGCATACACTCGGGGACTGGATGTAAAAAAAGCACATGAGTGCTTATTCCATTATCCTCGATAGAAAAAAAAGAGGAAAGAAGACACTGGGGATAATCATATATATATATACACTGGGGATAAACAGACTCTCTCCTCTCCAAGTCAATGAAAGCGCCCAACTTTCTTTCTTTCTTAAGACTCATGATGCACACACGACGCGACGCGACCATTCCAGCCGTGCGTGGCGTGGTGTGCATGTGGCAGGCTATACACACTACACGCATGCCCTCCTTCACTGCTTCCAGCAGATTTTTATTTATTTTTAATTTAATTTAATTTAATTTTTTTATTTTAATTCTTTTATATCGAGGATAATGGAATAAGCACTCTTGTGCTTTTTTACATCCAGTCCTTGTGTGTATGCAGCTTTTGTAAATGTCATCTGGTCCCACTGGCACACGATAGCCTACTCTTACAAAAAGCGGAACAGGATTTAACATGTGCGCAAGATGTTCTACGTGCGTTCGCACACGGGGCCTCGGTTTATAGACTCATCCGAAGGACTTTAAGGGAGAGTGGAGTCAGTACTGATGTTAACTCCAGGAGAAAAATCTCCCCGACCGGCCGGAATCGAACCCTGGGTCGTCAAATTGCGAGCGCAATGTTCTGACCACTAGGCTATCCCATCCCCCTCAGAGCCAGCAGCAGACGTGGGGAGGCTGAGCTGTGGGGTCTGCCTGTCTGCCTGCCCGTATGTATCCCATCCCTCCCATCTCCACACCTCCATAAAATCGGGTCGTCAATCCTGCCAAATGGCTGCAGCCGCCTAGACATGATGCGACGGTTATTGCTTTCTCCTGATTGCCCAGTAAGGAATTTTCTCTCTCTCCCATCCCCCCCCCCCCTTCTCCCTAACCCGACGATTCGGCAGGTTTCTAGCGAGGCTGGAACGAGCTTCACAGCACCGTTAGTGATAGATTTGATGATAAAAGTAGGATGAGATCATTCCTGATCATAGTATTTCGCTCGCTCGCTCGCGCACGCACGTACGTAGGCCGTTTTTATGCAAAACTTGCGTAGCGTTTTTATGTCATGAACTCGTCTTGGGTTAGCTTGTATAGTATTGTATGTGATGAAGACAGTAGAGCCTTGTATGGTTCGTGTGACACTGTTTAACCTGCAGAACATTATGAAGACAGTATAACCTCATATAGCTCGTGTCACAATGTTTAATTAACCTGCAGAACATAATTATGAAGACAGTATAACCTCGTACAGTTCGTGTCACACTATTTAACCTGCAGAACATATAAAGACAGTATAACCTAGTATAGTTGGTGTCACACTATTTAACCTGCAGAACATATAAAGACAGTATCACCTCGTATAGCTCGTGTCACAATGTTTAATTAACCTGAAGAACATAATTATGAAGACAGAATAACCTCGTACAGTTCGTGTCACACTATTTAACCTGCAGAACATATAAAGACAGTATCACCTCGTATAGCTCGTGTCACAATGTTTAATTAACCTGAAGAACATAATTATGAAGACAGAATAACCTCGTACAGTTCGTGTCACACTATTTAACCTGCAGAACATATAAAGACAGTATCACCTCGTATAGCTCGTGTCACAATGTTTAATTAACCTGAAGAACATAATTATGAAGACAGAATAACCTCGTACAGTTCGTGTCACACTATTTAACCTGCAGAACATATAAAGACAGTATCACCTCGTATAGCTCGTGTCACAATGTTTAATTAACCTGAAGAACATAATTATGAAGACAGAATAACCTCGTACAGTTCGTGTCACACTATTTAACCTGCAGAACACACGAAGATATTATAGCCTTGTATTCCTCGTGTCACACTATTTAACCTGCATAACATATAAAGACAGTATAACCTCATATAGTTCGTGTTACACTGTTTAACCTGCAGAACATAGTAGTAGTCGGCACCCATTAGTCTCGGAAGACTATGGAGTTGCGCTCTAGTCTTTAGAGCTCAAAGCCTGGGCATGTATGCATGGAGGGCAAGCTGTTACCCATGCAGCAGACCCCCCCTCATATGAAGAACATATGAAGACAGTATGACTTAGTATAGCTGGTGTCACACTGTTTAACCTGCGGAAGATAAGAAGACAGCATAACCTCGTATAGCTGATGTAATACCTTTTAACCTGCAC
>CM060320.1:67596984-67599484 GCA_030674155.1 Stramonita haemastoma | reverse complement strand
AATCACAAAATTGACAACTTGACCCCCACCTGCCTTTAAAGGCTCCTATTTCAAAACTAGGTAATGTGCTAAGCGACTCATTTCGTGGTGGATCGCCACATAAGTGCTTATTCTATTATCCTCGAAATAAAAGAATAAAAGAAAGAAAAAAAATCTTGCCGACAACTATGCACATATCAATCAGAACTTTCTGACTTGGATCGAATCGTACTAGACTGGATAGGAGAGGATCGGATCAAATCGGATTAGATTAAACTGGATTGGATTGGATTAAAGAAGCAAAAGCATACAGAAGCAGTCAGATCATATATGTTCAGACAGATGGACAGTCAGACAGACAGACAGTCAGACAGACAGGCGTGGTAAGATCAAAACAGTGTGACGGACAGACAGTACAGGCAAGTGGGCAAACAGACAGGCAGACATGTTACTCACAAGCTCGCTGACAAACAGACTACTGGAAGACATACAGAAACATAGAAACTTTAGTAGACAGACAGACAGAGACAGAGAGACAGAGAGAGGAGAAGGAGGAAACAGAGAGAGGGAGAGAGAGACATAGAGAGGGAGAGAGAGAGAGGGGGGGGAGAGAAAGAGAGAAAGAGAGAGAGAGAGAGAGAGAGAGAGAGAGAGAGAGAGAGAGAGAGAGAGAGAGAGAGAGAGAGAGAGAGAGGAGAGAGAGAGAGGGGGGGGGGGGGGGAGGGAGAGAGAAGGAAAGAGAGAGAGAGAAGAGAGAGAGGAGAGGAGGAGAGAGAGAGAGAGAGAGAGAGAGAGAGAGAGAGAGAGAGAGAGAAGAGCGAGAGAGAGACAGACAGACGAGAAGACAGACAGACAGACAGACAGACAGACAGACAGACAGACAGACAGACAGACAGACAGACAGACAGAAGCAGACAGAAGACAGAGAGACAGAGACAGAGAAGGACGAGACAGAGAGAAAGGGGAGGGAGGAGAGATGGATTGATTGATTTATTCTTTTATATCGAGGATAATGGGATAAGTACTCTTGTGCTTTTTTATATCCAGGCCCCGTGTGTATGCAGTTTTGTAAATGTTATATGTACCCACCGGCACACGATGAGAGAGAAAAAACATAGAGAAGAGAGAGAGAGACAGAGAGAGAGAGAGACAGAGACACAGAGAGAGAGAGACAGAAAGAGACAAAGAGAGAACAGAAGTCAGACAGACAAACATTCAAAGAGACAGACAGAGACAGACAGACAAACAGATAGACAGAGTCAGACAGACAGACAGAATAAAAACACTACCTCCCGCAGACAAAAAAAACCCTGTAACCACCGTCAAAATAATGTCAGCATTTGAAAATGAACTGTCTAGACTGCATCAGCTTTTCTACCCAGAAGTCGTTTTCCTTATCATTTTTCCATCTTGGTTTAGTACAGAGAGAGAGAGAGAGAGAGAGAGAGAGAGAGAGAGAGAGAGAGAGAGAGAGAGAGAGAGAGGAGAGAGAGGAGAGAGAGAGAGAGAGAGAGAGAGAGGAGAGAGAGAGAGAGAGAGAGAGAGAGAGAGAGAGAGAGAGAGAGAGAGAGAGAGAGAGGAGAGAAAGAGACAGACAGAGACAGACAGAGACAGACAGAGACAGACAGAGACAGACAGACAGACAGACAGGCAGACAGACAGACAGACAGACAGACGGACAGACGGACAGACACACACACATACAGACACACGCACACACGCACATAGACTGACAGACAGACTAAAAGACAGACAGACTGACAGACGGACAGACACACGCATATACAGACAGAACACGGAATATAAAGAAAAGAAGAAAAGTTAGGAACTTGGGAGTTATTCATGCTATTCAGAACAATTGTAGGATACGACAGTGTGTGTGTATGTGTATGTGTGTGTGTTTGTGTTTGTGCGTGTGTGTGCGTGTGTGCGTGCGTGCGTGCGTGCGTGGCGTGCGTGTGGTGCGTGTGTGTGTGTGTGTGTGTGTGTGTGTGGTCTGTGCGTGCGTGTGCTTGTGTGTATATATATATGTAAATATATGTATGTATATATATATATATATATATATATATATATGTGTGTGTGTGTGTGTGTGTGTGTGTGTGTGTGTGTGTGTGTGTGTGTGTGTGTGTGTGTGTGTGTGTGTGTGTGTGTGTGTGTGTCTGTGTCTTTATGTGTATGTGTGTGTGGGTGTACGTATGATCTGTGTCTTGTTTTTCTGCATCAGTATCATCATCTTCATCATCATTTTACACACAGACATAAACACACAACAGACGCATAGACATAGATACACAAACAGACACAGACCACAGGCATATATATACACACACACGCGCACGCACACACACACACACAGACACTCACACACACATACACACAAACATACACACAAACACACACACTTGTGTAGTTTCATAACATCAGGTATGGAATAAAACAAAGTTTGAAAAAGGCTGTACAAAATTAATTAAGCAAAGGTAAGTAAAAGAAAAAAAACAACTGACAAAATGAACAGAAG
>CM060320.1:67582208-67584708 GCA_030674155.1 Stramonita haemastoma | reverse complement strand
GAAAGAGATAGACAGAGATAGACAGAGAGAGGAGAGAGGAGAGAGAGAGAGAGAAGAGAGAAGAGAGAGAGAGAGAGAGAGAGAGAGAGAGAGAGAGAGAGAGAGAGAGAGAAGAGAGAGAGAGAGAGAGAGAGAGAGAGAGAGAGAGAGAGAGAGAGAGAGAGGAGAGAGAGAGAGAGGAGAAGAGAGAGAGAGAGAGAGAGAGAGAAACTAGGTATAGGATAGAAAGACACAGACTTAGAAGGGAAAATAAAACAAAAGAGACAGAGACAGAGACAATGAGCAAGAAAGAAAAAAAGCACACAGGCCTAAAATAAAATCTATGCCACACCGACAAAAAACACAACTCAGAATTATAAGATTTTGAAGCGCAGTACTAATTTACAAACAGAGACACTGCAAGAAGGACTATAACACAGCGATGAAATGGAAAATGAAATAAAAATGATAATCTTTCATATACATTTGTTATCTCTGTGTGTGCCTATATCTATATCTATCTGTCTGTCTGTATAGCTAGCTAGCTAGCTAGCTAGCTATTTATCTATTTATCTAGGGGGGACGGATAGCCTAGTGGTCAGAACATTGCGCTGACAATTTGACGACCCGGGTTCGAGTCCGATCGAGGTGATTTTTCTCCTGGAGTTAACATCAGTCCTGACTCCACTCTCCCCAAAAGTCTTTCGGATGAGGCTTTAAACCGAGGCCCCGTGTGCGAATGCACGCAGAACATCTTGCGTACACGTTAAATCCTGTTCCGCTTTTCGTAAGAGTAGGCCATCGTGTGCCGGTGGGAACAGATGATATTTACAAAAGTGCATACACACAGTGACTGGATGTAAAAAAAAAAGCACAAGAGTGCTTATTCCATTATCTTAGATAAAAAAGAATAAATCAAAAATAAATCTGTCTACCTATCTACCTATCTACCTATCTGTCTATCTATATATCTATCTCTATGTATATATGTATGTATGTATGTATGTATGTATGTATGTATGTATGTATGTATGTATGTATGTATGTATGTATGTATGTATGTATGTATGTATGTATACATGCATGCATGCATGTATGTATGTATGTATGTATGTATGTATGTATGTATGTATGTATGTATGTATGTATGTATGTATGTATGTATGTATGTATGTATGTGTGATGGGGTGGTAAGTAGATTATCTCCCATGTGATCAGAGGGAGGCAATTGCAGCAGCGTCGTGTTTCTATTTAGAGACACACCTGTGAATTGTCAGTGCTCTGTTTCCTTGGGAGGTGGTCGAAAAGCGTCGGTTGCACTCACTTTGCCTTCCGGCTATGATTTATGCAACCTCGTTTTAGAGGTCACATCTTAAACTGTCTGACTGTGCCGTGTTTCGAGGTTTGTGCAGAGATGGGACATCACATATGTCCTCTCTGTTACATATGTATGAATGTATCTATCTGACTCTCTATTATATATATATATATATATATATATATATATGCGTGTATCTAACTGACTCTCTATTATATATGTATATATGCGTGTATCTATCTATATATATATATATATATATATATATATATATATACCTATCTACATACACAACACAATAAACCATGAAATCGGACTGAAGTACAAGTAGTAACCCAATACCAATTCATCCTAAACTCCCAAATTGACACTATTCCCTCAACTTTCTCTACCACCTTACACACAGTCCCCGCCTTCACACCATGTCAATGGACTCCACATCATCCCACACTAAGCGATCCATCCTTCCTTCCCTCCCCTGGAGGCAGCACAGTCACAGAATAGCGCTGTCATCTTTGATTTACCAGCCAGTCAAAAATAGCCCTTCCCACAGGAATCGAAGCTGCGTAACTGATGATACAGACATGGCTCGCTTCTCTGGCTGCACTGCTGGTTTGATTGTTACCGGTTTTGTTTGTGAGTCAAATGTTTGGGACAGGAGTAGATTAGCCCAGTGGGTAGAGGGTGGAATTTGAGATTTCAGGGACTTCGAAGAGGGATGCGCTAGGCCTGATTTATGAGGGGCTTAATGGCGGCTTAAACATATTTTCACGCATTTTGACAGATAACGATAGTTTCTGCCTGAGCACGGCATTTGATTGATAAAAAGGAGCTTATTTTCAGGGTTACATGGGTCCAGATTTGAGTCTTCACCAGCGTAACCATTTGAAAGAAGCCTTTCCTCTGAGGTTACCATTTTGTTTTCTGACTCCATTCCCCTGTTAGTTCTTTGACTGAGACTGTGCTGCAAGGTACTGTGTGAGAATGCAGGCATACGTAACATCTTGCATACGCGATACAAGTTCATCTGTTGTGGAAGAACAGGCCAGCTTTGATGGGTAGACTACCATGGATGACGGTGATCATACCTAACGTGCAATTTGTCACCTGAACATGAATTGGCTGTGCCCAGCTCATCTTGTCCAAGACACTTCTGTGCAGTGTCTACTGATTCAGCAGGCAGCTCAAGGTGGGATGGGATAG
>CM060320.1:67572208-67577208 GCA_030674155.1 Stramonita haemastoma | reverse complement strand
CAGATCATCATATTGTAGCACGTACACCAAAAAATCCCCTTTTGACAAATGGATGTCATCCTTCTCTCTTCCTCCTCCCTGTCTCCCTGTTTGTACACTCTCCCCCGACCGACCCCCCCCCCCCCACACACACACACACACACACCCGCTCTCAATTCTTCTGCCACTTTCTGATCAATACATGTTGCCTGAAAGAATGTGTGCTGTAATAATCTGCCCAGTAAATTAATAGGATTTTTTGCTGCCCTGTAATAATATTTCCTGTAAGAATCTGCCCTATAAGACTTTGCCCTGTAAAACTCTGCCTTATAAATATCTGCCCTGTAAACATCTGCACTGTAAGCATCTGCCCTGTAAAACTCTACCATATAAAACTCTGACCTGTAAAAATCTGCCCTGTAAAAATCTGCCATGTAAATATCGGCGCTGTAAAATTTTGCCCTTTAAAACTCAGCCCTGTAAAAATCTGCCCTGTAGCACTGTGCCCTGTAACACTGTGCCCTGTAACACTGTGCCCTGTAACACTGTGCCCTGTAACACTCTGCCCTGTAACACTGTGCCCTGTAACACTGTGCCCTGTAACACTGTGCCCTGTAACACTCTGCCCTGTAACACTGTGCCCTGTAACACTGTGCCCTGTAACACTCTGCCCTGTAACACTCTGCCCTGTAACACTCTGCCCTGTAACACTGTGCCCTATAACACTGTGCCCTGTAACACTGTGCCCTGTAACACTCTGCCCTGTAACACACTGCCCTGTAAAAATTTGTGCTGTATAAAATCTGCTCTGTAAATATCTGCCCTGTAAGAATCTGCCCTGTAAAAATCTGCAAAAATCTGCCCTGTAAAAATCCGCCTGTAAAAATCTGCATTTTCCTGTAAAAATCTGCCCTGTAAATATCTGCCTTGTAAGAACTGCCCTGATAGACAGACAGACAGACAGACAGACAGACAGACAGACAGACAGACAGACAGAGAGAGAGACTGAGAGAGACTGAGAGAGACAGAGAGAGAGAGAGAGAGAGAGAGAGAGAGAGAGAGAGAGAAGAGAGAGAGAGAGAAGAGAGAGAGAGAGAGAGAGAAGAGAGAGAGAGAGAGAGAGAGAGAGATCAAGCATAATTTTAGTTTTGTCGACATCCCCCTCTTATTCCACTCTCTTCCCCATTGGAATGTCAGGGGCCTGTCAATATAAAATAATAATCCCCACCTTCTGGAAATTTCGTGCAAGCAATTCCCTCTTTTCTATCACTCTCTTTATTTCTGCCCGGTTCCTTTTCTTTTTTTGCCATCCCCTTCATGTCTATTTTCTGCTTTCTTGGTCCATTCTCTGGCCCCTTTTATCCAGATAGCCTTAAAAGATAACAATTTCTCCCACGGCCAAAGTTGGATGCGCTGGTCCTGACTTGCTAGGTGCTTAAAGGCAGCGCAACGTAACTTCACTCAAATGACAGAAAACAACCACGGTTGCTGAGAGAGCGTTGGACGAAGATTAAGGAGAAGAATTCCAACCTCTCTTCCCATAGATTTTCTTCATTTGTCAACTTTCACTTCCACAGCAACAGTCTCCCCCCTTCATAGAGGGGGGGGGGGGGGGGGTGGACGGGATAGCCTAGTGGTCAGAACATTGGGGGTGGGGGGGGTGGGGGTGGGTGGACGGGATAGCCTAGTGGTCAGAACATTGGGGGGTGGGGGGTGGGGGGGGTGGACGGGATAGCCTAGTGGTCAGAACATTGGGGGGGTGGGGGGGGGGGGGTGGACGGGATAGCCTAGTGGTCAGAACATTGGGGGGTGGAGGGGGGGTGGACGGGATAGCCTAGTGGTCAGAACATTGGGGGGTGGGGGGGTGGACGGGATAGCCTAGTGGTCAGAACATTGGGGGGTGGGGGGGGGGGGGGTGGACGGGATAGCCTAGTGGTCAGAACATTGGGGGGTGGGGGTGGGGGGGTGGACGGGATAGCCTAGTGGTCAGAACATTGGGGGGTGGGTGGAGGGGGTGGACGGGATAGCCTAGTGGTCAGAACATTGCGCTCGCAATTTGACCACCCGGGTTCGATTGCCGTTGGATGGGGATTTTTCTCCTGGAGTTAACGTCAGTGCTGACTCCACTCTCCCCAAAAGTCCTTCGGATGAGACTATAAACCCAGGCCTCGTGTGCGAACGCACGCAGAACATCTTGTGCACACGTTAAATCCTGTTCCGCTTTTCGTAAGAGTAGGCCATTGTATGGCAGTGGGAATAGATGACAAGATTTACAAAACTGCACACACACGGGTGCTGGATGTAAAAAAAAAATTTTTTTAAAGCGCAGGAGTGCTTACTCCATTATCCTCGATATAAGAAAATAAATACAAATAATAAATTAAATATATTTAAAAACACCATGTCAATGGACTCCTCATCATTCAACACTAAGCAATCCTTCCTTCCTTCCTTCCTTCCTTCCCCTGAGGCACAGTCACAGAATAGCGCTGTCATCTTGGATTTACCAGCCAGTCAAAAATAGCCCTTCCCACAGGAATCACAGCTGCGTAACTGATCCTGCAGACATGGCTGGCTTCTCTGGCTGCACTGCTGGGGGACTGCTGCTGATGGTAGTGGCTGGGATGATGGCCGTGTGTGTGTGTGTGTGTGTGGGGGGGGGGGGGGGGGGAGGGAGGGTGGATCAATGATTGTTGTTATCTCGTAGGTTGGTTGTTTCGGGCTGTGGTTGTTGTTCTGTCTTGGAGTTTATTTATTTATTTATTTATTAAAAAATATGAACCTTGCAGGTATTTGACAAACAGAGCAACAGGTAGCATATAAAATAGGAAGCCATAACAAACAGACGCTAGAAAAGAGAGAGGGAAAAGAGACAGTGAGCATGCTGTGAACTGACAGAAGAACAATTCCTGGTTTTTCAAGTTTGTTGCACCACACAGCTTGCATCCAAACATGTCAATCAATCTATTGATCGTTCCGTCAATTATTTGATGGATTAATTGATTCACTAATCTATCATTCTATATATAAAAAAAGATTAATTATCTGTCTCTAAAGAACTGCACACAGGCACACAGACACACATACACACAACGTGCACGCGCCACACAACACACACACACACTGACACACACACACCACACACGCACGCGCGCATACACACACACTAAACACACACACTACACACACACAGACTGACCACTTGGCTGGATACAAACTTTATGACCTCCCTTGCATCCTTTAATAGGATCCCCAAACTTAAGGCACAAAGATTCACTAGGTGCTTATTTTCTCTTATTCAATTTGTTCAACATATATTCTAAGCATATTTTCTTTCTCTTTTTATCATCGTCTTTTGAGGGCAGCTTCAAATGGCCACAGGAATATCAAATATTCCTTTGAATGCAATTGACACTTATAAATTCTGAAAATTGTCTTGCTGTAAGATATCACAGCAGGTAGAATTCCAAACACCGCCGGGTCTCATCCAAGAGCTTCAATTCGAGCCATGATTTTTACTCAATATATACTTACATTACTGCCACTGAAACACAGTTATTCCATAAAAATTAATAACATTACGTGTTTTTTTATAATGAGTTTTTGGTAATTTATTATCAAAGTATTTGAGAAGTCGGAATCCGCGCTTCAATCTTTTTCCACTACTTTTTTTTTTCCTCAATAGCGCTACGCACACTATACGCGCGCGCGCGCGCGCGCGCGCGCGCGTGCGCACACCCACCCACACACGATTCGGAATTGAATTTACCCTTTACCCCTCTTCATGGCTGATTTCAGTAAATAAAGTCAATTATTACATAAATTTGCATTAACAAAAAATGTTGACAACACTGTCAATAGCGGAAATAGAAATGCAGTCAAACATTTCAACAACGGCATGCAATATTATTGTCCATTTTAAATTAGCTAAGGCTTTAATAATGTCTTTTTGTCAGAAGAGAACAAGTTACAAAATGTGCACATGGATCTCAGATATTCCTGGGATAAAACAGTCTCCCGAAGTTCAGAAAATTTTGGGCATCCCAATCTAGTTTATGCAAATGCAAGAAAATATATGAACAAGCACAAAAAGCATTATTTTCTTTGATGCAGAAATCAGAATATTCCTGTTGATGTTGTCCTTAGACCTTTCGCAAAATTTGCCATTTTGACAAAATAATATTCCTGGGTATTTACAAGAATTAACAATACTTATATTCATTTCCAAATCTAAAGCTCACTTTCTAGCTCTTCTTAAGTAGCATTGAATATCACTAGCCTATCTATTTAACTATCGATCTATCCCTTAGTCTGGCGACCGTGGGGGCATCCATGAAGATTTTACAACCAGTTCCCTCCATTCCTCTCTCTGTACTGCCTTTCTCAGGGTTTTGTTGAGTTCTAGGCCTGTCCATTCCCTGATGTTGTTCTCCCATCACTATTTTTGTTTTATCAATGTTCATATCCAATTTCCAGAACTTGCAGTATCTACAAAATTGTTAAGAGCATGTGTAATACTATTGCTATTACTATTGATGCGTGTACTACTGCACCAGCATTCAATCCCAAAGACTTGTTATATTCAAGCCAGGCTTCCCTTTTGGGAGCTGTGGTGTCGCCACAGGAAGAGCGCCGCCCATATCAGAGGTGCCGGTACACTGTGTATACATACAGCAATGCTCTCTATTGGTGCCTTGGGCTCTTTTACTGTGCAAAATTTGGGGTTGGAAGGGACTCAATCCGACGCTATATTACATCTTCTCGAAAATGCACCTTATTTTTGGGTGTGCGTAATGCGGAAACATGCGCACACATAACAAAATGCACGCACAAACACAAGCGCGCACGCATGTTTCCGCTGCCCTGCACTGTGCTGTGGTTTATCATATTGTACATTATCATTATTAATATGTGTGCTACTATTTATTGTTGCGATCACAGTAACAGCTTTCTTTCCAGCAGATATAAAAGAATAAATAAATAAATAAATAAATAAATAAGCCAGGTTGCCGTCTTTGGGG
>CM060320.1:67562208-67567208 GCA_030674155.1 Stramonita haemastoma | reverse complement strand
GCAGTGAGCAGTCTCCGTAGACCTACTGCATGCAGTCTTCCACAGTGGAAAGTCTACAGAGGTCAGTCAGTATGCACACAGCCACCGACCACACTACTGCCGCCTTGCAACAACCCATTTCACAGGCACGACCAGAAACGCAACACAACCGGCTGTGAGACGTCTGGACAATGGTCACCACACAAAAAAGGGGCACCTGTCTCACCTGCACATTTTCCTACCTTTCACCTCCACCTATCCCGTAGTCTTGGGGCTCTCACCCCTGAAGATTTTGCCGCCAGCTTCCTCCTCCTCCGGTTCTCGCGCACGCGCGAATTTGTTTTTTTTTCGGTCGCGTTCGTGTGCTGGACTTTGGACTGACTGCCCGGTCAGTCGCCTGCCGTCAAACGATCACTGGGCACCACACTTCTGATTGCATCCTCAGTCCTTGCTAACTGATAAAAGTAGGGAAAGTAAAATAGAAAAATAAAACATAGCATAGGGAATAAAATAAATGAAACAAAATCTAAACCATTTTCATTAAACAAGACATAGAATAGGAGATAAGTGCACAGATAAAGAATAAAAATAAAAATTAAAAAAACATAGAAATAAAATATAATGAAAAAAATAGGGAACTAAAATTAAATGCAAGAGATTATAGGAGCGCAATCTGGGTGACAGTGATCGTGATGTCCGTAAACACCACCACCTACACTCATCTTGGTGTCCGTAAACACCACCACCTACATACATCCTGGTGTCCGTAAACACCACCACCTACATACATCCTGGTGTCCGTAAACACCACCACCTACATACATCCTGGTGTCCGTAAACACCACCACCTACACTCATCCTGGTGTCCGTAAACACCACCACCTACATACATCCTGGTGTCCGTAAACACCACCACACTACATTCATCCTGGTGTCCGTAAACACCACCACTTACATTCATCCTGGTGTCCGTAAACACCACCACCTACATTCATCCTGGTGTCCGTAAACACCGCCACTTACATTCATCCTGGTGTCCGTGAACACCTTTACCTACATTCGTCCTGGTGTCCGAAAACACCACCACCTACATTCATCCTGGTGTCCGTAAACACCCCCCCCCCCCTACATTGATCTTGGTGTCCGTAAACACCACTACCTACAGCGATCTTGGTGTTGGAAACTACCACACCTACACAGGCTTTGAGACAGTGGTCAGGAGGGATTTGGACGTTGTCACCTTTCACATGTTCACAGCATTTCCTTAGGCTCCTTCCTTCCCCTACTTTATTCCACGCGGGTCCTAATCTGGTGAGTGGTCGTGTGGGTCATCTGAGAGTCCTCTTCTATGGTGAGTCATCATGTGGATCATCTGAGAGTCTTCTCCTGAAAGCCATCATGTGGATCACCTGGGAGCCGTCTCCTAAACAATGTCATCATCTGGAAAGCTGACATCAAAATATGCTCAGAACGTGTAAGTATATGTGTACAGCTGTAATGGAAAATTGACTTCATCTAATGTCTGGGACGTGTAAGTATTTAAGTTTACAGCTACAATGGAGCGACTTTATTGTACATGATTCAGGTATGGGGTATTTAGCTAAGTCTTTAAGTAAAATATAGTTCGCTTCTGGTTAAGCATGATGAGACCTTAAGGTGTTTTTTTTTTAATTGTAAAGATTCTGTGTGTGTGTGTGTGTGTGTGTGTGTGTGTGTGTGTGTGTGTGTGTGTGTGTGTGTGTGTGTGTGTGTGCGTGTTGATGTGTTTGCTGCTTATTGTGTTAAAAGAATGCCTTCATGCTTGGAATTTATTCAGAAAAAGAAACATGTGCCGAAATAGTGCACTTGATAACTTTGTTTTGGAATTTATTCAGATAGAAATGTACCGAAAAAGTGTTCTCGATAAAGGTTTTGTTTTATTTACTTTATACAGATACAAAGATGCGCAGAAATCGTATATTTAACTTTACTTCAAAATGTATTTAATCACTGTGCATTAGCTATTTCTGTCGGGAACCGAGATAGCCTAGTGGTTAGAGCGTTAAGCCCACGATCTTACGGCCCGAGTTCGAGCCACCGCTAAGAATATGAATTCGAGATTTTTTCCCCAGGAGTAAACATCAGTACCGACTCCACTCTCCCAAAAGTCTTTCGGATGCGACTTAAGCCAAGATCCTCCCACCTGCAAACGCACGCAGAACATATTGGGTACATGTTAAAACCTGCTTTGCTTTTAGGAAGAGTAGGCTACTGCGTGCCTGTAGGAACTTACAATGAAATTTTAAGGAAAAGCATGCACATAAGTGTTTTGTTTAGACATCTTCTCCGAAGTCGGAATGCAGCTACCTTGCTGGTAGGCAAGTGATCCCATGGTTATGCAAAGTGTCACCATTAGTGAACCTTGGAACTCCGGCTGAGGAACGAAAAAATAAAGTGTGTGTATAACACAGGGATGTTCACACACGCACACACGCATGCAAGCAATCTCACACACACACACACACACACACACCACACACACACACACACACACACACACACACACACACACACACACACACACACACACACACACACACACACACATATATACATACCAGCACGCAGTGTTACTAATGATGATGACTTTCTGCTTTCAGGGGCTGTGGTCTGGAATCAAGGGCCAGTGACCTGACCTGACAGTGATGTGTGAGGGCAGCCATAGTGACCTGCCTTTTTCTACAAGGGGAGCGCATCGGTATCAGCAAGGCCCATAACCAGGATGGTCGTCAGGGTGAACATGAGGGACACCACACGACAAAAGATCAAGGACATCAACCAATACAACACGGTAAGTCAATGAGGACAACATCGAAGACAACGGGGCAAATCATTGAGGACAACATCAAAGACAACACGGCAAATCCTTGAGGACAACATCGAAGACAACACGGGAAATCATTGAGGACAACATCAAAGACAACACGGCAAATCCTTGAGGACAACATCGAAGACAACACGGGAAATCATTGAGGACATCATCGAAGACAACACGGCAAATCCTTGAGGACAACATCAAAGACAACACGGCAAATCATTGAGGACAACATAAAAGACAACACGGCAAATCATTGAGGACAACATCAAAGACAACACGGCAAATCATCGAAGACATAGTATAGTAGGCCTCCGTCAGTCGGTGTCGACTATGGAATTCGCGCCAAAAGACAGGTCATTTGTTCAGCGACAACGCCGGCTGTGGCTGGTCAGTCCGATGCGGGAGTGGCAGTCTCTGTTGCATCTGATGCAGATGTGGCTTGTTGAGGTGGCTGGAGCACATGCATTCCGCTTGGATCTCTTTTCGTTTGCTGCGGTGTGGATCTTTTCTTCACCACACTTCAGCTGTTTGTGGAGAATACTGCGCCATTTGCTGCGGTCAGCCGCTACCTCCTCCCAGTTCTCTAGGTTGATGTCCAGGGCTTTCATGTCACGCTTGCAGACGTCTTTGTAGCGCAGTTGGGGGGGGGGGGGGGGGGCAATGCCTCTCTTGCCGGAGGCAAGTTCACCATAGAGGAGATCTTTAGGAATGCGTCCATCCTCCATCCTTCGCACGTGACCGAGCCATCTAAGTCTGCGTTGTCTGAGGAGTGTGTACATGGTGGGAAGACCTGCAACCTCGAGGACCTGAGCGTTGGTAACTTTGTCACTCGAAGACAACGTCGAAGAGAATACGGCAAATCATCACTGACAACATAGAAAACACAGCAAACAAATTGAGGACAACATCAAAGAGAACACGGCAAATCATCGAGGACAACATCGAAGACAACACGGCGAATCATCGAGGACAACACGGTAAATCATCGAAGACAACATCGAAGACAACACGGCAAATCATCGAAGACAACATCGAAGACAACACGGTGAATCATTGACGACATCGAAGACAACACGGTGAATCATCGAGAACAACACGGTGAATCATCGAGGACAACACGGTGAATCATCGAGGACAACATCGAAGACAACACGGCAAATCATCGAAGACAACATCGAAGACAACACGGTGAATCATTGACGACATCGAAGACAACACGGTGAATCATCGAGGACAACACGGTGAATCGTCGAAGTCAACACGGTGAATCATCGAAGACAACACAACAAATCATCGAAGACAACATGGTGAATCTTCGAAGACAACATGGTGAATCTTCGAAGACAACGAGGACAACACGGTGAATCATCGAAGACAACACGGTGAATCTTCGAAGACAACGAGGACAACACGGTGAATCATCGAAGACAACACGGTGAATCTTCGAAGACAACGAGGACAACACGGTGAATCTTCGAAGACAACGAGGACAACCCGGTGAATCATCGAAGACAACACGGTGAATCTTCGAAGACAACGAGGACAACACGGCGAATCTTCGAAGACAACACGGTGAATCTTCGAAGACAACGAGGACAACACGGTGAATCTTCGAAGACAACGAGGACAACACGGCGAATCATCGAAGATAACACGGCGAATCATCGAAGACAACACGGCGAATCATCGAAGACAACACGGCGAATCATCGAAGATAACACGGCGAACCATCGAAGACAACACGGTGAACCATCGAAGACAACACGGTGAACCATCGAAGACAACACGGTGAATCATCGCGAAGACAACACGGTGAATCATCGAGGACAACGAGGACAACACGGTGAATCTTCGAAGACAACACGGTGAATCATCGAAGACAACACGGTGAATCATCGAAGACAACTCGTTGAATCATTGAAGACAACGAGGGACAACACGGTGAATCATCGAAAACACGGTGAGTCATCGAAGACAACACGGTGAGTCATCGAAGACAACACGGTGAATCATCGAAGACAACACAGTGAATCATCGAAGACAACACAGTGAATCATCGAGGACAACATCGAAGACAACACGGCGAATCATCAAAGACAACATCGAAGACAACACGACGAATCATCGAAGACAACATCGAAGACCAGACGGTAAATCATGATGC
>CM060320.1:67549708-67554708 GCA_030674155.1 Stramonita haemastoma | reverse complement strand
TATTTTTCGTGTTTTTTAAAAAATTAGGTTGAGTGTAAGAAATCTGCTAGTTCATTTTTTTTAAAATTTCAATGAGATCGAATGCAAGAAAAACAATAGTGCATTTTTTTCTTTTTTTATTAGATTGAATGCAAGAAATGTAATAGCATTTTTTTTCTTTTCTTAAAGATGATAGATTGCAAGAAAAAGAACATTAATCCTGGATTTTTTTATGAGATTGATTGCAAGAAATACAATCTAATTCTTTGTTTATTTTTTCAAGTGTTGGTAAGATTTTGGCGTAATGAAATGTCAGTTGAAAAAAAAATCTAGTCCTGCAATAACCTTTTCTTAGTTTATATAGTGGTGTGTGAAGAATCTGTGGGAGGAAGTGCCTTCCATTTTTCTTTGTTTTTTTTGTTGGGGTATTTTTTTTTAATGGCATCCAATGTAATATAAAATGGACCAGGTTATATGCTTTTGGTTTGTATTAAAATGACGTTAATGTGTATTGGTGGCAGATCTGTATATTGCTTTTCCGCTGGCAGATTGATAACAGATTTTACACCAAACACAGCTTATGAAAAATTAATGTATCTGAAAGACTTCATGCTATAGTCTAGTAGTCCCTTAAGTGTACCTACGTGGGGGGCTTGTTGGTGTTTGCTTTTTGTTTTTTGAATTGTCGAATAAGATACCATCACAAAAATGAAATCCGAGTCATGTACTGTCCTTTAACAAAGGCAGAAATCAGAATCGGACATAATTTTTTGCCAAATTCATTTTCAAGTTATGGCAAATGAAGTTCTGCGTGTGTGTATGGTTTTTAAAGAAATCTCCGAAATTTGTAGCTGTAACCAAAGTTTAATTTTTTAAAATGTCTTTTTTTAAATGATAAGGAGAGTGAGTGTGTGTGTGTGATTGTGTGTGCGTGTGATGTGTGTGTGTGTGTGTGTGTGTGTGTGTGTGTGTGTGTGTGTGTGTGTGTGTGTGTGTGTGTGTGTACTGCAGGCATATCTAGGAATGGTATATCACTGGTGTTGGAGTACCAGTTACAGTGTGAAACCAGCAAAAGCAGTTGTGTGTGTTTGTGCGGCGGTTTTTTAGTTTATTTTTTAAGTAGAAAAAACAGTTTGTGATATGACGATTGCTGCCTGTTAATTTTAAGTGAATGTTTCGTGTCTTTGGTTGTTATTGTTGTTTTTAACCTCCTTTTTACATTGATTCCGAAACAATGTCAGATAAAAATGACCTGGTCCTATGACCATCACAAAAATGACAATTTTATTATGCAGGAGGCAAAAATCTTATTTGCAGCCTGCGGTAGAATTTGTTATACGCTTTTTGTGAAGAAAACTGAAAAAAAATGTGATTGCATGTTTGTACATTTGTGAATGAAGGCTTTTAGAATTGAAAGGAATACTGTCAGTGCTATAGTGCGTAAGAGATAGATATGAGCGCATGTATATGCATGCTAGTGTTTGCAGAAATTTTTGACAGATGGGTGGTTGTCTTTTAGATTGTTTTAGGTGAGGAAGAGGAGGAAGGAGGAGGGTTCTAGGAATGTTTAGGAGGAATGGTCATCCGTGTTCAGATCTGAGAATGTTTTCGGGGAGGGAGGGAGAGAGAGAGAGAGAGAGAGAGAGAGAGAGAGAGAGAGAGAGAGAGAGAGAGAGAGAGAGAGAGAGAGAGAGAGAGAGAGAGAGAGATGGAAAGATAGTGGGGTTTTTCTTTTACATAGTATATTTTTCGTTTTTTTAATGAAGTTAAATGCAAAAATACAAGAGTATATTTGTTGTTTTATTTTTAATGAAATTGAATGCAAGATACACAACAGAATTCTTTTCGGTTTTCTTTTTATTATATCAAAGTAAAATAATACAATAGTGCATCTTTCGATTTTAATGAGATCGAATGCAATGAATACAACTGTATTTTTATCTTTTTTATTATATTAAAAGCAAGAAATGTAATGGTAGATTTTTCTGGTTTTATGACATTGAACGCAAGAAATAAAACAGGTTTTGTTCTGCATTTTCTTATTAGATTGAATGCAAGAAATCCAATACTTTTTTCTTTTTTTTTTTATTAAGTAGAATGCACAAAAAAGACTAGTCGGCCTATATCTTTTTTATGTATGAGACTGATTGCAAGAAAGACAATTTAATTCTTTGTTGTTTTTTTAATTGTTAGGAAAATTTGGGTTTAATAGAGTGCCAGTTCGAAAAAGATCTAGCCCTATGATAATCTTTGATATTGGCAGGAGTGTTATAAGATTATGTAGTAGTGAGTGAAGTATATGTGGGAGAAAGCGCCTTCCGTTTTTGCTTCTTTTTTTTTTAATGGCATCCCATGTAAAAGAGATCGGGTTCTATGGTTGTATTTTGTATTTAAATGACGTTAGTGTGTATTGGTGGCAGATCTGTGAATTGATTTTCCGCTGGCAGATCGATAACGGATTTTACACCAATACAGCTGATGAAAAATGAATGTATCTGAAAGATTCCATGCTCTAGTCTAGTCCGTTAAGTGTGTCTGTGTGTGGGGCTTGTTGGTGTTTGCATTTTGGTTTTATAATTGTTGAATCAAATACCATTACAAAATGAAATCCGAGTCATGTACTGGCCTTTGACAAAGGCAGAAATCAGAATCAGAAATTATTTTTTGCCAAATTCATTTTCAAGTTATGGCAAATGAAGTTCTGCGTGTGTGTTGTTTTTAAAGAAATCTCCGAAATTGCTAGATTTGTAGCAGTAATCAAAGTTTAATTCTAAAAAATGCCGTGGTTTTTTTTTATAATGATGAGGAGAGAGAGAGAGAGAGAGAGAGAGAGAGAGAGAGAGAGAGAGAGAGAGAGAGAGAGAGAGAGAGAGAGAGAGTGTGGTGTGTGTGTGTGTGTGTGTGTGTGTGTGGTGTGTACTGCAGGCATATCTAGGAATGGTATATCACTGGTGTTGGAGTACCAGTTCATTATATTGTAATACCAGCAATAACAGTCGTGTGTGTGTGTGCTGCTGCAGTTTTTTAATTTAGTTTTTAAGTAGAAAAAACATTTTGAGATATGATGATTGCTATCTGTTAATTTTGGGTGAACGTTTGGCGTCTTAGGTCGTTGTTTTTTTCATTTTGATTGGTTTTTTGTGTGTTTTTTAACCTTCTTTTTACATTGATTCAGAAACAGTGTCAGATAAAAATGACCTGGTCCTATGACTATCACAAAAATGACAATTTTATTATGCAGGAGGCAAAAATCTTATTTGCAGACTACAGTAGAATTAGTTATACGCTTTTTGTGAAGAAAACTGAAAAAAAAGGTGATTGTGTGTTTGTACATTTGTAAATGGAGGCTTTCAGAACTGAAAGGAATACTGTCAGTGTGGTAGTGCGTAAGAGATAGACATGAAGGTTTGCGTGTATGCACATGTGCATGCTAGTGTTTGCGTGGTTGTCTTTTAACTTTTTAGATGAGGAAGAAGGAGAAGGGTTATATGAATGTTTTGGAGGAATGTTCAGATCCGAGAATTTTATTATTTATTTATTTATTTATTTTATTTCTTTTTTTTCTTTTTTTTAATTTTTTTTTTTTGAGAGAGAGAGAAAGGGGGGTGGGGTGGAAGATATGTGGTCTTTTTAATGAGGTTGAATGCAAGAAGTTCAATAGTATATTTTTCGTTGTTTTTTTATGAAATTTAATGCAAGAAATACAACAGTATATTTTTCGTGTTTTTTTGTTTTTTTAATTAATAGATTGAATGTAAGAAATACAACAGTGCATTTTTCGATTTTAATTAGATCGAATGCAGTAAAATACAACGGTGTATTTTTCATATCTTTTGTAATGTAACAGTAGTTTTTTTATGAGACAGAATGCAAGAAATAACCAGCGTGTTATTTGTTTTTTTTGTTTTCATGAGATCGAATGCAAGAAATACAAAGCATATTTTATTTCTTTTTTATGAGATATGATACAAGAAATAAAGTACTCGTCCGATATTTTTTTCTTTATGGACTATTTGCAAGAAATATAATCTAATTCTTTGTATATATTTTAAGTGTGGGTAAGATTTGGCTTTAATGAAATGTCAATTGAAAAAACCTAGTCTTGCGATAATCTTTGATATTGGCAGGCGTGTTATTAGATTATAATTATCGTAATGAGTAAAATATATGGGAGAAGGCGCCTTTCATTTTTGTTTGTTTCTTTATTATTTTTTTAATGACAACCAAAAAAAAGGGCCCCCCCGGTTTCAAATGCTTGCGTTTTGTTTTAAAAAAAAACGTTAGTGGGGTTTTTGGGGTGGCTTTTTCTGTGAATTTTTTTCCCCCGGGGCAGAGCGATAACAGTTTTTAAAACACCAATACAGCTTAAAAAAAAAAATGAATGAAATTCTCAAAGATTCTCTGCTCTAGTCTAGTATCCTTAATTTTTTGCCTAAACCCGTGTGTGGGGGGGGGGGGGGAAAGGGGGGAGGGGGGGGGGGTTTTTGGTGTTTTTGGGGTTTTTGAATTGGGGCCCAATCGGAAAAGCCATTACAAAAAACCCCTTTTTAGTCATGTACGGGGCCCTTTTACAAAAACAGGGAAACAAAAAAAAAAAGTTTTTTGCCCCAAAATTTTTTTTCCCAAGGGTTTGGAAAAATCTATTTTGTGTGGGTTTTGGGGGGGCGGCCGGGGTGGCGGTTTTTTTTTTTTTTAAAAGAATTTTTTTTCTTTTTTAAAATTTGAGAATAAGGGGTAAGCAAATTTGTTTTTTTTTTTTTTTTCATCCAGGGCCCGGGGGGTGGCCCCAATTTTTAAAAAAATCGTTCCCCCCGGGGCAATGGCCCACTCTTACAGAGGGGGGAACCGGGTTTTACAGGGGCCAAATGTTTTCCAACTGTGCTCAAAACACGGGGCCCCCCGGGGGGTTAAAAAACCCCCATTTCCCAAAAAAGGACTTTGGGGGGGGGGCGCGGCGCGCGCGCGGCGCGCGCGCGCCCGGGGTGGGGGGGTGTTTTTGTGTGGGGTTTTGGGGTGTTGTG
>CM060320.1:67525323-67532823 GCA_030674155.1 Stramonita haemastoma | reverse complement strand
TCACCAATACCATTATTTAAGACTTAAAAAAAAGAATCCATGAAATGTCAATAAGCAATTTATGTCACATTACAATATCTTATGTAAAAGTATGCTCTTTTCATCGAGCCATTTATCTATAAAAAAAAAAAACCAACAAAAAACAAAAGCAAAAAAAACCCCAACAAACAAGCAAAAAAAAAAGACAAACAAAACCCAAAAAAAGTTCACCAACATTTACTAACATAATCTCAACAGCCTTAAAAATAAATATGCCTATAGATAATACAAGCAACAAGTATAACAAAAACAAAAAACCACTCAAAAGTCACACACAACAACACACACAACACACACAAACACACACACACACACACACACACACACACACACACACACACACACACACACACACACACACACCACACACACCACACACGCGCGCGCGCATTCGCGCGCTCGTCCACACAGTACGAATGTACGTACGCGCATGCACACCAAGTTTTTAAAAAATCAAAGTGTCAAACAAACAGCTTATATCAGTTACAATGTCACCAATACCATTATTTAAGACTTTAAAAAAAGTCCATGAAATGTCAATAGGCAATTTATGTCACATTACAATATCTTATATAAAAATATGCTTTTTTCATCGAGCCATCTATCTATAAAAAAAACAACAACAACAAAAAATAAAAGCAAAAAACCTAAACAAACAAGCAAAAAAAACAAAACCCCAAAAACATTTCACCAAACATTTACTAACATGATTTCAACAGCCTTAAAATAAAATATGCTTATAGATAATACAAGCAACAAAATACAAACCACTCAAAAGTCACACAACACAATACACACACACGCACAACACACACACACGCACACACACACACACACACCACACACACACACACACGCACACACCACACACACACCACACACACACACCACACCACCACACACACACACACACACACACACACACACACACACACACACACACACACACACACACACACACACACACACACACACACACTACTACATACATACATACACGCGCGCGTTCGCGCGCTCGTTCACACAGCACGAATGCACGTTCGCGTATGCACGCAATACAAGTTTTTAAAAAATCATATAGTGTCAAACAAACAGCTTAGATCAGTTACAATGTCACCAATACCATTATTTCAGACTTTTAAAAAAAAAATCCATGAAGTGTCAATAATCAATTTATGTCAGATTACAATATCTCCATATTTCAGTTCATACTTTAATATGAAGGAAAAAAATAAAAAAACAACAAACGCAACAATACCATATGATAATATACACATCACCACTGAGAGGAAATCACATAAACACTAACATACAAACAAACAAAAAAACCCCAGACAAACAAAAACAAAAAACCAAACAAAATAAACAAAAACAAAGGGGAGGGGGGGGTTGGAACGGATGGGGAGGGGGTATCAAGGTAAAACACAAACAGCAAACAGAAGAATTATAGTAATGATTTATGATTATATTAATAAATAAAAAACCCTTATACATACGAACAAAAACAAAAACAAAACAAAAAAAAAAAAAAAAGAAAGGCCTTAACACTACAAAAGGAATATAAATTTAACAGTGCCAATAGTCCCATTAATAAAAGTACTAAATATTTTTTTTAAACCGTTTATACTGAAAACTATTGGACTGGGTAAGACAAAATGCATAAAAAATGTCTCCAATCTAGCCATCAGATCAGTGGTTTGGTTTTCTCCTTTTAAATTTGCAGATTGTACACGTGTTTACATACATCACTTATACCCTTTCCTGTTCATAAATAATTAAAACAAAAAACTTTCTCCTCCTTTTCCCCCTTTCACATACATATATAGCATGCAAAGGGTAGATTTTTCAGTCACAATAAACCACACGTGAAAGATTTTTAGTTTGAGCAGAGAGTACCAATATATTTCATTAATCTAAATATGGTTGATTGGATTCATGTTTAGTTCTTAAACATTTCTGCATAAGCGCATTGAGTGATTTTTCAACTGTTTTTTAAACTGATTTTTATTTTCGATACATTTTAAACGTTTTGGGAGCTTGTTTGATAAATCACTACCTGAATATAAGAAACTTGTTTTGTAAAGATTGTTTCTGGGTCTATGGAAATGTTAGTAGATGGTTATGCCTGTGCTCATTAATTTTGAATCTATTGGTGATCTTGGGAGGGGCATTTCCATTGACAACTTTTGTACAAATAGAGTTTTATTGAAATAAAGCCTATTTTGGAATGTTAAGATATTGTTTGCTTATAATCATTGATGGTTAGGGAGCTTGATTTTAATCGGACAATTTTAGTGCTCTTTATAAATCGATGAATAATTTTAAATATAGTTTTCACTGCAGTTTTCCAAAGGGCTGAGGCATAGTTAACTATAGGCAAGTATGTCCACAAAAAAAGGTTTTCCGTGAATGATTATCTAGAAAGTTTTATTTTTGATAACTGACGTACCTGTTTGTAAGACGTTTTCCTAGTGCCAATAGAGGCAACAAGCTACACACATACACCATCCTTCATCTGAACTATATGGGCACTGCCTGGAATGGTTACATGCAAATAAACCAATAAATCACTTCACTCTGTGCTCAGTACTTAAATTAAGTAATCAAAAAAGCAAGAATGAAAGGAACATCGGCTTTTCACAATCAAGTCCAAGAAAGTTATAGTAAATGTTTCCATACAAAATGTCATACTATGTAGTGGAAAGAATAGGTGGGAAAAGCAAGTACTTTAAATACAAACTGACTGTCTACCAGACTTGCTGAATGCATCTTATAAATTTAAAGCACACAAAAAAATCCAAAATTCATGAGCTAAGTCTTTACAGTCGAGATAAAAACAAACTCACACATGTTCAATTTTCTAGTTTCACACAACCAGTTTTATGAAAGCACAAAAGTTGGCACGAAGGGCTGAACAAACAAAAATCCAAACCGTACCACATGCATTATTAGTGATCTGATAGAATACATTATTTCACAACATGGGTACACTGGAATTTGGAAACACAACATTTGAATGAAAGTCTTATACTTGCAGCAAAGCAATCGTTTACAAAAAGATACAATAGAAAGGTTGGACAAATCCAAGAAAGCTGCCAAGAAATCATGCAACAATTAGCGCTTTAATTGATGTCAAAACTGTCATTTTAGTCTTGCCTATACAACCAGATTTTTGTGGAGCCTCTAACCTCTTTTCCTCATTTCTTTTTTTTCCTTTTTTTTTTCATCGTTGATCTCGTTTGTCTGGATTTTTAAAAAATATTACATTGGGCTCTAAACTTTTTCTCTCCGTTTATTTCCTTTTCAGATTTTATTTAACAAAAACAAAACAAAAAGGCTATGATTAATGCATTTGCGCTGACAAGTGGAAATCAAAGACTGCTGGGAGAGATGCAGATGGAGTAGTCTATCAATGGGCTGGGAAGTGCTAGGCCTGGGTAACAGCATGTCCCTGAGCTACAGCAAAGCAAAGACAAGGAAATCACGGAACAGGACACATCAATAACATACTTGACAATCATATATCTACTTTTAAATTAAAGGCAAACATTTATCATACCACTTTTCTAAATAAAAAGGTAATAAAAGTGTTTTATAACCTATGTGGTCGTTGTGGAGGGAGGTAACAGAGACCTCAGCTTCTCTAGGGGCCAGTATATTGAAGGGTAGTGCCCATCTCCTCTCCCTCGCTGCTTCATCTATCCTGTCCTAAAGAGGGCAGGTACCTAATTTACAGCAGGGTGACATAAGCCAAGAGCGTGTCATCTCAACTCAACTTGGAAACCATGTTCAATGCTGCTTAAGCTTAGCTTGGGAAAGTGAGTGTTCTAATCACAGAGCTATACCTACCCTAAAAAAGGAGGAAAATTAACTCAAGGTTAAGATATATTCCCTTTTTTTTTTTTCTTAATGTGACATTCCAATACATTCTAACTAACTCCAGACTTTCAAAAAAGCAATGGCGAGTTTTTAAAGTTAATGTTGGCTACTAAATCAAAGAGCAGCCGTTTCTTTTAAACTCACAGACATACAGAATTTTTAACTTTATTATTTTTTCACTGCTTTTCTCCACTTACCTCCACCCCCAAAATATAAAACCACACACACAAGGGTGTGCAACTTTTGGGTAGGCTGCACAAGGTAGCATACACTGGTGATGATAAATACCCGAGTTAGACTATTCCCTAGATAATCTGACACACAAATCCTAACACACACTAGTCACAACACAGACAAAACACAGACACAACACACAACACACACACAGACACACAGACAGACACACACACATAACACACAACACACACACACACACACACACACACACACACACACACACACACACACACACACACACACACAAATAGACCCATCCACCCTGCTTAATAACCACCTCAGTTCTGTAATTATTATCCCGTTTCCCAGCACCTTCCCCCATGATTATTCATTACTGCATTTTAAAACCGGTACCCTCCTACTTCGTTTTAAATAAACTCATAAAAGACACATCCTTCTGCTGACCATTTCCATCATGCATTCTAAACCCAACACCCTCCTACTTCTGTTTTTAGGTACACTTTTTTTTTCTAAAAGGCTCCCCCCACCTCCACCCACCCCTGAAGCTAATCAGAAGTTTGCCTGTCCCCTGTCCCCATCCTCAGTCTTTACACCTCTTTCCCCATCCCTACATACCAGAACATTATAACTACCCTCGCCCTTCCTAGCATCCTTTTTCGAAAAAATTCTCGCGCCCCTCCTTCTACCATCCTCAAAGAAAAATGTTTAGCCACTGTGTAAGCATATACCATTATCCACCAGCCTTTGTGTCCACATGCGGGGCCAGGGTTAGTGTTGAGGTTATGTTAGAGTTAGTATTAAAAGTTAATAGGGGGTTAGGAGTTGTCTGTCAGATGGTCTGTCTGAATGTTAGAATCATGTGGACACAATAGCATGTGGACAACTGGTATGTAGCTAAAGACACAATGTTACGCACGTATTAAAACCTGGACCCGGTTTTCAGACGAGTAGGCTATCATGTGCCGGTCGGAATGGTTAACTACGTGAACTCCAGGACTAGATGTAAAATAAAAGCATAGCAGCACTTCTGCGATTATCCTTGAAATAGAAATTTAGATACTACAGAAATAAATGGTCTGTAGCTCGCAATAGCAGGAAGCTTTACATCGGAATAGCCAGTTCTACAAAAGCCAATGGACATCGGTGTCCGCATATTTCCAGATTTCATGTTGGTAAAATCATTCAGACCTCTTTTTTAAAATCCATTAAAAACTATGAGACCCCCCAACCCCCCCCCCCCACACACAAAAAAACAGTATACCAGCCAGCCCTCTTTTCTTGTCCTCACTGCTCTAAATAGTGTAAGACCCCTACTAAACACCCCTTTCCCATCCTTCCTCTCCTTCCAACCCATGTCTCCTCCCACAACTACCCCCTTCACACAACACACACACACACACACACACACACACACACACACACACACACAACACACACAGACACACACACACACACAACACACACACACACACACACACCAACACACAACACACACTAAAGCTATACAACACCATGTTTTGGAAATAAACTTTTTTTTAAAAAGCCTACTACTACCAAAAATCTGACTAGTGTACTTGATACCACACAGGAATGGTATACTCTGGCAAATCACACAGATTTACTCACAATACTGAAAATTGTTTGCAAATTCTACCCACAACAAAATATTCGAAATACCCCGAGACGCAAAGTGGTGACGAAAGCACAGATTTCACAACAGCAAGGAATAACTCTCGAGGACTAGGATAATTTCTAGTTTTTTTTTAGGGTTTTGAAAAAGTCTGTCTACTTCAGCCAAAAATCAAAGCCTATTTGATTGCCATTTTCCTTTTTTTTCGAGGTATCTGACACTCACTTCCCAACGACCATTTAGGTTATGGAACACATTACCCATTTCCTAATGACTGATAAAAATCTCAATTAAAAAAAAGCAAAGCCTTGCCATATAGCCTAATTATGAGCCTTATGCATGAGCATAAAGAGAAATTGACAGAAAATAATTTCAAAAGGCTTTAAAAAAAATAAAAGCAAAGTCTACTTATTTGTCTAATTTTCCCATACTTCTTCAGTGGTAGTTTGTACACTTTCTCTCCTTGAAAAAAATCAAATTTAAGAAGCACATTTCCAATAAGCATTGATCTGGACTACACTTTTGCTCCCTTGCCACACATACCGGGGTTGGGGTGTAGGGGTAAAGGTCTTTGAGAGTCATCTGAGTAAGTTCTTGAAAAGTCATTAATCTTTCCGAAAAAGGCAGCATCTTTTTTTTTTACCACAGAAGTCTCAGTGTAAACCATGCCGTTTAAAAAACTATGTAGCGACATATTTTATAACATACACTCATCAAAACCATTAAATACACAAACATATTCCAATCTTTTACACTTCTGTTCCAACTTGAAGAGCTTAAATGATTTTAAAATTTACGGATCCCAGTATCCAACCTTTTCTAGAATACATTTTTTTTTTACTAAGTATCTGCAACAACAAGTTTTCGTTCGTTGGATGTTGTGTTGTTTTTTTTTTAACAAACTAGACGTATAAAAAAGTGAAAATCTAAATGCACTGTTTTTGTGATAAACTTGCACAGAGGATATTAGCTATGGATTGAAATGATTTGTTTTTTTGTGCAATGTGAAGTTCCGTCTATACCAAAAAAAAATTCTGCAAGACTTTTTCGGAACTTTACAGAGAATTCATCTGTTCAAAATTCATAATACTAAATATTCGCCAATCTTCTATGGTAATACGTTTTTAATGTGTTAACTTGCGAAAATGTAATGATGAAATTCTGTCTTGCAGTTTCTAATTATAATTTTCAAATCAGATTTTTTTAGAATGGATCTTTTCACAGTAATGTTACAAAACAATAGTGAAATAGTAAAAAAAAAAAAAAATCTGTCGGCACAACCCAGTGAAAGTAGACATGTTAAAATATGCACAAGTTGGGAAGTGTTCTGCTATAGAAGAAATCTGGGATCGATTAAAAAAAATGTGTTTAAAGCTAGTCACACCTAACAGTTTACACAAATTGAAAAAAAAAAGTAAAAGAGCTCAAGCATTGAGAGAATGTCATATAGGCCCAGTTCTAAATCTAAAAGCACATTAAAAAAAATATATATATGATATGCATGAGACACCCTAACCAAGTAATTGAACAAAACTTTCAATGGCATCAGTCACAGTAAGTTTGCATAAGATAAATGGTCGCAAGCTTTCCGAAGCTTCTTTACATGAGCTTTAGCCAACTTACGTTAGATAAAGGGTTGCATCTATCAATAAAAAAACCCATTTTCACGTAGAGAAATCTGCTGTGAAATAAAGTGGTATAAAATAAAAAAATGATAAAATAAAGAAATCACTTCATCCTGTCTAAGCTTACAC
>CM060320.1:67510614-67515614 GCA_030674155.1 Stramonita haemastoma | reverse complement strand
TTGCTGTGCGTTCCTCAGCTTAACACTCTGGGGGTCACCCAGAGTGTGCACTCTGACTCACTCATCCCACCTGGGAATCATTGTGAGACTGAAATCGCACACTGAATGAGAAGTTTGTCGTGTATGACTGTTTTCAAGTACATCACCATACAGGCAGCCATACTCAGACTTCAGAGGATTTTTCTCCTAAATGAAAAGTGCAGGTTGTTTTGTTAAGAGGTTGTCATGGCTGAAGGCAATCTCAACACATTTTACAGCATAACAACATTTTATTGTTGGCCTTGGCAATTGGAAGGCATCAATAACTGACACAGCTTTTGACCTGGGCGAATTTTTTTGATTTACAGTGACTGTCTACCCTTTTCTGACCATAATTATCTGACCTACTGACTTAACCAATCAATCAGTTCATCAACTCTTCTCTTTCTCTCTGTCTCTGTTTGTCTCTCTCTCTTACCCACCAGATAGATAGATAGATAGACAGATAGATAGATAGATAGATAGATAGATAGATAGATAGATAGATAGATAGATAGATAGATAGATAGATAGATAGATACAGAGACAGAGACAGAGAGAGAGACAGAGAGGGAGAGATACAGACGGAGAGAGACAGAGAGAGGGACAGACAGAGAGACAGAGAGAGACACACAGAGAGGGGGTAATTGAGAGAGAGAGAGAGAGAGAGAGAGAGAGAGAGAGAGAGAGAGAGAGAGAGAGAGAGAGAGAGAGAGAGACAGACAGACAGACAGACAGACAGACAGACAGACAGACAGACAGACAGACAGATAGACAGACACATACAGACAGAAAGACAGAGAGAGAGAGAGAGAGAGAGAGAGACAGAGACAGAGACAGAGACAGAGACAGAGACAGAGAAAGAGAAAGAGAGAAAGAGAGATAGAGACAGAGAGACAGAGAGAAATAGAGACAGAGACAGACCGACAGACAGACAGCCAGACAGCCAGCCAGCCAGACACAGACAGACAGACAGACAGAGACAGAGACAGAGATAGAGACAAAGAGAGGGGGGTTGAGAGAGAAAAAAAAGATAGAGACAGAGAGACAAAGAGAGGCAGAGACAGAGACAAACAGCCAGCCAGCCAGACAGACACACAGACAGACAGACAGACAGACAGAGACACAGACAGAGATAGAGAGAAGGGGGTAGGTAGGGGGGGGGTGGAAGGCAGAGGAGGGGGGTATGTGACCAGAACAATAGCGTGCCGCGCTGTCATCTCATGTCATGCCTCCAGCCACACTTGACATTTTTCTCCTCCTTCATCATACACTGAGGTTTTTGTCCAGGTTTTTCCATCCTCTCTGTCTGTCTGTTTGTTTGTCTGTCTGTCTGTCTGTTTGTTTGTCTGTTTGTTTGTTTGTCTACCTGTCTGTCTATTTGTCTGTCTGTCTGTTTGTCTGTCTGTTTATTTGTCTTCCTGTCTATTTGTCTGTCTCTTTGTCTGTCTGTTTGTTTGTCTACCTGTCTGTCTGTCGGTGGGTTTGTCTCTTTCGGTTTTTTCTGTGTGTCTGCTTGTTTTGTGTGATTATTCCTGTCTGTGTATATCTGTATTTTCGTCGCTGTGCTTGCTTATTTTAAAACAAATATTCATACCACTTTAAGGCATGGAAGATTTCTCTGCGTGAAATTTGGGCTGCTCTTCCTGGGGAGATCCCGTCGCTACAAGAGCAGCGCCACCCTTTTTTTTTCTGTCTGCAACTGTATTTGTTTTCCTATCGAAGTTGCTTTTTTATACAGAAATTTTTTTTCAGGGGCAACTCTCTTGTTGTGGTAAGTTCTTTTAAATGAGCTAAATGATTTTGTATAACACACGGGAACTCAGTTTATCGTTTCTTTCGAAAGACTAGCATCCAAACCATCACTCATGGTCTAATGGATGGGGGAAAAGTGTTGGGTCCAAACAGGGGATTGAACCATTGCACACACTTCCGACCCAGACTTTTGCTTTGTAGGCAGGTGCTTACTTCTAGACCACCGATCCACTAACAGACAAAATCCATTCTATTCACTCCTACACCAACATAATTATACATACATCATCTTCATGTTGACCACACATACCCACCTTTCAGCAGCTCTGCAATAGGTCTAAAAAAAAAAGGTAAAGGTGTCCCATAACCTCGGCGGTCGTAGGGGAGCGATGTATCAGAGACCTCAGTTTCTCTAGAGGCCAGCATGTTGAGGGCGGCGCCCATCTCCTCTCTCTCGCTGCTTTACCTTCCCTGACCCTAAAGAGGGCAGGTTCCCATTTACAGCTGGGTGAACTGGGAGGGAGGGGGGACTGCACTGAAGCCAAGTTACGCAAACGGTCACCCATCTAACTTGTAACCACGCTCGACGCTGCTTAACTTTGACTTGGGGAAAACAAGCGCTCTGACCACTGAGCTATCCCGCCCCCTATAGGTATGCTAACAATAAATCCAGATCTTTGTTCTATTTCTGTCAGCTGACTCATTTCAAGCTAAATTTAGCCAACCGTTAACTCATTTCAAGCTAAGATCACATCTAACAGCGAAACCATTCCAGGCTGAAACTATCTGGACTTAATGGCCATCTAGGGTTGAGTGAGGCACTACTGAGCATGAATCCTCTTGAAGATCACAACCACCCCCCCCCCCCCCCAACCCATCATCAAGACAGTTCAAATGTATTCATGACTGCTATTTTCAGGATGTGTGGAGATTTACAGTCTGTGCTACCTACCCACCCCTGCCCTGTAGGCGGTGGCTGCATCAGAAGAAAGTTCTTCTTGTGATGTTATGTCAGCTCTCAAAATAAAAGCTTGGTGTACAGTGTGAGGGTTTTTTTTCAAGTAGACTTTCTAAAAATGTCACTTTTTAAAATAAAGTTGATGCAAAACTATTGCTATGACATCATTGATGTCCAACTCCAAGGAATTTTTGGCTTAGATGCAGTGTTGATATCTTTTTTTTCTCCACTGGTTGATAATCATCAGATTGACATCATTGTATAAAAAATGTCTGTAGCATAAAACAGTTATCAATACACAGTCACACAGACTGAATATTTCTACTGTAATTTTTATTCAAGAAGCAGTCAATGTAATTTGGGGAAATTTACATTTTTTTTCTTTTTCCTTTTTCTTTGCTATCATCAGTGGATTCGTGGTTTAGATGTAACGCACCTGCCAAGAAAGCGAAAAGTTCAGGTCGGAGGAATACCATGGTTTGATCTCCGTTCGGGCCCGAAACATTTCCCCCATTCATTAAACCATGAGTGGTGGTCTGGGTGCTAGTCTTTTGAATGAGATGATAAACCAAAGTCCCGAGTGTTACATACATTTTTTTAGTGCATACAAAAGAACCTATGACAACAAAAGGGTTATCCCTGGCAAAATTATGTAGAAACTCCAGACAGGAAAAGATGAAAAGGGTGATTTTGTTTTTATGGCAATGCCTCTTCCTTGGGAGAGCACCTTGAGTTTCACGCAGAGAAATCTGACGTGACTTGAAGTTGTAAAATTTAATTTAAAAAAAAAATCTAATGGACTCCTACTGATCGTCTGGCTGGTTATGGTTGTGGAAAGCCCTGGAACACATCCTGTTTGTTGGTGGGAAGGTTTCTCACACATGATGGCTGACACTATGATCTTTCTTCTTGTCTGTGCAATGAAAATATGAGACATGATCACACTGCTGCCTAGAACAATAGAATGGGTGACAAAATTAACAAAATCACATGCATACAGGGAACGGATCCTAATAACCCTACAACAGATGAGTGGTTAAAGTATTAAAGTAATTTTTATTTATTTATTTATTTATTCTATTCTCTTATATCGAAACCGGGATAAGCACCAGCCTGATGAGCCTTAGGCTCGGGACAGACTTTAACTTTAACTTAACTTATATCGAGAATAAAGGAATAAACACTCGTGTGCTTTTTTAGATCCAGCTTTTTTACATCCAGTCCCCGTGTGTGTGCAGTTTTGTCAATTTTGTCATCTGTTCTCACCTGCACACAATGACCTAAATAAGATATTATATGTGTCAACACTCAATCAATAAGGGAAGTATTGAACCGAATTTCATGTGTCAATTTACCCCAGGCTTGTCTGTTTGCTTGTTTGTCTGTTCATTCATTCGTCTGTTTATCAATGTGTGTCACAGAGGCATCAGTCACTTTCACAAACAGTTTTCTGATATCCCTGGTCATGTTCTGATCTGATAAATCATTAACAATCTCAGTCCAAAACAGAAACGGGGTCAAGGGAACAGTGTTCAGCCATCATTGCCTTCAGTCACAAACCAGTGGATGGAAATAATATAGCAGGGAAAAGAGAAAAGCAGACTTCTTCTTTTTCGTGTTTTTTTGTGTGTTCTACTTCCTGTTCTTCTTGTTGTTCTTCTTCGCGTTTTTCTTGTTTTTGTTCTTTTTTGAGTATTTGGATAAGACAGTGGCTATTATTTTTTACACTATGCTCTCATCAAAAGATGCAAAAACGCAATAATGAAAATTAATAAGCAAATCAAATGATAGGTAATACAAACACTTAATTAAATTGATAAGTTAATAATTCAACAAATACTTTCACATACTGACCAAGTACATGCTTTTACCTATAAATTTCAGGCATATTTATGTTACTAACATACCTGCATACAGACAAGAACTAATAGTCAACTGAACAAAAACCATTGACTTAAAAAAGTCATCGAAATCAAGAATTAAAGACAAAGACAAAACACGTGGCTTAACCAAAAAGATTTTACAGATTGGCGAAGTTACAAAAACAAGAATATAGTGAAAAGCCCTAGATAATATCATCTCCCTAACATCTCCTCCTACCCTATCAAAACATAAGAGATAGAGAGAGAGAAAGAGGGAGGAAAGAGAGAGAGAGAGAGAGAGAGAGAGAGAGAGAGAGAGAGAGAGAGAGAGAGAGAGAGAGAGAGAGAGAGAGAGAGAGAGAGAGAGAGAGAGAGAGAGAGAGAGAGAGAGAGAGAGAGAGAGAGAG
>CM060320.1:67503114-67505614 GCA_030674155.1 Stramonita haemastoma | reverse complement strand
ACCAAAATAGCAATAAGAAAATCTGTTGATGATGATGATGATGATGATGATGATGATGATGATGATGATGACGATGACGATGATAATAATAATAATAATAATAATAATAATAATAATAATAATAATAATAATAATAATAATAATAATAATAATAATAATAATAATAATACATGAAATTTACATAGCGCTATATTCTGCAAAATCAAATCAAAGCTCTTGCATTCGACCTGTACAACACACAAGCAATCAATAACAATTAATAGTTTTAGCCTGTTCGATTGTACACACAAACACACACGTGCACACACACGCACACAAACACACGCGCCCACACTTAAAAAAGGTTATGAACACTCTTAATCTCTACCAATAGCCATTCAAGTAATAGACTGAATAACATAATCTGGATTCGTGTGTAAGCATCAAGTGGGTGAATGAGTGTGCATGTGTGGGTGCGTGTTTATGTGTGTGTGTGTGCACACACGTGCGCGTGTCTGTATAAGTGTTCACGCGTGTGCGCGCGCGCGTGATAGTGCATGTATTTGAGTGCCTGTGTGTTCATGTACATACGTACATATGTATAAGTAGATAAGTGTTCCTGTTTGTACGTACGAGCGTGCGCACAATGCATGCATGCATGCATGCATTCACGCATTTTTCAATAATTTATAATAAACAAAACAATCAAATATGATACAATTTCTATCTAAAATAATAATAATTGTTTTTACTCAAAGGGCAAAAACAAGAGTCAATACAAAACAAAGTACAGTCTTAAACAAATGATAAAAGATAACCATGAGGAGAAAGGAGGGGGCAACCATTGCGCAAAAAGATTTTTCGAGAGAATATCTCCAAGAATTTTCCCAAAAGCCATCTCTTCCTAAAAGACTTCAGCATGGCAAATGTCCTTACAAAACGAGACAATTATTGACTAAGAGAAATCCAGAAATAGCGTCACACACTGTTGAGGCGGAATGTTCCATCGGCCTGTCGACATCGCTGGTTGAAAATGTAGTAACAATGCTTGTGTTCCTTACTTCAGAAGGCAGATCATATTCACTCTCTGTTTTTTTTTGGATCGATACGATGTTGAAGACTTGGAACAGAAAAAAATATTCTTTTTAAGTTCATGTCTGTGTAGAGATTTTAGAGGACAACAGAAATTTACTTTTTAGAGAAAAATAATGCGATCAGTTGTTGTTGTTTTTTTTAAAGAAATATAATGTTGAAGGACGTCAAACGGAATAATCCGGGGACAAAACTGAAATATTTGACAATATAAAACCCCTGTTTTTGACAAGTTTTCTAATACATAAACCAAACCAAGGACAATAAATTATACAATAATTACCGAGCCGAAGTTTCATGCTCTGGGTTATATTTTTCAGGCGCTTAATTAACGACAACGTAACACAGTATGGCTCAATATTATGACAAACAACAATAGTTGCGGTTGGACAAAAGAAAAGAAAGAACACAATTAACACTCCTGAAGAAATTCGTTCAGAATCTTAATTTCAAGGCGTAAAACGTAGTCTTAATAAAGGCAGAGCCCTATTTGGATGACAGAGATCAGAAAGAAAAAAGCTTTACCGAATTCAGCGTACTAATGACACACTGCAGGAAAGATGAAAAGGAAGGAGATGAGAAAGACGAGGAGGAAGAAAAGGAGGAGGAGAAGGAGGAGAAAAAAAAAAAGAATTGCAAAGAAAGAAGAGAAAAAGGAGGAGGAGAGAGAAGAAGAAAAATGCAAGATGCAAAGAAGAAAAATGCAAGATAGACGAGAAGAGAAGAAAGTAAGAAGAAAGAATGCAAAAAAGAAGAATGCAAAGAGAAAAAAAAAAAGAAGAGAAGAATGCAAAGAAGAAGACGAAGAGAAGAAGAAGAAGAAGCTAAAGAAGAGAAGAAGAATGCAAAGAAGAAGAAGAGAAGGAATGCAAAGAAAGAAGAAGAAGAAAGAAGAAGAAGAAAGAAGCAAAGAAAGAAGAAGAAGAAGAAGAAGAAGAAGAACAGAAGAGAAGAAGCAAAGAAGAAGAAGAAGAAGGCAAAGAAGAAGAAGAAGAGGAATGCAAAGAAGAAGAAGAAGAAGGCAAGAAGAAGAAGAAAGGAATGCAAAGAAAGAAGAAGAAGGCAAAGAAGAAGAGAAGAAGGCAAAGAAGAAGAAAAGCAAGAAGAAGAAGAAGCAAGAAAAGAGAACAAAGAAGAAGAAGAAGAAGAAGAAGAAGAAGAAGAAGAAGAAGAGAAGAAGAAGAAAAGAAGAAGAAGAAGAAGAAGAGAAGAGGACAGGAACAAAAATTTTCTTGAAGTATCTTCAGCAAGTAAGCCTACTTGACTGAAATATTCTGTCTGTCTGTCTGTCTGTCTGTCTGTCTGTCTGTCTGTCTGTCTGTCTGTCTGTCTGTCTCTGTCTGTCTGTCTGTCTGTCTGTCTGTCTGTCTGTCTGTCTGTCTGTCTGTCTGTCTGTCTGTCTGTCTGTCTGTCTGTCTGTCTGTCTCTC
>CM060320.1:67495614-67498114 GCA_030674155.1 Stramonita haemastoma | reverse complement strand
GACGGTTAGATCCCCACTCTCTGTCTCTCTCTCTGTCTCTGTCTGTCTGTCTGTCTGTCTGTCTGTCTGTCTGTCTGTCTGTCTGTCTGTCTGTCTCTCTCTCTCTCTCACTCTCTCTCTCTCTCACTGTTACAACATCCTCTTCTTAATCTCTGATGCAACGTGTTGACATCATAATCGTGTCATCCATGATAACACATCTCCAGCTAAGATATCGCATCGAGGTTTACCCAATAAAGACTGTCCCCTGACAAGGCTGAAGATGACTCGGCTGTTTTCAAAAGGTCAGAAGTCTTGGGGAGGCGCCAGTGGGAAACCCTCTTTATGCCCCGGCCCTGTCTAGCTGGTAGAAGGTCAAGCTGTGTGATGGCAGAGGCGCTCAATCCACTGGTCATAATCACCGCTGGGACGGGATAGCCTAGCGGTCAGAACATAGAGCTCACAATTTGACGACCCGGGTTCCATTCCCGTTCAAGGGAATTTCCCCCCTTGGAGTTAACATCAGTGCTGACTCCACTCTTCCTAAAAGTCCTTCGGATGAGACTCTAAACCCAGGGCCCTGTGTGCGAACGCACGTAGAACATTTTGCGCACACGTTGAATCCTGTTGCGCTTTTCGTAAGAGTAGGCCATTGTGTGCCGGTGGGGATGAATGACACAATTTACAAAAACTGCATACACACGGGGACTGGATGTAATAAAGCGCATGAGTGCTTATTCCATTATCCTCGATACAAACAAACAATAAATAAAGAAATGAATAAACAACTAGCTAACTAACTAACTAACTAACTAACAAACTAACTAACTAATCAACTAATCAACTAATCAACTAATCAACTAACTAACTAATCAACTAAACTAACTACCTAACTAAATAATCAGAAAGTTAGTGGTGAGTTCCGCCATTATCAGATCGTGAATCTTTGCTAAAGCTTGTGCCGTTAACTAGAAGACCAGACTACAGTGACAGTCATCACTGTCAAAGCTTGTTTTTTTCTTTCGCCTTCTAATTCTGATGTAAAACAGCACATGAGTGCTTATTGTATTATCCTCGATAGAAAGGAATAAATAAATGTAGCTGAATTAAAAGATAAAAACACACACACTAAGAGAGAGAGAGAGATGAGAGAGAGAGAGAGAGAGAGAGAGAGAGAGAGAGAGAGAGAGAGAGAGAGAGGAGAGAGAGAGAGAGAGAGAGACAGACAGACAGACAGACAGACAGACAGACAGACAGACAGACAGACAGACAGACAGACAGACAGACAGACAGACAGACAGAGACAGAGAGACACAGAGAGACACAGAGAGAGACACAGAGAGAGAGACAGAGAGAGAGAAAGAGACAAAGAAAGAGACAGAGAGAGAGACAGAGACAGACAGACAGAGACAGAGACAGAGAACAGCAGCAGTAAACAGTGTTTAACTTACGTTTCTACCTGATCTTTGGATAATGACGTAAAGATCCTCAAGTCTGACACAACACATACAGAGCATTTCACACGCATTATTGTGATGTAATGGTTTGTCGTGTCATTAAATGCTCTCTTGTCCCTGAGTGGATTAAGACCTTCACTGCACAAACCTAGTTCCTAACCGGACATTATCTTTAAACTTCTTAGCCACGTCGTGTACTCTCAATTTCCAGGAAGACACCACACAAAATAACAGCAATTAAAAAGATATTAAAAGGGTATAAAGGGTAAAGGTGTCTCATAATCTATGTGGTTTGTTGGGAAGCGAGGCACCAGAGACCTCATCTCCTCTAGGGGCCCTCAGCATATTGAGGGCGGCGCCCATCTCCTCCTCTCCTTCGCTGCTTTACTTTCCCTGACCCTAAAGAAGGCTGGTACCTATGTACAGCTGGGTAAATTGGGGGGACTATACTGAAGCCAAGGTGCGCAAACGGTCACCCATTCAGATGGTAACCACGTTCGATGCTGCTTACTTAAACTTAGCTTGGGGTAAGAAAGGGCTCTGACCTCTGAGCTATCCCGTCCCCATAAATAAAAACTTCGTGGATACTGCAAAAGCAGAACGAGTACTGCTTAACTTTCCCGAAAAAAAACTAGTTTGTTTTACCTGACTCGAACATACACACATAGACAGTAGAAATTGCCAGATTTAGAATCATTTGTCTTGCACTTCGCTGTCTGTGCATAGGCAGCCCACCTGGTGAAGGAAAGGAGAATTTATTATTTTTAAAAAAATCATTTATTTATTTATTTATTTATTTATTCATTTATTTATTTATGTATATCGAAGATAATGGAATTAGCACATATGTAGTTTTATTACATCCAGTCCCCTTGTGTATGCAGTTTTGTAAATCTTGTCATCTGTTCTCTGAATGTTCCCTGAATGAAGTAAGCTTCTTCAGGTAAGTTTTCAGACCCTGGCGGAAGGCGTCCTTAATAATAATAATAATAATAATAATAATAATAATAATAATAATAATGATGATGATGATGATGATGATGATGATGATGATGATGATGATG
>CM060320.1:67490614-67493114 GCA_030674155.1 Stramonita haemastoma | reverse complement strand
ACAAACGACACACATAAAAGCAACACACAGACAAACAGACATTCTATCACCACCACCACCACCCACACACACACACACACAAAATAAACATAACCAGACTTTAAAAAACACAACAGTAAAAAAAAAAAAAAAAAAAAAAGCGAATCCTCAAAACCGAAGACAAAAGAAAACACTCACAGACTCCCACTAGCAGCTAAAAAAAACACTTTCCTAATCCTCAAACCAAACACTTAACACAGCACTGGGATAACTTGCAACGTGTAGAACTATAATATGGACCCATCTTCAGCAGCATCAGCAGCAAGAAAAGAACCGAAAACTCCCAGACAAGCTTCAGTCAGTCAGCTAGCTATCCCTCCCCCCCTCAACAAGATTTTTAGCAAACAGGGTTTCCCACCAAGGGATTTTCTTGGGCTTTGCTCGTCCTCGTCTTTAAGTTTCGCTACAACGTAAACGGTTCTGTAAATAGTATGTGTGTGTATGAAGTTTGTGGGCCTTACTCTATTCTCTCAATGGCTACTCTACTCTCGCAATGGCTACTCTACTCTCTCAATGGCTACTCTCTACTCTTTCCATGGCTACTCTACTCTCTCTCAATGGCTACTCTACTCTCTCTCAATGGGTACTCTACTCTCTCAATGGGTACTCTACTCTCTCAATGGCTACTCTACTCTCTCAATGGGTACTCTACTCTCTCTCAATGGCTACTCTACTCTCCCTCAATGGCTACTCTACTCTTTCAATGGCTACTCTACTCCTTCAATGGCTACTCTACTCTCTCAATGGCTACTCTACTCTCTCCATGGCTACTCTACTCTTTCAATGGCTACTCTACTCTCTCAATGGCTACTCTACTCTCTCGCAATGGCTACTCTACTCTCTCTCAATGGCTACTCTACTCTCTCAATGGCTACTCTACTCTCTCACAATGGCTACTCTACTCTCACAATGGCTACTCTACTCTCTCAATGGCTACTCTACTCTCTCACAATGGCTACTCTACTCTCACAATGGCTACTCTACTCTCTCAATGGCTACTCTACTCTCTCAATGGCTACTCTCCACTCTGTGCTCTCAGTGGTTCCAGACTTTTTGGGGTTTGGCCTGGCTAGTTGTCCTTGTAAGAGGTAGCCAGTTCCAAAGTAGACGTTTGGTACTCTTTGGCTTAGGCCTAGTACAGTATTTTCAATAAGAACTTGTGTTTTTTTCTGTATAGTACTCTTCAGCGAGATTGTTGTGTTTTGTTTGTGTTTCTTTTTTTGTGGGTTTTTTGGTGAGTTGCTTTGTTGTTTTTTGTTTTTGTTTTTGTTTGTCAGTAAAAACGCCTTTAAACACTTTTAAAAGCGCTTTGAAAGCCGAAAAAGGTGAGGAGTGGAGGAACCTGGCTGTAAAATCTTCAGTGGTGTTCAAACACTCTACTAGACTAGGGAATAGGTGTAGGTGGAGCTAAATATTTTCGAGCAATAATAATTATGGCCATTCTCTATGGACCTAGGAGACAGCTAAACATGATAAAAAAAACAGTTGGAAAGCATCAGAAGACTGTTAAGCACTCGCTACATGAAAAGTGTGCGTGTAAGACCGTTTCGAGTTCTTCGTCATAGTTATAGGCAGCCATACTACAACTTCATGTTTTTTTTCTTCTCCTTCAATTGAGAGTACATATTCTTTTATTATGACGTATGTATGAATGAAGACAATCTCAGCATAGCATTTAAAAAAAAACACATACAACTGTTTTACTGCAGGCCTTGGCATTTTGCTTATATGTAGTAGGCATCCGTCAGTCTCGGAAGACTATGGAGTTGCGCTCTAGTCTTAAGAGCGCAAAGCCTGGGTAAGTAAGTATAGAGGGCAAGCTGTTACCCATGCAGCAGAACTCCCTCTCCACGTCGCAGGAATGATCCATTGGAAAGGCAATCGCCAATACGAATCGTTCCAGTACCGTCGCAGGAGCCACCATAACGTTGCCATATACAGCCCGAGCCGCCCTGAGGACTCCAACTCCCCGATTTTTCCTCAGGAATGGTGTCTAAACACAACATGTGTGTGCATGCTGGTTTTATTTTTATTTTGTTGTAATCCGCTCCTTCCGACACACAATGGCCTGTTCTTCCAAAAGGCAGAACGGGTTGTGAACGTGGGTGCAAAATGTTCTGCGTGCATTTGCACACGGGGCCTCGGTTAATAGTCTCATCCGAAGGACTTTGCTTTCATAGCTGGTTGACCAAGCTAATGGCCCGGGTCCCATGGAGCCTTGGGAAAAGCATTCACTGTGGAAGACTGGACTGTCACAGGCCGCAATGGAAGCAGTTGGAAATCTGAGCACCAGGGTTGTTTAATTGGTCAAGCATCGGTAAAACATATTTCTTGACAGAGGCTAAGGTGCTTTCCTATATATATATATTTTTTTTATCGAGGATAATAGAATAGGCACTCATGGGCTTTTTACATCCAATCCCCGTGTGTATGCAGTTTTGTAAATCTTGTCAACTGTTCA
>CM060320.1:67483114-67485614 GCA_030674155.1 Stramonita haemastoma | reverse complement strand
TACAGGTAACGATTTATTTGGTTTATCAGGTTCAGCACAGGTAACAATTTATTGATTTTGTACGTCACTATACGATTTACTGTTACAGGTAAAGATGTATTGGATTTGTCAGGTTCTGTACAGGTAACGACGTATTGGAGTTGTCAGGTTCTATACAGACAACGACTTATTGGATTTGTCAGGTTTCCCACAGGTAACGACTTATTGGATTTGTCAGGTTCTATACAGACAACGACTTATTGGATTTGTCAGGTTTCCCACAGGTAACGACTTATTGGATTTGTCAGGTTCTATACAGGTATCGACTATTGGAGTTGTCAGGTTCTATACAGACAACGACTTATTGGATTTGTCAGGTTCCCCACAGGTAACGGTTTCTTATTCTTGTCAGTTTCTCTATAGGTAATGATTTATCGTTTTTGTCAGTCAACTACAGGTAACGATTTATTGGTTTAATCAGGCTCCGTACAGGTAACGATTTAGTGATTTTGTACGTCACCATACGATTTATTGTTACAGGTAACGCTTTATTGGTTTTTTCAGGTTCTGTTTAGGTAATGAATTATTGGTTTTGTCAGGTTCTGTACAGGTAACGATTTATTAGTTTTGTCAGGTTCTGTATAGGTAATGATTTATTGGATTTGTCAGATTCTTTATGGGTAATGATTTATTGGATTTGTCAGGTTCTGTATAGGTAATGATTTATTGGATTAGTCAGGTTCTGTATAGGTAATGATTTATTGGATTTGTCAGGTTCTTTATGGGTAATGATTTATTGGATTTGTCAGGTTCTTTATGGGTAATGATTTATTGGATTTGTCAGGTTCTTTATGGGTAACGATTTATTAGTTTTGTCAGGTTCTGTATAGGTAATGATTTATTGGATTTGTCAGGTTCTTTATGGGTAACGATTTATTAGTTTTGTCAGGTTCTGTATAGGTAATGATTTATTGGATTTGTCAGGTTCTTTATGGGTAATGATTTATTAGTTTTGTCAGGTTCTGTATAGGTAATGATTTATTGGATTTGTCAGGTTCTTTATGGGTAACGATTTATTAGTTTTGTCAGGTTCTGTATAGGTAATGATTTATTGGATTTGTCAGGTTCTTTATGGGTAATGATTTATTAGTTTTGTCAGGTTCTTTATGGGTAATGATTTATTGGATTTGTCAGGTTCTTTATGGGTAATGATTTATTAGTTTTGTCAGGTTCTTTATGGGTAATGATTTATTGGATTTGTCAGGTTCTTTATGGGTAATGATTTATTAGTTTTGTCAGGTTCTTTATGGGTAATGATTTATTGGATTTGTCAGGTTCTTTATGGGTAATGATTTATTGGATTTGTCAGGTTCTGTATAGATAATGATTTATTGGATTGGTCAGGTTCTGTATAGGTGATGATTTATTGGATTTGTCAGGTTCTGTACAGGTAACGATTATTGTCAGTTTCCACATAGGTAATGTTCTTGTCTGTCAACTACAGGTAACAATTTATTGGTTTTATCAGGATACATACAGATAATGATTTATTGATAATGTCAGGTTATTTTTCTTTAATTATTCTTTTATATCATAGATAATGGAATAAGCACTCATGTGCTTTTTCTAAAATCCAGTCCCCGAGTGTATGCATTTTTGTAAATTTTGTACTCTGTTCCCACCGGCACACAATGGCCTACTCTTAAGGAAAACCGAACAGGATTTAACGTGCGTGCAAGATGTTCTGCATGGGTTCGCACACGGGACCTTAGTTTATAGTCTCATCCGAAGGATTTTTGGGAAGAGTGGAATCAGCACTGATGTTAACTCCATGGGGAAAAATCCCCTTGAGCGAGAATCGACCCTGGGTCATCAAATTGCGAGCGCAATGTTCTGACCACGTACGTTCCTTATAGGTAACGATGTATTGTTCTTGTCAGTCTCCCAACAGGTAATCGATAATGTAATTACACCTAGTAGACGGACGCTATAGCTAAGTGGTTAACATTGTTTGACTGCAATGCCATGGGTCTGTGAAGTCGTGGGTTCGAATCTCGGCGGTGTCTGGTGAATCAGGGTGGCGATTTTTACTATATTATATTCCAGGTCAATTTCAAGTGCAGACCTGCCAGTACTTTAATTGCTGTCCTGTGTGTGTGTGTGGGTGGGTGGGTGTGTGCGTGCGTGTGTGTGTGTGTGTGTGTGTGTGTGTGTGTGTGTGTGTGTGTGTGTGTGTGTGTGTGTGTGTGTGTGTGTGTGTGTGTGTGTGTGTGTGTGTGTGTGTGTGTGTGTGTGAGAGAGTGTATGTACGTGTACGTGCACGAGCACACGCATTTCTTTGTGAGCAATTTGAATACTGACACCAACTCCCTGTATGTAGCAATTAATTAATGAGGGAACCGAATCAACCTCAATCACGTCTGTGAAAGCTAGCCATGTTTCTAGATATCATTAAAAGGTAAAGGTGTCCCAAAACCTAGGTGGTCGTAGGGTAGCAAAGCATCAGAGACCTCAGCTTCTC
>CM060320.1:67468114-67478114 GCA_030674155.1 Stramonita haemastoma | reverse complement strand
TATGTATGTATGAGTGTCTTTGTCTGTGTGCGTGTGTGTATGTGTGTGAGTGTGTGTATGTGTGTGTGTGCTTGTGTCTATGTGTTGTATGTGTGTATGTGTTCTCTGTGTGTGTATGTGTGTGTGTGTGTGTGTGTGTGTATGCATGCATGTCTGTCTGTGTGTGTGTGACAGGGGGAGAAGAAGAGAAGGGAGGGGGGACACCTCTCAAATCACTAGCCCACTACCACCACTAATACCACCACTGCCATACCATCACGTACACATTCCCCCCAAAAAAACACCAATACATAATAAAAATTCTCAGTCAAATACACGATGGGTCAGAATACCTAACCTTCCAGAAAAAATATCCAACAGTGCAATACTGGCGCGCCTGTGTAAAAGACTTCAGTAGTGCGAACCGCTGGATGCGTCAGCCTTGTCCGCCGCAAGCGTCTGACGCACAGCACAGCACAGCACAGCACAGCATCCCACAGTGGCGCTATGCCGCTTCGTCCAGCTACTACTGTTGCTGCTGCTGTGGATGAAAGTTTTACCTTCTGCTGTTAATGCTCTCTCTTCTTCTTGGTGGTGGTGGTACTGCTGCTGCTGCTGGCTTTATGTCGGTCACTGTTGGTGTGCGTGTATGAGGACAGGTGATGGTTTAAGGTTTTGTTACCTTACAGTATAACCTGAAGCCACATTAACTGTTGCTGTTTTTTTTGTTGTTGTTGTTGAGAGAGAGAGAGAGGGGGGTGGTGGAAAGTGAACAGAAGAACACCTTTGTTTTGATTCTAGACTTTAAAACAAAAGTGTTGGGGTTTTTTTGTTGAGAGATAGGGGAGTGGAGAGGAATAGAAGTACACTTTGCTTGATTCTAGACTTTTTTTTTTTAAAGTGTTTTTGTTGTTGAGAGAAAGGAGGAGTGGAAAAGGAATAGAGGTACACCTTGTTTGATTCCAGACTTTCAAAAAAAAAGAAAAAGGTGTTTGGTTGAGTTTCTTTTTCTGGATACTGGTGTGTGTGAACATACTTGAAAGATTTTTTTTTTTTTAAACTGGGATTTTTTCTGAACATATGTTAGCATTCTTTTGGACGTCATTCCATATATACATATATATGTATATATATATATATATATATATAGAGGAGAGAGAGAGAGAGAGAGAGAGAGAGAGAGAGAGAGAGAGAGAGAGAGAGAGAGAGAGAGAGAGGAGAGAGAGAGAGAGAGAGAAGAGAGAGATACATATATATATATATATTCTTTTTTATAGTGAGAGTTCAGTTTAGAAAACAAGACTGGAAACATTCTTTCGGTTTATGCATGGGAAGATTTTTTGGGTTTTTTAAAATAATGTTTATTATGAAACAGTGCTGAGTATTGTCACGTGCTGGATGTTATGTATTGATGATACGTTTTGGATGGGGAGCATTTCGCTAATGCAGTCTGAGTTATAAACAGAACTTCGTGACTGGCGAGGGTTGAGATTGATGGTCTCTGGTACTAACTAATGAGAGACAGAGAGACAGAGAGACAGAGACAGAGAGACAGAGAGATACAGAGACAGAGACAGAGATACAGAGACAGAGGGAGACAGAGAGAGAGAGAGATGGAGAGAGACAGAGGCAGACACAGAGACAGACACAGAGACAGAAGACAGAGACGGAAGGATAGAGGCAAAGAGACAGAGAGAGACAGAGGCAGAGACAGAGACAGAGAGACAGAGAGACAGAGACAGAGACAGACACAGAGACAGACACAGAGACAGAAGACAGAGACGGAAGGATAGAGGCAAAGAGACAGAGAGAGACAGAGGCAGAGACAGAGACAGAGAGACAGAGACAGAGACAGAGAGACGGAGAGACAGAGACAGAGAGAGACAGAGAAGGATACAGAGACAGAGATAAGAGAGACAGAGATAGAGAGAGACACAGACAGAGACAGAAATTTATCTAGCTAGAGCAGATACCAAGTTTGATTTTTTTTTCTGTTTAAAAGAAATGTATCTTTATTTTCTAAAATAACCACCGTGTTTATTGAGAAACATTTTTTTTTTATATACAATATTCTCTGAATCGATATGTCATTCACGTTTTTCCTATTATTGATGCTAGACATGAGACACAATAAACAAAAACGGCTCTCCCTTTTCTTTTGGTCAAAGAGTTAATACATTAATTTTTATCAACAGACTCAGACTAGATATGACTGCTGTTACACTTTATGTATTCAATTATGATTAGCGTTTCTTTTTAAAGCATTTTTATCCATTGTGAAATATATAGAAATACCACACGCAATCATTTTTATAAAGACAAGCAAGTTAGCTCGTTTTCTAGGTAACTAAAATCCTGACTTAAACTACTTACTTACAAAGTAAAGGAGTAGCTAACTAGCTAATTAACCAGCTAAGTAAGTAAGTAAGTAAGTAAGTAAATAAGTAAATAAGTAAATAAGTAAATAAGTAAGTAAGTAAGTATCTAGTACGTAAGTAAATGACTAACTAACTAATTAACTAGCAAACTAACTAACTTACTAACTTACTAACTAGCTAACAAATAAACGCACTAACTAACTAACTAACTAACTAACCAACTAACTAATTAACTAGCTAGCTAACTAACTAACTAACTAACTAACTAACTAACTAACCAACTAACTAACTAACTAACCAACTAACTAACAAACTTACTAACTAGCTAACAAACGCACTAACTAACTAACCAACCAACTAACTAACTAACTAACAAACGCACTAACTAACTAACTAACTAACTAACCAACTAACCAACTAACCAACTAACTAACTAACTAACTAACTAACTAACTAACTAACTAACTAACTAACTAACTAACTAACTAACAAACGAAGTAGACTAATAGAAAAATAGCTGGCTAACTAGCTAACTGGATAACTAACCAGCTAACTAACTCGACAAAAAACCAAGTAACTAGCTCAGAACTAACTAACTACCTAGCTATCTACTTAACTATCTAGCTAGCTTATCCTGCATTGAAGTAAAACAAAACTCCAAATATCAAGTGACCATCGATAAAGTTTAATGCTTTGTAGTTAGTTACAAAATGTTGAACATACATATACATACATAACATACTTCATGACGTTCTATACATTCAACCATAGGGTTTTCACCATTCTGACCTAGGTAGTTTTTAAATGACAATATCCCATATGGCTTTATGTACAATGTTTTACTGAACATTTTTTTTTTCTTTTCTTCTTTCTTTCTTTCTTTCTTTCTTTTCTTTTCTTTCTTTCTTTCTTTTTTTCTTCTTCTTTCTTCTTCTTTCTTTCTTTCTTTCTTTCTTTCTTTCTTCTTTCTTTCTTTCTTTCTTTCTTTCTTTCTTTTTTCTTCTATCTTTCTTAATTTCATTTTTCTCTTTGTCTTTTTCCTACTTACTTTCATACTTACTTACTTTTTTTCTTTCTTTCTGCATTTTTTAGCGTTCATAACGTAAGGTAAGCATTCTCGAAATACTACCATACATGGTAATTTTAGTTGTGTCGAACAAAATTAAGTTGAGATAGGAAAACTTTAACGATATATGTATACATATATATATTATATATATATATACATGATATGTATATATATATATTATGCATATATGTATATAGATAATAAATAAATAGAGATATATATATACACACATATATAAATATATCAAAAGTATATATAAATACATATATATATATATATATATATATATATATATATATATATATATATATATATATATATATATATATATATATTCATATACACTTATATAAGCACGTAACTCATTGAGGCGGAGGAGTAACGAACTAAAGCACCGTACTATTCCCCCCCCCCCAGAAATAACAACAACACTAACAATAATAACAATAATACACAGACGAATTCTTCTCCTCGAACAATGCAGTCTACCCAGTGCAGATTGACTTAAAACAAAAAAAAGCTGGACATAGGCTAAGGGAAGGCACTGTGTCTGTGGAAAGGGAGACAACCTTAGCTGTGACGTCAGCAGGATATTGGTACTGACGTTTGGACCTTTGCGAGCCATCAACAGGTGAATGGGGCTAAGGGACATCTGCTTTTCTGCTGCTTCTTTTGTTTGACTACGCTGTGAGGGTGAATAGACAGTAGTGCCCTGTGATTGTGGTCTTCTGTACCGGAGAGATGGTTTTAGCGGGTAAGTAGGCATTGTTTTTGTTTTGTTGTTTGGTTTTTTTGTGTGTGTGTGTGTTGTGGTGTGGTGGTGGTGTGTGTATGTGTGTGTGTGTGTGTGTGTGTGGTGGTGTGGTGTGGTGTGGTGTGGTGTTGTTGTGGTGGTGGTGGTGGTGGTGGTGGTGGGGTGTGTGTGTGTGTGTGTGTGTGTTGTGTGTGTATGTGTGTGTGTGTGTGTTTTCTCTTTGAGTGTGTATTCTCTCTCTGTCTCTGTCTCTCTGTGTTTCTCTGTCTCTGTCTCTGTCTCTGTCCTATCTCTCTCTCTCTCTCTCTCTCCTCTTTCTCTCTTTCTCTCTTTCTCTCTTTCTCTCTCTCTCTCTCTCTCTCTCTCTCTCTCTCTCTCTCTCTCTCTCTCTCTCTCTCTCTCTCTCTCTCTCTCTCTCTCTCTCTCTCCTCTCTCTCTCTCTCTCTCTCTCTGTATGTGTGTGTGTGTATGTGTGTGTGTGTGTGTGTGTGTGTGTGTGTCTGTCTGTCTGTCTGTCTGTCTGCTTGTGTATCTGTCTGGCTGTCTATCTGCCTGTCTGTGTGTCTCTGTCTGTCTGTCTGTCTGTCTGTCTGTTTGTCTGTCTCACTCTCTCTCTCTCTCTCTCTCTCTCTCTCTCTCTCTCTCTCTCTCTCTCTCTCTCTCTCTCTCTATCTCTTTCTTTCTGTCTCTCTTTTCTTGCCTCTCTGTCTCTCTATGCCTGTTTCTTTCTGTATACTTTTCTCTGTACCTGTCTTCGTCATTGTCTCTGCGGTTTGTATGTTTGTATGTATGTATACTCTGTATTATTCTATTGATGATAAGGTATACAGTATGTAATCATCATTAGAAGTAAAATCATCTTTGAGTCTGGAATGGGGGCAACTCTCCTCCCATGCTGACCTATGTCACGATTTGTTTTGCAATGATATTGTATTGTAATGGACTGTGTTGCATTGTGTTGTATTTTGCTGTATTACTTTGCATTGTTTTGTTTTTTTTACAGTGTGGTGTGGTGTGGTGTGTTGTGTCGTAGTGTTCTGTACTACGTTGCATCGCATTGTTGTATAGTATTGGTTTGTATTGCATTGTGTTGCCATGTGTTGCATTGTATTGTGAGGTATTGTATTTTTTATGTTGTGTTGTATTATGTTGTGTTGTATTGTATTCTTTTATATTGCATTATATTGTATTGTATTATATTGTACTATATTATATTGTATTACATTGTATGAATACAATATAATATATGTAATGTATTACACTGTATTACATTGGAACCATTCGTATCGGTCATTACCTTTCCAATGGATCATTCCAGTGGCATGGAGAGGGGGGGAGGGGGTCTGCTGCATGGGTGACAGCTTGCCCTCCATACTTACTTACCCAGGCTTTGCGCTCTAAAGACTAGAGCGCAACTCTGTAGTCTTCCGAGACTGATGGGTGCCTACTACTACTGTATTACAGTGCATTGTAAACCACTAGCAGTCACAACATATTTTTTTCTAAGTGGAATTGAAGCAATTCTCCCCGAGGAGAATTTGTTTCCACAAGACAAGCTTTTCTTGATTTTATTTCGACTGTGTATTTGCTTTTTTCTACATAATTTTTTGCTGAAAACACTCGTTACCAAGTTCTTGTACTTGTACTAAATGTATTCAAGCTGTACGACAAACGCAGAGAACTGTAGCGAAAGAAGAAAGGCAGAAGGTGTACAAGAGTATGGGAACATCCAGGATCCCTGCTTGATAATCCTGAAAGCTGATACGGACATTGCGCTTGAACTGCCGCAAATACACTGGATAAAATAATTTAACTGCCACATAATCTGTTAAGGTTCGAATTCTTCTTGACGATGAATTGATTTAACTCCCTATATACCTGACCAGGGGGCCGGATAGCTCAGTGGTCAGAGCGCGCGTTTTCCCCAAGTCAAGTTAAGCAGCGTCGAGCCTGGTTACCAAGTGGATGGGTGACCGTTTGCGTGCCTTGGCTTCAGAACAGTTCCCCCAGTTCATCCAGCTGTAGATAAGTACCTGCCCTCTTTAGGGTAAGGGAAGGTAAAGCAGCGAGGGAGAGGAGATGGGTGCCGCCCTCAATATGCTGGCCCCTAGAGAAGCTAAAGTCTCTGATGCCTCGCTCTCCTACGACCACATAGGTTATAGGACACCTTTACCTTTTTTATACTTGACCACAATGGTAGTTTGGGTGATAGTCTTTTCTTCTTCTTCATGAAACGCTCAGAGACTAACCAATGTCATCTATCATCTGAGCGAACATGCGTTTCGCTACTGTTCACGTCAGGCTCTGTGCATCCGACTTTGGCGAGGAAGGGAATTGTTAGCTTCTAAGTCTTTCTGAAGGATAGACAGGAGAATATACCAAGAAGGCAGAAAACAGGTAAGGGTGACAGGAAGAAAAGGAGCAAGGCAGAGACGGGTAGAAAAGAGGGAATTCCCTGCACAGAATTTCTAGAAGGTGGGGATGCTATTTGTATTGACGGGGCTCCCTGGCATCCCCGCGGGGGATTATAATTATTATTTGAATAAGATAATGTACTGAGCGTGAGGTCCAATGTGCAATATCTATTTCTTCTTCTGTTTCGAAGATGATAGAATAGGCACTCATGTCCCTTTTACATCCACTTCCCGTTTGTATGCAGTTTTGTAAATGTCATCATTGACTATGAGTATATGAAACTACGTAACACAGATGAACACCTGTGTAAGTATGTGAAACTACGTAACACAGCTGTACAATATATTATCTCACAGTATATGAATCTACGTAACACAGATGTACACCTGTGTTAGTATATGAAACTACGTAACACAGATGTACACCCATGTTGTCTGTTAGTCAGTAAACAACACTACGTGACAGAACTGTACACAAAGTTGTCTATGCTTCATCGCATAACACCACGTAACACAGCTCCTCTCCAAGCTGCCTACCCACCAGTCAGTATGACTCGTTGCATCAGATGGATGTCTGGGTTTGGATTTTTTTTTCATTTTCCAGCGTGCATTTATTTTGTAATCCACAGAACACGTTCTGCTAATGCCCAGATCTGAGAGCGTGACTCTGGACAATCCCTGATGATTGTAATGGTAGAGATTGAAGTAAATGGTGAAGAGGTGGGTAAGCTGTCAAGTCTTTTTTTTTCTCCTGTAGTTTTTTTTTTTTGCCCCATTCATTTTTTTTTGTCTAACAAGATTAACAAAATAACTTGCCTGAACATCTCAGCGGTTGATTTTTTGTTGGGTTTTTGTTTTTGGATTGTTTGTTTTTAGGGGTGGTGGTGGTGGTAGTGGTGTGGTGGTGGTGGTGGTGGTGGTGGTGGTGGTGGTGGTGGTGGTGGTGGTGGTGGTGGGTGAGGGCTGGGTTATGAGTCTGATTACGAGAGGAATGAACACTCCCTCTGCGATGAGATCCATAGTTAGGAGATGCTGACACTGCCAGGTGTCGAGTAAGCAGCAATAGCAACAGTAGCGACTGTAACAGAAACAACAGTAACAGTAGCAGCTGTAACAGAAGCAGCAACAGCAGCAAAAGCAGCAACAGGAACAGTAGCAGCAGCAACAGCAGCAACAACAGCAGCAGTAGCGACAGTAACAGTAGCAGCAGCAACAGCAACAGTAGCAGTAACAACAGTAACAGAAGCAGCAGCAACAGCAGCAATAGCAACAGGAACAACAGCAGTAGTAGCAACAGAAGCAGCAGCAATGGCAGCAGCAGCATTAGCAACAATAGTAGCAGCAATAACAACAGCAACAATAGCAACAGTAACAGTGGCAGCAGCTATAACTGCAGAGAGAACAGGCAGTATGCAGTCATGGTGTATGTTATGACGGAATGAAGAATCCGTGCAAGTGCTAATTCCTTCCCGCCTGTAGAGGCTTCCCTTCTCTGGCCTTTCTCCTTTATCAGTGGGATGATCTACACAGCTTAACCAACCACTTCTACTGTTTCTTCTTCATGGCTATTTAGCTTTTTGTGTTTATTTTGGTTTTGGTTTTGGTTGTGGTTCTGAGTTTTGTTTGGCTTGGTTTGGTTTTGGTTCTGAGTTTGGTTTGGCTTAGTTTTGGTTTTGGTTTTGGTTCTGAGTTTGGTTTGGCTTAGTTTTGGTTTTGGTTTTGGTTCTGAGTTTGGTTTGGCTTAGTTTTGGTTTTGGTTTTGGTTCTGAGTTTGGTTTGGCTTAGTTTTGGTTTTGGTTTTGGTTCTGAGTTTGGTTTGGCTTAGTTTTGGTTTTGGTTTTGGTTCTGAGTTTGGTTTGGCTTAGTTTTGGTTCTGAGTTTGGTTTGGCTTAGTTTTGGTTCTGAGTTTGGTTTGGTTTGGCTATGCTTCGTTTGGTTTTCTCTGGTTTGATTTTTTATTTGGTTTATTATTTGGTTTGGCTTTCAATTTGATTTTGCTTTGGTTTTGTCTAGTCTCGGTTTGGTTCTGTTTGGTTTGGTTTGGTTGGGTTTTGATTTGGTTTAAGTTTGGTTTGGTTCTGTTCGTTTCATTTTGGTTTTGGCTTGGGGTTTATCTTGATTTGTTTTGTATTGTTTTTAGTTTCATTGCGTTCCGTTTGTAGTTGGCGTGAGCATTTATATAAAGAAAGACACCGGAGTTGGTTATAAATCCTCTTTTAATATCTGTAAATAGTTGCACTGCTTTGATCTGAGATTTATAATTTTACGAAGTAACAGCTACAGCCCTATAATCTATGGCCTCTGTGGTCGACAGAGCTATAAACAATGCGATTAAATGGTATTAGTTTGGTTTGATAATAATAATTTACGAGTTTTGTTACGGTTCCTTATGTGTTTTGTTTCTTTTTACTTTTATGGGTTGTTGCGGCAGTATGGTTTGGTTGTTTAGTTTACTCCTTTCTGTTTGCTGGCTAAAATGCTTTTTTGTCTGAGTCTGTGTGTGGTTGTGTTCATATTTAAATTACTTAGTATGCTCAATACTGAATGAAAAAAAGAATTGCAATTAGAATAAGCGGCCTGTTTGTCCTTGTTCCAAGCAAATACTTTAATATTTTTGAGTGGATAGAAACATTGAACATTTATCCAGTTTTAAACGCCTTCTCTGAAGTCTGAATGTATCTACCAATAGGTGGGTAAAAAAAAAACGGCTACATATGCTAAATAAGTCACCATTTTTATATACTTTGCAGCTCCATTCAAAGAACGAAAAAAATTAACAAAACAACCCCAAAAACAAAAAAATAGGTGCTAAATAAAATATAAAAAATTATAAGCAAATTCACAGCGACGTTAAACAAAGACAGCCACCAAAAAAAAAATAATGAGTACCTTTACTAACAAAACACAGACGTGATCAAAACCCTTTAAAATCCTCGGCCAAAAAATGAAAAAAGAGAAAAAATACCCCCCAAAATACCAACAGCTTTACAGAAAGAAAGAAAGAAAAAAGAAAAGAAAAAAAAAACATAAAAGAAAAGAGCGACTCGGTTGCTTCCGACCACAGACTAGAGATTTCCGATCTCTCCCCTGTCTAACGAGCTATGGAGAAAACTGTAGAAACATTTTGATAATGGGGACTGACTGACTGACTGACTGACTGACTAACTGACTGGCTGACTGACTGACTGACTGAATGACTGACTGACTGAATGACTGACTGACTGGCTGTTTGGTAAGAAGAAGAAGGAGTTTGCCAACTTTGCTCCATTGTGTCTGTGACATCTACAAACAAACCACAACACAGAGAAAGATAAAAGGAAAGAGAGAGGGAGAGAGAGAGAGAGGGAGAGAGAGAGAGAGAGAGAAAGAGAGAGAGAGAGAGAGAGAGAGAGAGAGAGAGAGAGAG
>CM060320.1:67446164-67461164 GCA_030674155.1 Stramonita haemastoma | reverse complement strand
CTGGTATGTCTACTTCTATATAATTATATCATTTTATTGTTGCTCAGTTGTACAGTATGTACACATGATTGTACAATCATCTATTATGAGTCTGGAATGACTGCAATTCTTCTCCCATGCTGACATTATGTTATGCTTGGTTCGCATTGATGTTGTATTGTAATGGACTGTATTGCATTGTATTGTATTTTGTTGTATTGCTTTTGTATTGTATTGTATTGTATTGTATTGTGTGGCCTGGTGTGGTGTGGTGTTGGGTCATAGTGTACTGTACTGTATTGCATCGCATTGTAAATATTGTTTTGCATTGCATTGTGGTGTCATGTGTTGCATTGTATTGTGTTGTATTGTATTTTTATGTCGTGTTGTATTATGTGTGTTGTATTGTATTGCATTATATTGTACTATACTGTATTATATTGTATTACATTGTATTACATTGCATTGTAAACCACATTATCACAACATAATTTTTTCTAAGTGGAATTGAGGCCATTCTCCCCGAGGAAAATTGGTTACCACAAGACAAGCGCTTCCTGATTTTATTCGCTTTTATTCGCATTCTCTTTTTTTTTTACATACATTTGCTGACAACACTTGTTACCAAGTTCTTGTACTTGCACTAAATGTATTCAAACTGTGCGACAAACGCAGAGAACTGTAGCGAAAGAAGAAAGGCAGCAGGTGTACAAGAGTATGGGAAACATCCAGGATCCAAGCTTGATAATCCTGCAAGCTGATACGGGCATTGAGCTTGAACTGCCGCAAATACACTGGATAAAATAATTTAACTGCCAAATACCTGCCTGGGTTTTGAATCCTTCTGGACGATGAATTGATCTTACTCCCTATATACTTGACCAGGGGGCAGGATAGCTCAGTGGTCAGAGCGCTTGCTTTCCCCAAGTCAAGTTAAGCAGCGTCGAGCCTGGTTACCAAGTGGATGGGTGACCGTTTGCGCGCCTTGGCTTCAGTGCAGTCCCCCAGTTCATCCAGCTGTAGATAAGTACCTGCCCTCTTTAGGGTAAGGGAAGGTAAAGCAGCGAGGGAGAAGAGATGGGTGCCGCCCTCAATATGCTGGCCCCTAGAGAAGCTGGGGTCTCTGATGCCTCGCTCTCCTACGACCACAGAGGTTATGGGACACCCTTACCTTTTCAAACTTGACAATGGTAGTTTGGGTGATAGTGTTTTCCTCTTCTTCATGGAACGTTCAGACAGCAACTACTGTCATCTATCATCTGAGCGAACATGCGTTGCGCTACTGTTCACGTCATGCTCTGTGCATCCCGACTTTGGCGAGGAAGGGAATTGTTAGCTTCTAAGTCTTTCTGGAGGAAAGGCGGGAGAAAAGGCCATGAAGGCAGAAAATACACACGGGTGACAGGAAGAAAAGGAGCAAGGCAGAGAGGGATAGAAAAGAGGGAATTCCATGCACAGAATTTCCAGATGGTGGGGTTGAGATTTGTATTGACGGGCCCCCCGGCATCCATGCGGGGGATTATAATTGTTTAAATAAGACATTGTACTGAGCATGAGGTCCAGTGTGCAATATCTATTCTATTCTTCTATTTCGAGGATAATAGCCTAAGCACTCATGTCCTTTTTCTTACATCCACTCCCCGTGTGTATGCAATTTTTTAAATGTCATTATTGACTATGAGTGTATGAAACTACGTGACACAGATGTACACCTATATTATCTCACAGTATATGAAACTACGTGACACAGATGTACACCTATAATTATTATCTCATAGTAGACAAAACGATGTAACACAGATGTACACCTATGTTGCCTCATAGTATATGAAACTACATAATACAGATATACACCTATGGTGTCTCATAGTATGTGAAACTACGTAACACAGATGTACACCTATGTTGTCTCATAGTACATGAAACTACGTAACAGAGATGTACACCTATGTTGTCTCATAATACATGAAAATGCGTAACACAACTGACCACCTATGATATCTGTTAGTCAATAAACAACACTACATAACACAGCTGAACACCTATGTTGTCTGTTAGTCAGTATAGAACACTACGTGACAGAACTGTACACGAAGTTGTCTACGATTCCTCGCATAACACCACGTAACACAGCTCCTCTCCAAGCTGCCTACCCACCAGTCAGTATTACTCGTTGCATCAGATGGATGTCTGGGTTTGGATTTTTTTTATATTTTCCAGCGTGCATTTATTTTGTAATCCACAGAACACGTTCTGCTAATGCCCAGATCTGAGAGCGTGACTCTGGACAATCCCTGATGATTGTAATGGTAGAGATTGAAGTAAATGGTAAAGAGGTGGTAAGCTTTCAAGTCTTTTTTTTTTCTCCTGTAGTTTTTTTTTTTTGCCCCATTTTTTTTTTTTTGTCTAACAAGATTAACAAAATAACTTGCCTGAACATCTCAGCGGTTGATTTTTTGTTGGGTTTTTGTTTTTGGATTGTTTGTTTTTAGGGGTGGTGGTGGTGGTGGTGGTGGTGGTGGTGGTGGTGGTGGTGGTGGTGGTGGTGGTGGGTGAGGGGTGGGTTATGAGTCTGATTACGAGAGGAATGAACACTCCCTCTGCGATGAGATCCATAGTTAGGAGATGCTGACACTGCCAGGTGTCGAGTAAGCAGCAATAGCAGCAGTAGCGACTGTAACAGAAACAACAGTAACAGTAGCAGCTGTAACAGAAGCAGCAACAGCAGCAAAAGCAGCAACAGGAACAGTAGCAGCAGCAACAGCAGCAACAACAGCAGCAGTAGCGACAGTAACAGTAGCAGCAGCAACAGCAACAGTAGCAGTAACAACAGTAACAGAAGCAGCAGCAACAGCAGCAATAGCAACAGGAACAGTAGCAGTAGCAGCAACTATAGCAGCAGCAACAGTAACAGCAACAATAGCAGCAGCAACACTAACAGCAACAATAGCAACAGTAACAGCAGCAACAGCAATAACTGCAGAGGAGACAGCAGTATGCAGTCATGGTGTATGTTATGACGGAATGAAGAATCCGCAGAAGTGTTAATTCCTTCCCCCCTGTAGAGGTTTCCCTTCTCTGGCCCTCTCCTTTATCAGTGGGATGTTCTGCACAGCTTAACCTACCACTTCTACTGTTTCTTCTTCATGGCTATGTGGCTTTTTTTTGTTTGTTTTGGTTTTGGTTTCGGTTGTGGTTCTAAATTTTGTTTGGCTTGGTTTGGTTTTGGTTCAGAGTTTAGTTTGGTTTGGTTCAGAGTTTAGTTTGGTTTTGGTTCAGAGTTTAGTTTGGTTTTGGTTCAGAGTTTAGTTTGGTTTTGGTTCAGAGTTTAGTTTGGTTTTGGTTCAGAGTTTAGTTTGGTTTTGGTTCAGAGTTTAGTTTGGTTTTGGTTCAGAGTTTAGTTTGGTTTTGGTTCAGAGTTTAGTTTGGTTTTGGTTCAGAGTTTAGTTTGGTTTTGGTTCAGAGTTTAGTTTGGTTTTGGTTCAGAGTTTGGATTGGCTTGGTTTGGTTTCGTTTGGTTTTCTCTGGTTTGAATTTTGGTTTGGTTTATTATTTGGTTTTGTTTTCAATTTGATTTTGCTTTGTTTGGTTTAGTCTCGGTTTGGTTTGGTTTTAGTTTGGTTTGAGTTTGGTTTGGTTCTATTCGTTTCATTTTGGTTTTGGCTTGGGGTTGATCTTGATTTGTTTTGTATTGTTTTTAGTTTCCTTGCGTTCCGTTTGTAGTTGGCGTGAGCATTTATATAAAGAAAGACACTGGAGTTGGTTATAAATCCTCTTTTAATATCTGTAAATAGTTGCACAGTTTTAATCTGATATTTATAATTTTACGAAGTAACAGCTACACCCCTATAATCTATGGCCTCTGTTGTCGGCAGAGCTATAAACAGCGTGATTGGATGGGATTAGTTTGTTTGAAAATTATGATTTACTAGTTGTGTACAGTTTCTTTTGCGTTTTGTTTCTCTTTAACTCTTATGGGTTGTTGCAGCAGTATGTTTTGGTTGTTTAGTTCTCTCCTTTCTGCTTGCTTACTAAAATGCATTTTGTCTTCGTTCGTGTGTGGTTGTGTTCATATTTAAATTACTTAGTATGCTCAATACTGAATGAAAAAAAGAATTGCAATTAGAATAAGCGGCCTGTTTGTCCTCGTTCCAAGCAAATACTTTTTATATTTTGAATAAATAGAAACATTGAACATTTATCCAGTTTTAAAACACCTTCTCTGAAGTCTAAATGTCTCTACCAATAGGTGGGCTAAAAAAAACGGCTACATATGCTAAATAAGTCACCATTTTTATAAACTTTGCAGCTCCATTCAAGGAATGAAAAAAATTAACAAAACAACCCCAAAAACAAAAAAAATAGGTGCTAAATGAAAAAAAAATTATAAGCAAATTCACAGCGACGTTAAACAAAGACAGCCACCAAAACATAATAATGAGTAGCTTTACTAACGAAACACAGACGTGATCAAACCCTTTAAAATCCTCGGCCAAAACATGAAAAAGACAGAAAAAAATACCAACAATTTTACAGAGAGAAAGAAAAGAAAAGAAAAAAGTAAAGAAAAAAAAAACAGACAAGAAAAGAGCGACTCGGTTGCTTCCGACCACAGACTAGAGATTTCCGATCTCTTCCCTGTCTAACGAGCTATGGAGAAACTGTAGAAACATTTTGATAATGGGGATTGACTGACTGACTGATTGACTGACTGACTGACTGACTGACTGACTGACTGACTGACTGACTGACTAACTGACTGGCTGACTGACTGACTGACTGACTGACTGACTGACTGACTGGCTGGCTGGCTGGCTGACTGACTGCTGACTGACTGACAGGCTGTTTGGTAAGAAGAAGAAGGAGTTTGCCAACTTTGCTCCATTGTGTCTGTGACATCTACAAACAGACCCCAACACGGAGAAAAATAGAGGGAAAGAGAAGGAAAGAGAGCGAGAGCGAGAGCGAGAGCGAGAGATAGAGAGAGGAGAGAGAGAGAGAGAGAGAGAGAGAGAGAGAGAGAGAGAGAGAGAGAGAGAGAGAGAGAGAGAGAAGAGAGAGAGACAGACAGACAGACAGACAGACAGACAGACAGACAGACAGACAGACAGACAGACAGACTGATAGAAAGACAGTGGTCTTGATAAAGACAAGAGACAATACTAATAAATACCTTACATATTTTCTTGCTCTGCCGACCACAGAGGAAGGAAGGTGGCAAAATGGTTAAGACGTTCGCCTGCCAACAAGTAAACCGTGAGGTTCTGGGTTTGTACCGAGCCTCGCTCTTTCTTCCCAGTTTGACGAAAAAATCAAACTGAATGTCAAAGTCATTCGGATGAGACTATAAACTGAAGCCCGGTGTGCAAACGCACGCGGAACATCTTGCACACACGTAAAACCCCGTTCCGCCTTTCGGAAGAGCAGGCCATCGTGTGCTAGTAGGAGCAGATGACAAAATTATACATACAAAAAACCAGCATGCACACAGGTGTCGTGTTTAGACACCATCCCTGAGGAAAAATCGGGGAGTTGGAGTCCCAGGGCGGCTCGGGGCTGTATATGGCAACGTTCTGTAGCTCCTGCGACGGTACTGGAACCATTCGTATCGGCCATTGCCTTTCCAATGGATCGTTACAGTGGCGTGGAGACGGGAGGGGGTCTGCTGCATGGGTAACAGTTTGCCCTCCATACTTACTTACCCAGGCTTTGCATTCTCAAGACTAGAGCGCAACTCCATAGTCTTCCGAGACTGATGGGTGCCTACTAAATATTTTCTACCTTGTTAAAACATGAACTACATTCAAGATAAGAGTTTAAATGAAAAGACATAAAAGAAAGCGCAAAGAAAGAAAAATAAAAAGAAAGGCGACATACATGACAAACAGACAGACAGACATATAGACAGACAGACAGACAGACATATAGACAGACAGACAGAAAAGACAGGAAAAAAACAGACAGATGACAAGACAAGACAAGACAGACAGACAAGACAAGCCAGACAGATAAGACAGACAGACAGATAAGACAGACAGACAGATAAGACAGACAGACAGACAGACAGATAAGACAGACAGACAGATAAGACAGACAGACAGATAAGACAGACAGACAGATAAGACAGACAGACAGACAGACAGATAAGACAGACAGACAGATAAGACAGACAGACAGACAGATAAAACAGACAGACAGACAGATAGACAGACAGACAGACAGACAGATAAGACAGACAGATAAGACAGACAGACAGATAAGACAGATAGACAGACAGATAAGACAGACAGACAGATAAGACAGACAGACAGACAGATAAGACAGACAGACAGATAAGGCAAACAGACAGGTAAGACAGACAGTCAAGACAGACAGAGAGTCAAGACAGACAAGACAAGACAGACAGACAGACAAAGCTAAGAATCAGGCAGGTAGAAAGTTGCAAAAATAAAAGGAAAGGAAAACCAAGAGCGAACAAATAAAAGATTGAGCCCAGCTCGGTTTAGTCCCAGAGAAACAAAGGAACACAAAAAATAGAAAAGCAAACAAACAAACAAACAAACAAAGCTCAAACAAAAGGAAGAAAAGAAAGCGAGAGAGAAGGAGGAAATAAAACCAAGACTTGTTTTAGTTCCTTCCTTTCAATTGTCGTTTATTTCTTTCTATGTTTTCTTTTATTCTTCCTTCCTTTTTTGCCCCCCTTTCCTCTTTTATCCTTTTTTCTGTCTTTTTTTCTGTCTTTTTTCCCTTTCTTTCTTTCTTTCTTCTTTCTTTCTTTCTTTCTTTTCTTTCTTTCTTTCTTTCTTTCTTTCTTTCTTTCTTTCTTTCTTTCTTCCTTCCTTCCTTCCTTCCTTTCTTTCTTTCTTCTTCTTCTTTTCTTTCTTTCTTTCTTTTCTTTCTTTCTTTCTATCTGTCTGTCTGTCTGTCTGTCTGTCTGTCTGTCTGTCTGTCTGTCTGTCTGTCTGTGTTTTTTCCTTTTTCCTTTTCTTCTCTCCATCATTTCTTGTTTTCTCTCGACTCTCTCATTTTCGTCTCCTTTCATTGCCTTGTCTTGTTCTCATCTCTCTCTCTCTCTCTCTCTCTCCTCTCTCTCTCTCTCTCTCTCTCCTCTCTCTCCTCTCTCTCTCTCTCTCTCTCTCTCTCTCTCTCTCTCTCTCTCTCTCTCTCTGTCTTGTCTTTTCTGTCTGTTTACTCATCCGATGTCCTCCTTCCTTCCTCCTCCCTCTGCTACTGGCCAATTTTCTCTCTTTTGTTCTTTTCCTTTTCCTTTTTCTTTTCTGTCTATCTTTCTAGTGGGTGTAGCTGACTGATCACTGGTTAGTTTTCTCCTTCTTTCGTTTCTTTTTTTCTATTTTCTTTCTTAGTTTATTTCATGCCTTCTTTCTTTCTTTTCTTTTGCTTTTTATCTATCCATCTTTCTTTCTTTCTTTCTTTTCTTTCTTTCTTTCTTTTCTTTCTTTCTTTTTTTTTTTTCTTTCTTTTCTTTCTTTTCTTTCTTTCTCTTTCTTTGTTTTTCTTTTCTTTCTTTCTTTCTTTCTTCCTTTCTTTCTGTTTTTTTTCTTTTTTCTTTTTCCATTTCTTCTTTCTTTTTTTCTGTCTTTTTCTTCTTTGCTTTCTACCTATCTATCTATCTATCTATCTATCTATCTATCTATCTATCTATCTATCTATCTATCTATCTGTCTATCTGTCTATCTACCTATCTACCTATCTACCTATCTACCTATCTATCTATCTATATATCTACCTATCTATCTATCTATCTATCTATCTATCTATCTACCTATCTATCTATCTACCTATCTACCTATCTATCTATCTACCTATCTACCTATCTATCTATCTATCTATCTATCTATCTATCTATCTATCTATCTATCTATCTATCTATCTGTCTTTCTTTCTTTCGCTCTTTCTTTCTGTCTTTCTGTCTATCTTTCTTTCTTTCGTCCTCTCTCTCTCTCTCTCTCTCTCTCTCTCTCTCTCTCTCTCTCTCTCTCTCTCTCTTCTCTCCTCTCTCTCTCTCTCTCTCTCTCTCTCTCTCTCCTCCTCTCTCTCTCTTTCTCTCTCTCTTTCTTTCTTTTTTTGTTTGCTTTTTATATATCTTTTTTCTCTCTTTCGTTCCTTCCTTTCTTTTTTTTTTTGCTTACCCCTTCCTTTCCTTCTCTTCCTGCACTTTTCCTCCTTCAGATCTTTCATGTTTTTCCTTCGTTTTTTCGTTTGTTTGTTTTCCTTTTCACATCTTCAGCAGAGCAGCATCCTGCATGCCTCTTCTTAGAATTTCGCCAACCCTGTCAAATTTCTGGGGAATTATTTTCTAATCTGTGGATCAGAGGAGGAAGCCCTGACACTGTCATGGATTATTAATAATAGGGTCTGCCTCTTATCCCTCCCTTTATGACCGTGAGTCGTGAGAAACATGAGGCAGGGAGAGATGAAGAGAGAGAGGGAGGGGGGGGGAGGGAGAGAGAGGGGGGAGGGAGAGAGAGAGAGAGGGAGAGAGAGAGATGGAGAGAGAGGGAGGGAGGGAGGGAGGGAGGGAGATAGAGATGGAGAGAGAGAGAGAGAGAGAGAGAGAGAGAGAGAGAGAGAGAGAGAGAGAGAGAGAGAGAGAGAGAGAGAGAGAGAGAGAGAGAGAGAGGGGGGAGGGGGAGGGGTAGAGAAAGAGTGATAGAGAAAAAGATAGAGAAACAGAGACAGAGACAGACAGACAGACAGAGAGAGAGAAACAGAGACAGAGACACAGAGAGACACAAAGACACTGAGACACAAACAGACAGAGACGGAGACTCTCTGTCTCTCTGTCTCCGTCAGAGACAGAGAGACAGAGAGACAGAGGGGGGTCAAGCAGGTAGGCAGGCAGGCAGGTGGACATGCGGACAGACAAATACAGAAAGACAGAGAGAGCCTTGAAGAGACAGAGTTGCAGAGACACAGAGACAGAGACACAGAAAGAAACAGAGGGAGAAAGATAGAGACAGACACACAGACAGACAGAGAGACAGACATACAGGCTGGAAGAGAAGAAGAAGAAACAGAAGCAGAAGCAGAAGCAGAAGAAGAAGAAGAAGAAGAAGAAGAAGAAGAAGAAGAAGAAGAAGGAAGAAGAAGAAGAAGAAGAAGAAGAAGAAGAAGAAGAAGAAGAAGAAGAAGATGATGATCATGATCATGATCATGATGATCATGATGATCATGAAGATTAAAACCCTTGAGTACATCCTGAACAATCCACAATAAAAAAAAAATCTTTGCGGAGAATGTAACAATCAGTTTCTTTCACAATCCAGTTTTGTAGTCCACATAATATTTTGCTTAACCAGCCCTTAGCTTTGTCCCTTAAATGACCTGTTACATCAAGAACCCCGTCAGTCAGACTGGAATCATTACCGATTTTGTACAACATGATATTGCCTGTCTGTCTGTCTTGTCTTGTCTTGTCTTGTCTTGTCTTGTCTTGTCTTGTCTGGCCTCTCTGTCAACTTTACAGCAAAGGTGTTGCTTGCAAAATTCAGTCATAAACTCCCAGACAGTGGGCAAGAACAAATATTTATGTCTGCACGCAAAACGAATAAGAAGAGGAAAGAAAATCGAAAGTGGATGATGTCATGATCTTTTTAAAAAATTTTTTATAAAGATCTTTACTAAGGTTCAGTCGTTGATTTTCGGCTACAAGCCATCTGCTTTGTCTAGGAAATTGTGTAATGGTTGACAAATTAGTTGTTGTAGTAGCGGATAATTATAATAGTTGTAGTAATGGAGATAGTATAGTAACATCAGCATCACTAATATAACCAGTAATGGTAGAAGTTTAGCAGCAGCAGCAGCAGCAGCAGTAGAAGTAGAAGTAGTACTATGAGTAGTAGTAGGAGTAGCAGCAGCAGCAGCTGCAGCAGCAGCAGCTGCAGCAGTAGAAGTAGAAGTAGTACTATGAGTAGTAGTAGGAGTAGCAGCAGCAGCAGCTGCAGCAGCAGCAGCAGCTGCAGCAGCAGCAGCAGCAGCAGCAGCAGCAGTAGTAGTAGTAGTAGTAGTAGTAGTAGTAGTAGTATATAGTAGTAGTAGTAGTAGTAGTAGTAGTAGTAGTATAGCAGCAGCAGCAGCAGCAGCAGTAGCAGCAGTAGTAGTATAGTAGTAGTAGTAGTAGTAGTAGTAGTAGTAGTAGTAGTAGTAGTAGTAGTAGTAGTAGTAGCGATTATCTTTATTTCTTGAGGTCTGGTAAGGTTGCTTTGGTCGTGACGCAAACAAGCATTGACATATGAGGTTCTATAAAACAATTAGTTAGGATGAAGCTATTGCACAGAGGGATAATGTTTTACAAAGAAAGTTTTGTGTACAACAGATGCTACTGGTATGATGGTAGTTGTCATATGAAGGTTTTCAATTCAGCTACTATCTCGTGCTCTTTTCGTTAAACATGTTATTATCATAAAATATTATTATGATAATGGCAGTTCAATATCATGAACTAATGAGATTTTGTAATATAATTCTATTACATTTTTAACTGATTCCTAGCGACTGGTACTTCGTAAGGAATGAAGCTTTTATCAAGAGGTGGTTTTCTTTTTACAAAGGTAATATTAGACAGGAAAAATAATAACATTAAAAATGAAAACAACTAACGCACAACTTTAAAACCAAACTACCCAACTCTACCAAACTGCTTCTTTTAACACATAAAAGTCATCTACCATTTTTCCAATTTTTCCCATAAACTTTCTGTCAGCATCTTGATAGATCATTCTAAGTCATTTTCTTTTAACTCCACATACGACACACTTTCTAGTTTAAAAAAAACAACAACAACAAAGAACCCAACATCATTCATATCTTTGACATTGAGCACACATTTAACGTATTCTGTTTCAAAAATACATGTTTCGTGTATTCGAAACCACGCACTCACATGACATCAATGTCAATGACCATAATGTTCTGAAACAACCCCCCCCTCCCCCCCCTCCTTCATTCGTCCACTTTATTAACCATCTCCTTCCCTTTTGCACAACACTGCTTCATTGATTTTTCTACCGCACAGCACAATACCCCTGCCTATCACCCTCTGACATGCTAATTAACGTTTTCAAAAATGTATAATACTCGTTAGTGACTTGGAGGCAAATGAGCAAGTGGGTGAAATTTAAAAAAGTCGTTTATTACAGGTTGTTGTCTGACTGGAAAACAGCATAACACAAAATAAATGAAGTCGGTGAAAGCATTCCTGGAGTGGATCAAATATTTGAAAAATTCCTTGAAGTTGTCAAGAACAGTCGAAGAATTTGAAGAGGAAGAATTTGAAGAAGACAAAATATTTGAAGAAGAAGGAGAATTTGAAGAAGAAGAAGAATTTGAACAAGGCGAAGAATTTGAAGAAGAAGAATTTGAAGAAGAGAAATTTGAAGAATTTGAAGAATTTGAAGAAGAAGAAGAAGAAGAAGAAGAAGAAGAAGAAGAAGAAGAAGAAAAGAAGAAGAAGAAGAAGAAGAAGAAGAAAAATCACCAATAGTAAACACTATCACCACCACCACCATCTATATAAACAACAACAATCTTGAACAGCAAGAAAACAAAATTAACCCCCATCCCCCCAAAAAAAAACCCATAAAAACCCTCCTCCAAAAACCTTAAAAGACCCTCACCACCAACAACAAAAAACCCAAGCCATAACAAAAAAAACCAAAACCAAAACCAAAACCAAACGGCAACGTACAACCAAAAAAAAACAACACAACAGAACAAACAACAACACTAACAACAGTATTGATAATAAGAGTAGCAGCACACGTCTGTGTTTAGCCTAACGAAGGATGCCCAAAGTCTCCTTGTGGACAGCGGCCCTCGCCCCGATGAAAGCTGAGCGTCCGCGTTTTGCCTTGTCCAGTGCGGTGCTAGTGGTATGGTAAAGGCCATCTATCTCTTTGGTCGCCATCATCAGTGAATCGATTTCGCCAAATAAGCGGAAAGCTTGTCTGGCCTATCGTGGTTTTCGTTTCTTTTTCTTTCTTTTCTTTTTAGAGAAGGGGGGGGGGGATCTGTTTTTTTTTCTTTCTGTGTTCTTTTTGCTTTTTGTTTCTTTTCTTTTTTACTTTTGGGGGGTTATTTTGTTTCTTTTGTTTGGTTAATTTTCCTGTGATTTTTCTCTTTTTTTCTTTTTTCTTTCTTTTCTGTTCTTTCTTTCTTTCGTTCTTTTTATTTATTTCGTTTTCTTGTTTGTTTGTTTTGTTTTCTGTCTTTTCTTCTTTCTTTCTTTCTTTCTTTCTTTCTTTTCTTTCTTTCTTCTTTCTTTCTTTCTTTTTTCTTTCTTTTCTTTCTTTTTCTTTCTTTCTTTCTGTCCTTTTCTTTCTTTCTGTTCTTTCTTTCTTTCGTTTCCTTTTACAATCAGTTCGTTCCCTCTTTCTTTTTGTCTTTAATTTTTCTTTCTTACTTTTGATTCATTTTCTTTTCTTTCTTTTCTTTTCGTTTTCTTTTTCTTTGGCCCTTTTTATCCTAATTCACTTTGTTTCTGTTTCTTTCGTTCTTTCCTTTGTTCTTGTTCTTTTCTCTGTCTTTCTTTTTCTTTCTATCTTTCTGTCTTTCTTTTCTTTCTTTCTTTTCTTTTTTTTCTTTCGTTCTTTTTCTCTGTCTGTGTCTGTCTGTCTGTCTGTCTGTCTGTCTGTCTGTCTGTCTGTCTGTCTGTCTGTCTGTCTGTCTCTCTCTCTCTCTCTCTCTCTCTCTCTCTTCTCTCTCTCTCTCTCTCTCTCTCTCTCTCTCTCTCTCTCTCTCTCCTCTCTCTCTCTCTCTCTCTCCTCTCCTCTCTCTCCCTCCCCCCCCCTCTCTCTCTCCCTCCCCCTCTCTCCCTCTCTCTCTCCCTTTCTCCCTCTCTCTCTCCTGCTCCCCTCTCTCTCTTCTGACGAGGATTGCGGCCTGGTCTGTAGTATGTCCCCCACACAGCACTGGACACCGTGCCAATCCCTCCTCTCTCATCCCTTTCACGGCTCTCTCCTCTCTCCTTCCCTCCCTCCCTCTCTGTCTCTCTCTGTCTCTCTGTCTCTGTCTCTGTATCTCTCTGTCTCTCTGTCTCTCTCTCTGTGTCTCTCTCTGTCTCTCTGTCTCTCTGTCTCTCTGTCTCTGTCTCTGTCTCTGTCTCTCTCTCTCTCTCTCTCTCTCTCTCTCTCTCTCTTTTTCTCTCTCTGTCTTTCTGTCTCTCTGTCTCTCTCTCTCTCTCCCTTCCTCTCTCTCTCCCCCCCCTCTCTCTCTCTCTCTCTCCGGCTCCCTCACCCTCTCTCTCCCTCAACCCCAACCCCCAACCCCCCACCCTCATCACTCTTTCTTTCTCTCTTAGCCACACCATCACAAAATGATCTAGTGAAGAGCCCAAACCACAGGCAAAAACTCTCCCTACAAAGGGCAGACAGGCAGACAGACAGGATGAACTGGACTGGTCAGCCTGAGCAGAGAGAGAGGTAGAGCTTTGACCAGCACTGAATCAGTGGGAGAGGGAGAGAGAGAGAAGAGAGCCCTGAAGGGGATTAGAGAGGAGGGATTGGGACCATTTCCATTGCTGTGCTGTTGTCAGAGAGAGAGAGAGAGAGAGAGAGAGAGAGAGAGAGAGAGAGAGAGAGAGAGAGAGAGAGAGAGAGAGAGAGAGAGAGAGAGAGAGACTTCAGACTTCAGACTTCAAATAATTTAATGTTCATAAGTCTTCAGACTCCTAACATTTTGCACTCTAACTCATGCAATTTCCAGCGGTGTACAGATTGCCTGGATTCTGAAAAGGAAACTACAAAGAGTAAACATGATTGTGCACATCGGCATACAAAATATGAATAATAATGTATTGAGTGATACAAATTAAGATATCATGATCGCTTGTGCATGTCTCGCTCAAATTTTTTGGCACACTCATAGTTGATCTTGTACGCATGCACCCCCCCCCCCCCACATGTGCACCCATGCAGTTCGTGCGCGTGCTCAAACGCACACACACACACACGCACGTACGCACACACGCACTCACACGCACACCGCACTCACCCGCACGCACGCACGCACTCACACGCACGCACACACACCCCACACACACACACACACACACACACACACACACACACACACACACCACACACAACACACACACACAGGATTCTGGCCTTTGGCCCTCTTCCAACATGATTGATGGTTTTTTCAGGAAGTCAGGAATTTCTTTTAGTTAGCTAGTATCTTTAACACCTCGAGAGAGAGAGAGAGAGAGAGAGAGAGAGAGAGAGAGACAGAGACAGAGACAGAGACAGAGACAGAGACAGAGAGACAGAGAGACAGAGAGAGTGCTCTTTCAGTCTCTCTCAGTCTCTCTCTCTGTCTCTCGGGGGGGCGGTCACGAGAAGTGAAGCGGACAGGGCGTACATTTTCTGTGAGCAGCAGTAAAACTAGAAATTCATTCAAAAATGCCAGTTACTGGACTTCCAGCGGCTGTGGAGAGGACCTTAGGCGCCCTGCTGACCGACAATGCAGTTTCCAGCTGGAAAGTGGCAGGAGAAGGGGACAGCGTGGTTTTTGTCTTGCGACTGAAACCAGTGGACACAACAGTGTCAACCAACATGGCGGATCCAACTGTGAATCGCAGCACACAAGCACAGTACTACAGGAAAAAATCGTTTTCTCAAAGACGACGAGATGTTGAACGGTCTCGAAAGCATAAAGAGAAGCAGGCAAGTGTTGTGTGTGAAAGTGACTGTGTCCTCAGAGCCTCGAGTCTGCCTGACAGTGGAGTAGAACAGGGGAATACAGCATGTGTAGATACACATGGAATAGACCTACCAACAACACACACACAGGACATCAACACAAAAACATCAGTTAAGTTGCCATCCTCGGTTGATTTAGAACCTCCCTGTATATCTGATTGTAGTGACTGTGCTGATATGTGTGTTTTGCAGCCTGAGGTGAACAATGATAATATTGTTGGTGCATTCAACACAAGAAATGTCAAACAGTACGTGGCTACTCTAACTGATAGATCCGTACAGAGAAGGCTAAGAGACAGAC
>CM060320.1:67435144-67441064 GCA_030674155.1 Stramonita haemastoma | reverse complement strand
GGGGAAAAGAGGGAAAAGGGGAAGGGGAAAGGGGGAGGAGGAGGGGGGGGAGAGAGGGAGAGAGAGGGGGAGGGGATGAGAGAGAGGAGGAGAGGAGAGAGAGAGAAAAAGGAGAGAAGACAGAAGCAGACAGACAGACAGACAGACAGGACAGACAGACAGCGACAGACAGACAGATGCAGACAGAAAAGACAGACGACGAGACACAGAGCACAGACAGCGGGGCGAAGACGAAACAAGTGTTTTCTTTTCTATTGGGATAATGAAATAAGCATCATGTGTTTTTTTTTAAATCAACCCCGTTTTGTATGCAGTTTTGTAAATTTTCATCTGTTCCCAACCGTTTTACAAATGGCCCAGCTCTTGCGAAAAGGGGAAAACGTGATTAATTTTGGGCCAAGATGTTTGGGGGAAGGGGCCCCAAAGATCCCAAAGGAATTTTTGGGGAGAGGGGGAGCCCGTGTTAAGGGGGAAAAAAAAAACCCCAAGGGAACGAAGGAGGGAGGGGGGAGAGGGGAGGGAGGAAAGAGGAAGGGGGAAGGTAAGGGGGAGGGAAGGAGAGGAGAAAGAGGAGGAAAGGGGAGGGGAGAGGGAGGGGAGAGGGAGAGAGAGAGAAGCAGCAGGGCAGAAAGACAGACAGACAGAAAGACAGCAGACAGACAGAAAGGGCAGACGACACTAGACAACAGACACAGAACACAGACAGAGACGAGATAGAGACAGGACGAGCAGAAAACAGAGGGAAAGGGGTTTGGGGAAAAAAAAAAACCCGAAGGGTGGGGGGGGGGGGGGGGGGGGGGGGGGGGGGGGGGGGGGGGGGGGGGGGGGGGGGGGGGGGGGGGGTGGGGGGGGGGGGGGGGGGGGGGGGGGGGAAGGCGGACGGCGAAGAAAGAAGGGGGGGGAAAAAAGGGAAAAGGGGGTGGGGGGGGGGGGGGGGGGTTTTTGGGGGGTGGGGGGGTGTTGGGGGGGGTGGAAAAAAGGTAGTGGGGAAAAGTTTTGGTTTTGCCCGTTAGGGGGGGGGGAAAAAAAAAATTTTTGGGTGGAAATTGCAAAAAATTTTAGGGTATAAAGTTGAAAGGAAAGAAGAAAAAAAAACCCAAAAAAAGGGGGGGGGGGAAAAAAAAAACCAAAAGGAGAGGTTGAAAAAGGGAAGCGAAAGAAAAGTTTCCCCGGGGGAAAAAAGGGGGGGAAAAACCGGGGTTTTTTGCGGTGGTGGTGTGTGTGTGTGGTGTGTGTGTGTGTGTTGGTGTGTGTGTTGTGTGTGTGTGTGTGTGTGTGGTGTGTGTGTGTGTGTGTGTTTTGTGTTTGTGTGTGTGTGTGTGGGGGGGGGGGGGTGTAGTGTGTGTGTGTTAAGTTGTGTGTGTTAAGTTTGTGTGGTATGTTGGTGTGTGTGTTGTGTGTGTGTGTGTGTGTGTGTGTGTGTGTGTTGTTGTGTTTGTGGGTTTTGGTGTTGTTAAGTGTGTTGGTGTGGTGGTGTGTGTGTGTGTGTGTGTGTGTGTGTGTGTGTTGGTGTGTTGCTATGATCGCTTGTGTTTGAGAAAAAGAGATATTTTTATTTGTTCTTCCAGTTGTCGCTTTTAAACGGGTGTTACTTGATGGTTTTTCTTTTTTAGTCTTTCCTTTTCTTTTTTTTTTTTTTTTTCTTCTGATTTTTTTTTTCTTTTTCCTTTGTTTGTGTCTGTTTTTATTGTTTCATTAATTTTTTTTCTTTCTTTTTCTTTCTCTTTCTTTCTTTTTTCTTTTTTTTTTTCTTTCTTTTTTCTTTTTTTTCTTTCTTTTTTTCTTTCATTTTTTCTTTTTTCCGATTCTTTTCTTTCCTTCTATCTTTTTTTTCTTTCTATCTTTCTTTATTTTTCTCTTTCTTTTTTATTTCTTTCTTTCTTCATTTATTTCTGTCTTTCTGTCTTTCCTTCTTTTCTTTCTGTCTTTCCCTCTTTCCATCTTTCTGACTTTCTTTCTTTCTTGACATTTTGCTGTCTAATTTCTTTCTTTTCTTTCTCTCTATGTTTCGGCTTTCTCCATTTGGCCGTTTACTTATTTGTTTATCTATTCATATGATCATTCATGACTTTATCTAATCTATTATTAACGTATTTATCCATGTGGTTTGTTTATTTATGAGTTGCTATTTTCATTTCAGTCTATTCTGTGATGTTTTTCCTTGGGTAGAGTTAGTTCATTTATGTGATTGTTCATCTTTCTGGGTTTTTTCTTTCTTTCTTTCTTTCTCTGTCTGTCTGTCTGTCTGTCTGTCTGTCTGTCTGTCCTGTCTGTCTGTCTGTCTGTCTGTCTGTCTGTCTCTCTCTCTCTCTCTCTCTCTCTCTCTCTCTCTCTCTCTCTCTCTCTCTCCCCTCTCTCTCTCTCTCTCTCTCTCTCTCTCTCTCTCTCTCTCTCTCTCTCTCTTTCCTCTCTTCTCTTTCCCTTCTTTCTTCCCTTTTATCCATTTATCATTTATGCATTGATTTGCCTGTTTTATTGCCATTCTGCACTAGTAAAAAAAAAAAAATTGTTTATTTCTTTCTTTTCTATCTTTGTTCAATTGCATGTCGGTTTTTGTCATTTTGATTTTGTTTTGCGTTGTTCCGGTTTTTGTCCTTTTTAATATCCTGCTGTGCACTTTGAATCTTTTGATAATATCTTATTGCACTTGATATTTCATTATACTCACACGATCACGCACTGGCAAACATAATTATGAAAGAAACACTCTTGTATCTGCATTCATAGACACGTACAGGCGAAGCATCTAAACAAGCAGACACAGACACAGACAGACAGACAGACAGACACACACACACACACACACACACACACACATACATACACACACACACGCATAAGCGCGCGCGTGTGGACGCACGCGCATACACACACACACAGACACACACACAGACACACACACACACACACACACACACACACACACACACACACAATTACACACACACAATTACACACACACACACACACACACACACACACACCACACCACACACACACACACACACACACACACACACAACACACACACACACACACACACAACACATGCACGCACATATGGAGATGGGATATCCTAGTGGTCAGAACATTGCGCTCGCAATTAGACAACTCGGGTTCGATTCCCGTCGGAGGGGATTTTTCCCCTGGAGTTAACATCAGTGCTGACTCCACTCTCCCCAAAAAGTCCTTCGGATGAGACTATAAGCCGAGGCCCCGTGTGCTAACGCACGCATAAAATCTTGCGCACAAGTTAATCCTGTTCCGCTTTTCGTAAGAATAGGCCATTGTGTGCTGGTGTGAACAGTTGACAAGATTTACAAAACTGCATACACACGGGGACTGGATGTAAAAAGCCCATGAGTGCTTATTCCATTATCCTCGATATAAAGGAATAAAATATAAACATATATATAATATATATATATATATATATATTATATATATATATATATATATATATATATTATATATATATATATATATATATATATATATATATATATATATAAGCACTTTCGCGTCTGTCAAGAGATATGTTTAACCAATGCTTGAACAATTAAACAACCCTGGCGCTCAGGTTTCCAATTGCTTCCATTGAGGCTTGTGAGAGTCCAGTCTTCCACAGTGAATGCTTTTTCCAAGGATCCATGGAACCCGGGCCATTAGCTTGGTCAACCAGCCATGGAAGCAAAGTCCTTCGGTTGAGACTATAAACCGAAGCTCCGTGTGCAAATGCACGCAGAACATCTTGCACCCACGTTCAAAACCTGTTCCGCCTTTCGGAAGAGCAGGCCATTGTGTGCCGGTAGGAGCGAATGACAACAAAATAAAAATCCAGCACGCACACAGGTGTCGTGTTTTAGACACCATTCCTGAGGACAAATCGGGGAGTTGGAGTCCTCAGGGCGGCTCGGGGCTGTATATGGCAACGTTCTGGCGGTCCTGTAATGACACTGGAACCATTTGTATCGGTCATTGCCTTTCCAATGGATCATTCCAGCGACGTAGAGAGGTAGGAGGGAGGATGTTGCATGGGTAACAGCTTGCCCTCCATACTTACTTACCCAGGCTTTGCGCTCTTAAGACTAGAGCGCAACTCCATAGTCTTCCGAGACTGACGGATGCCTACTACATGTAAGCAAAATGCCAAGGCCTGCAGTAAAAACAGTTGTATGTGTTTTTTTCATGCTATGCTGAGGTTGTCTTCATCTATACATAATGTCATAGTAAAAGATCATGTACTTTCAATTGAAGGAGAACAAAAATTTCCTGAAGTCGTAGTATCGCTGCCTATAACTATGACGAAGCACTCCAAACAAAAATACACGCTTACTTTTCCTGTAGCGAGTGCTTAACAGTCTTTTGATGCTTCCCAACTGTTTTCCTCATATTTAGTTGTCTTACATACACAGAGAGAATGGCCACAGTACAGCTAGAAAGCGTTTAGCTTCACCTTTACCTATCCCTTAGTCTAGTAGACCGTTGGAACACCACTGAAGATTTTGCAACCAGCTTCCTCCACTTCTCACCTTTTTTCAGCTTTCATACCAATTTAAAAGTGTTTGAAGCATTTTATTGACAAACAAAAACAAAAAACAAAGCAACCCGCCAAAAAAAACACAAATAAAAAACGCAAACAAAACACAACCTCACCGAAAAGTTCTATAATACAAAAACATAATTCCTTATTGAAAATACTGTACTGAGCCAAAGAGTACCGGACACTTAGGAACTGGCTACAACTCTTACAAGGACAGCTACCTAGGCCAAACCCGAAAAATTCTAGAACCATTGAGAGCAGAGAGTGGAGTAGCCATTGGGAGAGCAGAGTAGCCATTTGGGAGAGTGGAGTAGCCATTTGGGAGAGTAGAGTAGCCATTGAGAGAGTAGAGTAGCCATTGAGAGAGAGTAGAGTAGCCATTGAGAGAGTAGAGTAGCCATTGAGAGAGAGTAGAGTAGCCATTAAGAGAGTAGAGTAGCCATTGAGAGGGTAGAGTAGCCATTGAGAGAGAGTAGAGTAGCCATTGAGAGAGAGTAGAGTAGCCATTGAGAGAGAGTAGAGTAGCCATTGAGAGAGAGTTAGAGTAGCCATTGAGAGACAGTAGAGTAGCCATTGAGACAGTAGAGTAGCCATTGAGAGAGAGTAGAGTAGCCATTGAGAGAGAGTAGAGTAGCCATTGAGAGAGTAGAGTAGCCATTGAGAGAGAGTAGAGTAGCCATTGAAAGAGTAGAGTAGCCATTGAGAGAGAGTAGAGTAGCCATTGAGAGAGAGTAGAGTACCCATTGAGAGAGTAGAGTAAGGCCCACAAACTTCATACACACACATACACTATTTGTAGAAACTTTAATACTTTGTAGCATAACTTACAGACGAGGACGAGCAAAGCCCAAGAAAATCCCTTGGTGGGAAACCCTGTTTGCTAAAAATCTTGTTGAGGGGGGGAGGGATAGCTAGCTGACTGACTGAAGCTTGTCTGGGAGTTTTCGGTTCTTTTCTGGCTGCTGATGCTGCTTGGGATGGGTCCATATTATAGTTCTACACGTTGCAAGTTATCCCAGTGCTGTGTTAAGTGTTTGGTTTGAGGCTTAGGAAAGTGTTTTTTTAGCTGTTAGTGTTGGAGTCTGTGAGTGTTTTATCTTTTGTCTTCGGTTTTGAGGATTTGCTTTTTTTTTTTTTTTTACTGTTGTGTTTTTTTAAGTCTGGTTTTGTTTGGTTTGTGGGGTGGGGGGTTGGTGGTTAGAATGTCTGTCTGTCTGTGTGTTGTTTTTATGTGTGTCGTTTGTCTGTGTCTGTCCACCTCTCTCTCTCTCTCTCTCTCTCTCTCTCTCTCTCTCTCTCTCTCTCTCTCTCTCTCTCTCTCTCTCTCTCTCTCTCTCTCTCTCTCTCTCTCTCTCTCTCTCTCTCTCTCTCTCTCTC
>CM060320.1:67422644-67425144 GCA_030674155.1 Stramonita haemastoma | reverse complement strand
GAGAGAGAGAGAGAGAGGAGAGAGAGAGAGAGAGGAGAAGAGAGGAGAGATGAGAGAGAGAGAGAGAGAAGAGAGAGAGAGAGAGAGAGAGAGAGAGAGAGAGAGAGAGAGAGGAGAGAGAGAGAGAGAGAGAAAGAAAGAGAGAGAGGCAGACAGACAGACAGACAGACAGACAGACAGACAGACAGACAGACAGACAGACAGACAGACAGACAGAATATTTCAGTCAAGTAGGCTTACTTGCTGAAGATACTTCAAGAAAATTTTTGTTCCTGTCCTCTTCTTCTTCTTTCTTCTTCTTCTTCTTCTTTTCTTCTTCTTCTTCTTCTTCTTCTTCTTCTTTTCTTCTTCTTCTTCTTCTTCTTCTTCTTCTTTGCCTTCTTCTTCTTCTTTGCTTCTTCTTCTTGCCTTCTTCTTCTTCTTCTTCTTTGCCTTCTTCTTCTTCTTCTTCTTTGCCTTCTTCTTCTTCTTTCCTTCTTCTTCTTTGCCTTCTTCTTCTTCTTCTTCTTTGCCTTTCTTCTTCTTCTTTGCCTTCTTCTTCTTCTTTGCCTTCTTCTTCTTCTTTGCCTTCTTCTTCTTCTTTTCCCGTTGCTCTTCTTCTTTTCTTTGCCTTCTTCTTTCTTCTTCTTCTCTTCTTCTTTCTTCTTCTTCTTTTCTTCTTCTTCTTCTTCTTCTTCTTCTTCTTCTTCTTTGCCTTCTTCTTCTTCTTCTTTGCCTTCTTCTTCTTCTTTGCCTTCTTCTTCTTTTCTTTGCCTTCTTCTTCTTCTTCTTCCGTTTCTTCTTCTTCTTTGCCTTCTTCTTCTTTGCCTTCTTCTTCTTCTTTGCCTTCTTCTTTTTGCCTTCTTCTTCTTCTTTGCCTTCTTCTTCTTCTTCTTCTTCTTTGCCTTCTTCTTCTTCTTTGCCTTCTTCTTCTTCTTTGCCTTCTTCTTCTTCTTTGCCTTCTTCTTCTTCTTTCCGTTCTTCTTCTTCTTTGCCTTCTTCTTCTTCTTCTTTGCCTTCTTCTTCTTCTTCTTTGCCTTCTTCTTCTTCTTTCCGTTCTTCTTCTTCTTCTTCTTTGCCTTCTTCTTCTTCTTCTTTGGATTCTTCTTCTTCTTTGCCTTCTTCTTCTTCTTCTTTGCCTTCTTCTTCTTCTTTGCCTTTCTTCTTCTTCTTCTTCTTCTTCTTCTTCTTCTTCTTTGCCTTCTTTGCCTTCTTCTTCTTCTTTGCCTTCTTCCTCTTCTTTGCCTTCTTCCTCTTCTTTGCCTTCTTCTTCTTCTTTGCATTCCTCTTGTTCTTCTTCTTTGCGTTCTTCTTCTTCGCGTTCTTCTTCTTCTTCTTTGCATTCCTCTTCTTCTTCTTCTTCGCATTTTTCTCCTTCTTTGTATTCTTCTTCTTCGTTTTATTCTTTGCATTTTTCTTCTTTGCATTCTTTGCATTTTTCTTCTTCCTCCTCCTCCTCCTCCTTTTTCTCCTTCTTTTTCTTTGCAATTCTTTTTTCTCTCCTCCTTCTCCTCCTCCTTTTCTTCCTCCTTGTCTTCCTCATCTCCTTCCTTTTCATCTTTCCTGCAGTGTGTCATTAGTACATCTGATCTCTGTCATCCAAATAGGGCTCTGCCTTTATTAGGACTACGTTTTACGCCTTGAAATTAAGATTCTGAACGAATTTCTTCAGGAGTGTTAATTGTGTTCTTTCTTTTCTTTTGTCCAACCGCAACTATTGTTGTCTGTCATAATATTGAGCCATACTGTGTTGCAACGTTGCCGTTAATTAAGCGTCTGAAAAATATAACCCAGAGCATGAAACGTCGGCTCGGTAATTATTGTATGATTAATTGTCCCTGGTTTGGTTTATAGTGTAAAAAAAAAAATAGTCAAAACCTCTTTTATTTGATATTGTCAAATATTTCAGTTTTGTCCCCTGATTATTCCCAGTTTGAGACGTTCTTCAACATTACGTAAATTTTATTTTTAAAAAATGATCACACTATTTTTCTCTAAAAAGTACATTTCTATTTCCCTACAAAATCTCTACACAGACATGAACTTAAAAAGAATATTTTTCCTGTTCCAAGTCTTCAACATCGTATCGATCAAAAAAAACACAGAGTGAATATGATCTGCCTTCTGAAGGAAGGAACACAAGCATTGTTACTACATTTTCAACCAGTGATGTCGACAGGCCGATGGAACATTCCGCCTCAACAGTGTGTGACGCTATTTCTGGATTTCTCTTAGTCAATAATTGTCTCGTTTTGTAAGGACATTTGCCATGCTGAAGTCTTTTAGGAAGAGATGGCTTTGGGGAAATTCTTGGAGATATTCTCTCGAAAAATCTTTTTGCGCAATGGTTGCCTCCTCCTTTCTCTTCATGGTTATCTTTATCATTATTTGTTTAAGACTGTACTTTGTTTTGTATTGACTCTTGTTTTTGCCCTTTGAGTAAAAAATGATATTATTTCAGATAAAAATTGTGTCATATTTGATTGTTTTGTTTATTATAAATTATTGAAAAATGCGTGAA
>CM060320.1:67405144-67417644 GCA_030674155.1 Stramonita haemastoma | reverse complement strand
AGAGGCATTGCCATAAAAACAAAATCACCCTTTTCATCTTTTCCTGTCTGCAGTTTCTACATAATTTTGCCAGGGATAACCCTTTTGTTGTCATAGGTTCTTTTGTATGCACTAAAAGAAATGTATGTAACACTCGGGACTTTGGTTTATCATCTCATTCAAAAGACTAGCACCCAGACCACCACTCATGGTTTAATGAATGGGGGAAATGTTTCGGGCCCGAACGGAGATCAAACCACGGTATAATTCCGACCTGAACTTTTCGCTTTCTTGGCAGGTGCGTTACACCTAAACCACGAATCCACCGATGATACCGAAGAAAAAAGACAGAAAATTATTGAAAAAACATAAACTTCCCCATATTACATTGACTGTCTCTTGAATAAAAACAGGACAAAAATGATATTATTTAGTCTGTGTGACTGTGCATTGATAGCTGTTTTATGCTACAGACATTTTTTTTATACAATGATGTCAATCTGATTATTATCAACCAGTGGAGAAAAAAAAAAGATATGAACACTGTATATAAGCCAAAACTGCTTGGAGCGAGCCATCAATGATGTCATAGCAATAGTTTTGCATCAACTTTATTTTAAAAAGTGACATTTTTAGAAAGTCTACTTGAAAAAAAAAACACCCTCACACTGTACACCAAGCTTTTATTTTTAGAGCTGACATAACATCACAAGAAGAACTTTCTTCTGATGCAGCCACCGCCTACAGGGCAGGGGTGGGTAGGTAGCACAGACTGTAAATCTCCACACATCCTGAAAATAGCAGTCATGAATACATTTGAACTGTCTTGATGATGGGTTGGGGGGGGGGGGGTGGTTGTGATCTTCAAGAGGATTCATGCTCAGTAGTGCCTCCCTCAGCCCTAGATGGCCATTAAGTCCAGAGAGTTTCAGCCTGGAATGGTTTCGCTGTTAGATGTCATCTTAGCTTGAAATGAGTTAACGGTTGGTTAAATTTAGCTTGAAATGAGTCAGCTGACAGAAATAGAACAAAGATCCGGATTTATTGTTAGTATACCTATAGGGGGCGGGATAGCTCAGTGGTCAGAGCGCTTGTTTTCCCCAAGTCAAAGTTTAAGCAGCGTCGAGCGTGGTTACCAGTTAGATGGGTGACCGTTTGCGTAACTTGGCTTCAGTGCAGTCCCCCCCCCCCTCCCAGTTCGCCCAGCTGTAAATGGGTACCTGCCCTCTTTAGGGTCAGGGAAGGTAAAGCATCAAGGGAGAGGAGATGGGCGCCGCCCTCAACATGCTGGCCTCTAGAGAAACTGAGGTCTCTGATACATCGCTCCCCTACGACCGCCTAGGTTATGGAACACCTTTACCTTTTTTTTTTTAGACCTATTACAGAGCTGCTGAAAGGTGGGTATATGTGATGAACATGAAGATGCTGAATGTATAATTATGTTGGTGTAGGAGTGAATAGAATGGTTTGTGTCTGTTAGTGGATCGGTGGTCTAGAAGTAAGCACCTGCGTACAAAGCAAAAAGTCTGGGTCGGAAGTGTGTGCAATGGTTCAATCCCTGTTTGGACCCAACACTTTTCCCCCATCCATTAGACCATGAGTGATGGTTTGGATGCTAGTCTTTCGAAAGAAACGATAAACTGAGTTCCCATGTGTTATACAAAATCATTTAGCTCATTTTAAAGAACTTACCACAACAAGAGAGTTGCCCCTGAAAAAAAAATTTCTGTAGAAAAAAGCCGCTCTAATAGGAAAACAAATACAGTTGCAGACAGGGAAAAGAAACGGGTGGCGCTGCTCTTGTGGCGACGGGTTCTCCTCAGGAAGACCAGCCCAAATTTCACGCAGAGAAATCTTCCATGACTTAAAGTAGTATACATTTTTTTAAATAGATAAGCAAGCACAGAGACAAATACAGATATACACAGACAGGAATAATCACACAAATGAGCAGACACACATAATAAACCGAAAGAGACAGACAGACACACCGATAGACAGACAAACAAACAGACAGAAGACAGATAGACAGACAGACAGACAGACAAATAGACAGATAAACAGACAGACAGACAAATAGACAGACAGGTAGACAAACAAACAAACAGACAAACAAACAGACAGACAGACAGACAAACAACCAGACAGACAGAGAGGATGGAAAAACCTGGACAAAAACCTCAGTGTATGATGAAGGAGGAGAAAAATGTCAAGTGTGGCTGGAGGCATGACATGAGATGACAGCACGGCACGCTATTGTTCTGGTCACATATCCCCTCCTCCTCTGCCTTCCCCCCCCCCCCCCCTACCTACCCCCTTCTCTCTATTTCTGTCTGTGTCTCTGTCTGTCTGTCTGTCTGTCTGTGTGTCTGTCTGGCTGGCTGGCTGTTTGTCTCTGTCTCTGCCTCTCTTTGTCTCTCTGTCTCTCTCTCTTTTCTCTCTCTCAACCCCCCTCTCTCTGTCTCTATCTCTGTCTCTGTCTCTGTCTGTCTGTCTGTCTGTGTCTGGCTGGCTGGCTGTCTGGCTGTCTGTCTGTCGGTCTGTCTCTGTCTCTATTTCTCTCTGTCTCTTTCTCTCTTTCTCTCTTTCTCTCTTTCTCTCTCTTCTCTCTCTCTCTCTCCTCTCTCTCTCTCTCTCTCTCTCCTCTCTCTCTCTCTCTCTCTCTCTCTCTCTCTTCTCTCTCTCTCTCTCTCTGTCTTTCTGTCTGTATGTGTCTGTCTGTCTGTCTGTCTTTCTGTCTGTCTGTCTGTCTGTCTGTCTGTCTGTCTCTCTCTCTCTCTCTCTCTCTCTCTGTCCTCTCTCTCTCTCTCTCTCTCTCTCTCTCTCTCTTCTCTCCTCTCTCTCTCTCTCTCTCTCTCTCTCTCTCTCTCTCCTCTCTCAATTCCCCCCTCTCTCTGTGTCTCTCTCTGTCTCTCTGTCTGTCCCTCTCTCTGTCTCTCTCCCTCTGTCTCTGTCTCTGTCTCTTTCTCTCTGTCCCTGTCTCTGTCTCTCTCTCTCTCTCTCTCTCTCTCTCTCTCTCTCTATCTATCTATCTATCTATCTATCTATCTATCTCTCTCTCTCTCTATCTATCTATCTATCTATCTATCTATCTATCTATCTATCTCTCTCTCTCTCTATCTATCTATCTATTATCTATCTATCTATCTATCTATCTATCTCTATGTCTCTCTCTCTCTCTGTGGTGGGTGAGAGACAGATAGGCAGAGACAGAGAGAAAGAGAAGAGTTGATGAACTGATTGATTGGTTAAGTCAGTAGGTCAGATATGGTCAGAAAAGGGTAGACAGTCACTGTAAATCAAGAAAATTGGCCCAGGTCAAAGCTGTGTCAGTTATTGATGCCTTCCAATTGCCAAGGCCAACAATAAAATGTTGTTATGCTGTAAAATGTGTTGAGATTGCCTTCAGCCATGACTACCTCCTAACAAAACAACCTGCACTTTTCATTTAGGAGAAAAATCTTCTGAAGTCCGAGTATGGCTGCATGTATGGTGATGTACTTGAAAAAAGTCATACACGACAAAATTCTCATTCAGTGCGCGATTTCAGTCTCACAGTGATTCCCAGTTGGGATGAGTCAGAGTGCACATTCTGGGTGACCCCCAGAGTGTTAAGCTGGGGAACGCACAGCAGCAGCAACAACAACAACAACAACAACAACAATCATGAAGAAATAAAAGAAAAAGTTAGAGTCCGAAAGAGGCCAAAATGAAAAGAAAAAGAATGACAAAAAAGAAGGAAGGAAGAAAAGAAAAAAAAAGAACGCGCATAGATAAATAAAAAAAAAGAAAGAAAGACACTGAACAAAGAAAGACAGAAAGAAAGAAAGGAAATAAAGAAAGAAAGAAAGAAGAAAGAAAGAAAGAAGAGGTATAAAATAAATAAAGAAAAATAAAATCAGTATATCGCATATAGGAACTGAAAACAAGAGAAGAATGATGCAGTGAAAGAAAGAAGAAACACACTTAAGAATCATCAATAAAGAAACCATAGAAAAGAAAAGAAACAAAACCAACCAAAAGCAAAGCAAAGAACATTACCACTCAGCAAGCAACCAAAAGCAACCACAAAAATTCAAAACAAATAATGACTAGAAAACAAAACAAGAAGCTAAATTAAAAAATAAAACCCGCAAAATAAAAACTACAAAAGAGAAGAAGTATATATCTGTTTATTCTTTTTTTTTTTATCGAGGATAATGGAACAGCCACCCGTGTCCTTGTTATTTACCTCAAGTCCCCGAGTGTATGCAGTTTTGTAAATTTTGTCATCCGTTCCCAACAGCACACAATGGGCTACACTTTCGAAAAGCGGAACAGGGTTTAACATATGCGCAAAATGTTCTGCGTGCGTTCCCACACGGAACCTCGGTTTATAGTCTCATACAAAGCCCTTTTTCGTAGAGTGGAGTCGGCACTGATGTTCACTCCAGTGGAAAAATCCTCTTGAACGACATTCAAACCCGGGTCAGCACATCACGAGCACATCACTCTAACTACTAGGGAAACTACAAAGGAGAAAGAACAAGATGGATACTTAAATTTCAAAACGAAAACGAAGAAAAAATAACACACAAAAAACAATTAAGCACAGGTTCACCCACAGCAAACAAACAAGCACCCTAAGTAAATGAAGAAAACACATAAAGAAAACAAAACGATTCTGAAACACAAGCTTTCTGTCAAGAACACACACACACACATACATCCACACGTACACACACACACACACACACACACACACACACACACACACACACACACATATATATATATATATATGTATGTATATATATATATATATATATATATATATATATATATATATATATATATATATATATATATATATGCATACATATACAGATACACACAAACACACACAAAACACATACACACAAACACACACACACACACACACACACACACACACACACACACACACACACACACACACACACACACACACACACCACACACACACATGCACATACACATACACACATAACACACACAAACACACACCACACACACACACACACACACACACACACACACACCACACACACACACACACACACACACACACACACACACACACACAACGAAATAAAAATCAAAACAAACAACAGCAGGAAAAGAAACAAGACACCAAAAAACCCGAAATTAAAAGCTGAAAACAAGAACAAGAAAAAAAACTATTAAACTAAAAAAGAGAAAGCGTAAGATGAATACTTAATTTACAAAAGAAAAGCACACAAAAAACAAAAACAAGGCGCGTTAAATACATGTCATCATACAGTAAAAAATAAAAATAAAAAAAATAATGATAATTTAAAAAAAATAATGATAATAATAATAATATAATAATAATAATAATAATAATAATAATAATAATAATAATAATAATAATAATAATAATAATAATAATAATAATAATACTGAAATAAAAAAGAAGAAAAAAAAGAAAAAGGAAAGAACAACAAAAAACAAACATGAGAAGCAAATGAATAAACAAACAAACGAACAAAAGAAAAGCAAAACGCGAACACCAACACACACACACCACACACACACACACACACAACACACACACACACACACACACACACACACACCACACACACACACGCACGCACGCACGCACGCACGCCCTGCACGCGAAACAAAAAACAAAAAGAAACAATAACATGAAAAAAAGAACCAAATAAACAACAAAAGAAAAGACACAAGACAGATATTTAAATGAGAAGGGGAACAAGAAACAAAAACAAAATAAACAAGACAATATTAAACACATGTCCTCAGACAGAAAAATAAAGCAGAACAAACAAAGAAAGAAACACCAGAAGCACATGAATAAACAAACAAACAAAACAAAACTAAAACAATAACATAGTGTCAAACACACACACCACACACACACACCACACACACACACACCACACACCACACACACACACACACACGCAGACACGCAGGACACACAGACACGCAGACACACAGACACACAGACACAGACACAGACACACACACACACACACACACATACACACACACACACACACACACACACACACACACACACACACACCACACACACACACACACCACACACACACACACACACACACACACACACACCACACACACACACGTTTTACACAAACGCGCGTGCGTGTGTCTAATATCACTTACAATAAAAAAAAAATATATCAAAGAACTAACGAAAGAACAAACGAACATACACACACAAACAGACAAACGCATGCACGCACGCACGCGCGCGCACGTCTATTATCACTGCAAGTAAAAATATTTTAAATCAAAGACCTAACTAACGAACGAACACATCAAACAAACGAAACAAACGAACGAACGAACAAACGAACACACACACAAACACACACACACACATATACATACACACACACACTCACACACACACACATACACACATACACACTCACACACTCACACACAACACACACACACACACACACACACACACAACACAAACACACACGCACACACATACAAACACACACACACACACACACACACACACACACACACACACACACACACACACACACACACGCACACAAACACCCCCCCCCACACACACACACACACCACACACATTTTCCCCATAACTTGAACAAAAGGGGGAGAAAAAAACTGTATTCAAGATGACCTTATTCTGTCCGTTGGGAAACATTGCTGGAGCATGACTCCCCTATTTACTTGATTATAATTACATTTCAAATATCCGTATTATTCCGGCAGCCGGACTTTTTTCCGGCTACTCTTTGAAAACTCCATCAGTCAGAGACAAGACGAGTGTGGGGTTATTCTGATTAGTTTCCTGTTGTCTGGTTTTCTGGACATCATTGGATGCTCTTATGTGTGTTATCATTAATTATCTACTGGTTTGTTAGTGCTTTTTGTGTGTTTGTGTATGGCAATTTTAGTTTTGGGGGTTGTTTTTGTTGTTGTGGGTGGGTGGTGGTGGTGGTAATGGTGGTGGTGGTGGTGGTGGTGGTTGGTGGTGGTGGTGGTGGTGGTGGTGGTGGTGGTGGTGGTGGTGGTGTGGTGGTGGTGGTGGTGGTGGGGTTGTGGTGGTGGTGGTGGTGATGGTGGTGGTGATGGTGGTGGTGTGTGGTGGTGGTGGTGGTTATAGTGAAGGTGGTGGTTGTGGTGATGGTGTGTTGTGTGTGCGTGCGTGCGTGTGTGCAATTACTCGCAGAACATTTTGTGCACACGTTAAAACCTGTTCCGCTTTTTGAAAGTGTAGGCCATTGCCGTTAGGAACAGATGACGAAAATCACAAAAGCCCATACACACTAGGACTGGATGTAAAAAAGTGCATGAGTGCTTATTCCATTGTCTCAATAACAGAGAATAAATAGATGGATAGATAAATAGATAAATACATAGATGAATAATAGACAAAAAGATAAATAAACAAAAAGCAGTTGCATACGCAAAATATCACTGTTGGTGAATCTCAGATCTCTAGGTAGCTAAAAAAAAGAAAAAAGAAGAAGAAGAAAAATGACCACAGAATTAAGCAATGACAAAAACACATCCAAAGAAACAAAGAAATAAGAAACAGAAACAAGACACCACCAACTAAAATAGAGAAAGCTGCAGAAAGAAAGGGACAACAAAAATTGAAAGGACACTTCAACACATTATTATTGCCTCCAGCAAACAAACAAGCAAGCAAACACACACCAGCAAATCCCGGGGGACAGGATAGCCTAGTGGTCAGAACATTGCGCTTGCAATATTACGACCTGGGTTCGATTCCCGTTCGAGGGGATTTTCCCTCTAGAGTTAACATCAGTGCTGACTTCACTCTTCCCAAAAGTCCTTCGGATGAGACTATGAACCTAGGCCCCGTGTACGAGCACACGTAGAACATCTTGCGCGCACGTTAAAATCCTGTTCCGCTTTTCGTAAGAGTAAGCCATTGTGTGCCGGTGGGAACAGATGACAAGATTTACAACACTGCATATACACGGGGAATGGATGGAAAAAATCACATGATAGCTTATTCCATTAACCTTGATATAAAGAATGAACAAATTAAAAAAAAAAAAAAAATTAAACAAATAGAGACAAACAAGCTAACAAAAGCCCCACACGATACTCAGAACAAATCAGTGAATAAAGAAAAACGAACAAAAACCAGACTGGACAAGATGAATTCAATCCGTCTGTTTGAAAACATTCCTGTAATGTACCCCCCTCCCTTTCCCCCGCCCACTCCCTCCAACTTTACTTGATTACATTTAAAACAACCTTATTATTCCGACAGCCGGACTTCCGGCAAATTTTATCTTTCAGTCTGAGAAAACAGGAGTGTCCGGTTATTGTAATTAATTGCCTATTTCGTCGTTTTACTGGACACCATTGTTTTTTTCAGATTTTTATCTGTAGTATTTTTTTCTTCTTTTAACCTGTTCTCATTCTTTTTTGCATTTTAGGGGCATAACCTGAGAGGTTTAGCATATGAAAGCAAGCTTTATGTTGTAGGATTTTTAACGATTTGGGGGAACTGATTTGGAAAAAAAAATCATTTTTGTTCATAACCTAATTTTTCTTTCAGGTGTCTTGTTTCTTGTTTTTCTGTTCGTTCTGTTTTTTTTTTTGTTTTTTTTTATCCCTGTTACCTATTTTGATCATTTTATTTGTGTTTGTTTTTTGTTTGATCAGTTTTAGGTGGGGTTTTTTGTTCTTTTCATTTCAAATGTTTAATTTTATGTTATTGGTGCTATTTATTGTATTGTATTGTATTGTATTGTATTGTGTTGTATCGTATCTCATTTCATTTGAGTTTATTTCACTTTATTTCATTTTTTATCAAACTCTGACATCAGGGCAATACTTGAATGTAAAACAGAGCAGCTATTATCATGTAAAGACGAAACACAAGCTAGCATCACCCCCACACCACCCCACTGTGTTTCCTGTCTGGAAGCGCCTGGTACAGAAATGGCAGTGTTTATTTATTTATTTATTTATTTATTTATTTATTTATTTATTTATTTATCTATCTATCTATCTATTTATTTATCTATTTATTCATTCATTCTTTTATACCAAGGATAATGGAATAAGCACTCATGTGCATTTTTTTTTTTACATCCATTCCCCCTGTCTATGCCGTTTTGAAGATCTTGTCATCTATTCCCACCGGCACACAATGGCCTACTCTTACAAAAAAGCGCAACATGATTTAACGCGTTCGCAAGATGTTCTGCGTCGTGCGTTCGCACACGGGGTTTCTGTGTATAGTCTCATCCAAAGGATTTTTGGGGAGAGTGGAGTCAGCACTGGTGTTATAGTATGTGGATGGCAAGATTGATTCGGTTTTGTATGCCATGGCTTGGCACAGTATAGTATGGCATGGAATAGTATGGCATAGAGTGGCATTACAGAATGTAGTATGGCTGGGTGTGATATTGTAAGGAATGGCACATAATGGCATGAATGACTGTACTGAAACCAAGGCGCGCAAAAGGTCACCCATCCAACTGGTAACCACGTTCGATGCTGCTTTACCTTAGCTTGGGGAAAGCAAGAAAGTGCTTTGACCACTGAGCGATCCCATTCCTGTTCTATAAGCCCTAGTTTAATAAACACCTTGATTAATTAATGTATCAAGTCTTTCCGCGTGGATATTTTTGGTTCATTTCTTCTCTAAACGGAACAGAGCTAAGCAGAAACAGAAGGAGAATAATCCTCTGAAATCTGTAAACCTTGTCTTAATCCTTCGTCTTATCATTCATACGATATGAGATTTCATCCAGACGTTGTTTGTTCTTCTCTTTTCTCTTTGTCTCTTGTCTGTCTGTTTGTCTGTCGGTCTGTCTGTCTGTCTGTCGCTCTATGTTTCTCTCTCTCACTATGTTTCTCTCTCTCTCTCTTTCTCTCTCTCTCTCTCTCTCTCTCTCTCTCTCTCTCTCTCTCTCTCTCTCTCTCTCTCTCCTCTCTCTCTCTCCTCTCTCTCTCTCTCTCTCTCCTCTCTCTCTCTCTTCTTCTCTCTCTCTCTCTCTCTCCTCTCTCTCTCTCTCTCTCTCTCTCTCTCTCTTCTCTCATATTGAGAAATGTTTGTTCATATCTTGTACTCCCTTTTGATAATTTACGTGTGACGAATGTTATGATTTCTATGTAAAATTTTAATTAATGATCGTAAAAAAAAATTAAAAAAATAAAAAAAACACACTGAATAACTTGTCCACAACCACATAAAATATAATTAGAAACATACATTTATGATTGTGATCAGAAGATTGATAAGATATTATAAAGATAATTAGGGTATATATGTCCCAAAATATGTGCCTTACAGCGGATAGATTCCTTTTGTGTTCCGTTCGGTTATGATTTCACTCAGAATTCAAGGCATATATTTCCTTAGAATGACGTTTATTGATGAAATGTGCGAGAACCAGTGAAAATGTGTGTGTGTGTGTGTGTGTGGTTGTGTGTGTGTGTGTGTGTGTGTGTGTGTGTGTGTGTGTGTGAGTGTGTGTGTGTTGTGTGGTGTGTGTATATGTGTGTGTTTGTGTTTGTGTGTGTTGTGTGTGTGTGTGTGTGCGTGTGTGTGGCGTGTGTGTGGTGTGTGGTGTGGGTGTGTGTGGTGTGTGTGTGTGTGTGTGTTGTGTGTGTATGTGTGTGTGTGATTGAGTGTATGTTTCTGTGTATATGTGTGTGTGAGAATGTGTGTGTGTGCTACGTGTGTGTGTATGTGTGTGTGTCTGTGTGTGAGTGTGTGTGAGTGTATGTAAAACATTATCCGATTGATAAAAAATGTTTTTGCCGATTCTTTGAAACATCTAGGATGTTTTATGTAAAAAAAAACCCATAATAATAATAATTTTGATTTATTTTATTTATATTTTTATTGGTAGTTAATGTCCCCCCCCCCCCCCCCCCCCCCCCTCAATAAGGATATTAGTTTTTACATTTTCCCCTTTTATCCAAATGTATGATTTAATATCACATGTATAATTTTTGACAGATGGTGGTGGATTAATGTTTTTTTGAGTTGTTTATTTCATTTTGTTCTCTTGTTTGCTCTTTATCTATTAACGCTTTCTTCTCTTCCATAATCAAAATGTTTATTGTGACTTCAGATTTTTGTTTTCTGAACGAGTGCATTTTATTATCTTATCATATATAGTGTTCTTATTCTTGTGTGTTGTTTGGTACTGCGTATAGCTTTATTGTTTAGTATCTTTTCAACTTGATGTATCCCTGAAAAGGGCGGGGACTGGATGTAAAAAAGCACATGAGTGCTTATCTATTATCCTCGAATAAAAGACTTTGCCTTGCCTTCCTTGCCTTGCCTTGCCTTGCCCTTGCCTTGCCTTTGCCTATGCCTTGCCCTTCTCTCTCTCTCTCTCTCTCTCTCTCTCTCTCTCTCTCTCTCTCCTCTCTCTCTCTCTCCTCTCCTCTCTCTCTCTCTCCTCTTCTCTCCTCTCTCTCTCTCTCTCTCTCTCTCTCTCTCTCTCTCTCTCCTCTCTCTCTCTCTAAGGGGGGAGGGATGGCCTTGTGGTTAGAACATTGTGCTCGCAAACTGACAACACGGGTTCAAATCCAATTCAAAGGAGATTTTTCCCCTGGAGTTTAACATCAGTGCTGACTTCACTCCCTCCAAAAGTCCTTTGGATGAAATTATAAACCGAGGCCCCGTGTGTGAACGCACACGGAGCATCTTGCACACACGTTAAATTTTGTCCCGCTTGTTGAAAGAGTAATAACATAAGCCGTGTTTTGTACCGGTTGGAACCGATGACAAAACTTACAAATCCACATACACAGGGGGACTAGATGTAAAAAAAAAAAAAAAAGAAAGAAAAAGCATATGAGTGCCTATTCCAACAACCTTGATATAAAAGAATGAATAATGAATAAATAAAAAAATAAATAAACAAAATAAACAAATAAATAAATAAATAAATAAATAAATAAATATATGACGTAAATACAATCTCAGTCAAGACTGCAAACGGTTAAACGACTGCTCCCAAATTGTCCAGGGGAAATCTTCTGGGTTTTGTGTTTTGTTTGTCTTTGTTTTTCCTGATCCAGACACTCACAAAGACAATGGAATTTATCAGATTTGGAATCGTTTGTCTTTTAATTTGCAGACTATGCGTAGGCAGCCAAACTTAATAGGAAAGAAGAAGGGACGTTTCCACAGAAAATCTCAAAACCGGAGGAAAAATCTTTTGCTTCAATCTCGATTGAGCCTGACCACTTTAGGACAACCACCACTTTACGACACGACCCAGGTGTCTGTGTATTAATTTGTCTCTCGGTGTTTCTGTATGTACTAAGCTATGGTTCATTTCATGTTTCGGAGACTTAAGAGAGATTTTGGATTCTTAGTGGAGATTAGAAACATTGGTTATTTTATCCACTCTGTGACTTCGTTTGCTAGAAAAGGCAGAAGAGTGATCTGCCTGTGGAAAGGTACACTTATATCAGAGTAAGGATTATTT
>CM060320.1:67390144-67392644 GCA_030674155.1 Stramonita haemastoma | reverse complement strand
TGTCTGTCTTTCTTTCTGTCTGTTTGTCTGTATGACTTTCTTTCTACCTATTTTTCTTTTTTCTTTCGTTTCTTCTTTCTTTTCGCTTTCCCTCTCTCAATCTTTTTTCTCCCTCATCTTCTCCCTTCCTTTCTTTGTCGACATGCCCTCTTTTTTCCCTCGAAATTTAGCAATTAACCATCTGTTCATCGTAAAATGATATATGTAAAGCAAAAACTTAGAGTCCTTTGCTCTTGTTCAGAACAATACTCCAGATTTTTAGACCATTCATTTTTTCCATGGACATTAAATTAAGTAAATGTGTACCGAGCCAGTCTTCTACTCTGGGCTTCTAGTTCTGCACACAGTTTTTCCAGGAACCTACTATGCAGACACAGAGCGAAATGGAATGGAATGGCTTATGATGAACACACATGATGGGTCTGTTCCTGTCTCCGAAACCCGCACAGTGTTTACTCTATTTATTCATTTATTCATTCTTTTAAGTCAAGGATAATGGAATAAGCACTCATGTGCTTGTTTACATCCAGTCCCCATGTATATGCATTTTTGTAAATCTTGTCATTTGTTCCCACCGGCACACAATCGCCCACACTTACGAAAAGTGGAACAGGATTTAACGTGTGCACAAGATGTTCTGCGTGCGTTCACACATAGAACCTCGGTTTACAGTCTCATCCGAAAGACTTTTGGGAAGAGTTGAATCAGCACTGATGTTAACTAAAGGGGGAAAAAAATCCCCTCGAACGGGAATCGAACCCGGGTCGTCAATTTGCCAGCGCAATGTTCTAACCACTAGGCTATCCTTTCCCCCATGATGCCAGGAGCCCACAATGCAGACGGCAGAGCAGAATGGAATGTAATGGTTCATGATGGCTAAGATGTAGACACACATGATGGGTGTGTTCCTGTCTCCCCAGCCTGCCCAATGTTGACATGAGGTGCGAGGCAGGGTCTTTAAAAAAAAAAGGTAAGTATTGTGGTTTTCTGCATGCTGATAGACACAAGATGAATGGAGGCATTAGCACATCTGGATGAAAGTTTATGTGGAACTTTGCAAAACCCACATGCAGTTACACACTCACGCACGCATGCACGTACATGCACGCATGTATGCACCCGCGTGCCACACACACACACTCATGCACATAGGCATGCATGCGCGCGCACACACATAAACACACAAACATAAACACACACGCGCGCGCGCGCATTCATTACTGGTAATTCACTAGGCACCAAGGCAAATCAAATCAACATCTGGATCGTCAAGGTTTTGTGCCAACCATAATTATCGCTCAAGAAACCTTGTGCCTTTGTATCAAGCTAGTCAGTTCTATGTTGATTTTAAAATTACAACCTTGATTTATTACAGTTGCCTATCTTTACTAAACAAAAAAGGACAGCTTTGATACTTTTAAAAATAAAAACACAAACACAATTGTCCTGGATTTGGGCTAAGAAATTTTACAAGCTTCTATACTTCAAAATGTTTCTTCTGAAATGTTTTTTGTTGTCAAATTTCACAATGACTATCTACCCTCAGCATTCTAAGGATTGCAACACTGAGAGAAGCCTGTTTTTTTTTCTTTCAGGGGGGAACAGCTTCATCCCTCCTGGACCAGCTTTGTAGAAAACCGGGCATCGGGGATCAGGAATTGGAAAGTGGCCCTAAACTGCTCTCTTGTGTTTCAAGCTTTTAGAAGGGGGCAATAGACCTTACTTTCGAGAAAGAATGCAGGCAGTAGACTTCGGAACTGGAAGCGTGAATGGGAGGAATGAGGGGGCAGGGAGTGTGGAGAGCTGGAATTTCGGGATTGAAGAGATTCACCAAGGGTGATGACCCGATCTTGAATAGAAGGTGGCTTCTGTCTTTTTTTCTTTGTGAATGTGTGTGGGTGGTGGGTGTAGCTGTTGAATTATTGGTCTGTGGGAAGTATTTGTCAAATGGTTGATGAAGGGTAGGGTAAGTGCTTGACCTATGCTGTGTTAACGTTCTGTGACGTGTCCTTGAAAAGAAAAAGGGAGAGGAAAAAGAAAGGATCATAGTAGGGCATGGACTCAGAGAGCACAGAATCAAAAGGTGATCCAGTGGGGTTTTTTCTTTTACATTTCTTTTTACATTTTAGATTTTACACCACTTTGCGACACAGCAGATTTTTTCTGTACCTTTTTTTTTTTTATCCTAATATGGTTAAATCCGTTTCAACGCTCATAGCCTTTTCGTATGAAGCAATCGAGGTCCTGTGCGCAACAGGCATTTAGTGCTTGTAAAAGACTCCATGGCAACAAACAAAAGAGTTCCCATGGAAAATAAGAGAGTTGTCCCTAGCAAAACTCTGTGGATAAAGCCACTGCATTCTGATATTCTTGTACAGCGTCAGTTGTGGCAAACAGTAAACCATGATCAATTAAAAGCTTGTTTTTTTATCCATCATTTTTTGCACACAGGACTTGCAACAACAAAAAATACTGCAAGGCACTGTGCAAGGAGGAAGAA
>CM060320.1:67372644-67385144 GCA_030674155.1 Stramonita haemastoma | reverse complement strand
TAGGTGCACTAGTAAACCCGCATGTAGTAAGCGTCACGTGGTCAGTGTCACGTGGGCGGTCACGTGGTAAGCGTGACAGTCCAGCTGCTTACGGTGCTAACAAACACATACGCACGCACACATACACGTGTGTGCCAGAGAAAGAATGAGAAAAACAAACAGAGAGAGATAAAAGGAGAGGAGGGTGATGACGACGACGACGACGATGAAGATGATGGCGATGATGATGATGATGATGATGATGATGATGATGATGATGATGATGATGATGATGATGATGATGATGATGACGACGACGACGACGATGTTGATGATGATGATGATGATGGTGATGATGATGATGATGATGATGATGATGATCAGTACCATCATCATGGTCATCATAAGAGAGAGACAGGACAAACAAGACATACACACAAACGGACACACAGAGAGAGAAAGAGATAGAGAGAGACAGGCAGAGAGACAGACAGACAGAGGCATGCAGAAAGAGACAAACTAGGTAGAATAGAGAAGAGACAGACATAGAGGGGAAAATAAAACAAAAAGAGACAGAGACAGAAATAGAGACAATGAGCACGAAAGTCGAAAGCACACACCCCCCTGAAATAAAACCTGTACTTTTCTGACAATGAATGTATCTATCTGACTCTGTATTATTATTATAAATATATATATACATATATATGCGTGTATCTATCTGACTCTGTTTTGTCTATCGATTCTATTTATTTACAAAACTGCATACACACGGGGACCCGATGAAAAAAAGCACACGCTTGCTTATTCTGTTATCCTCGATATAAAAGAATAAGTAAATGAATATTTATCTATCTATAAAAAGCACATGCTTGCTTATTCTGTTATCCTCGTTATAAAAGAATAAGTAAATGACTATTTATCTATCTATCTATCTATCTATCTATCTATCTATCTATCTATCTATCTATCTATCTATCTATCTATCTATCTATCTATCTATCTATCTATATATATATATATATATATATATATATATATATATATATATATATATATATATATATACCTATCTACAAACACGACACAATAAAACACGATTTCGGACAGAAGTACAAGTAGTAGCCCTACGCCTACTCATCCTAAACTCCAAAATCGAAACTTTGCCCCCACTTCTCTCTACCTTACACACAGTCCCCGCCTTCACACCATGTCAATGGACTCCACATCATCCCACACTAAGCGATCCTTCCTTCCTTCCTTCCTCTGGAGGCAGCACAGTCACAGAATAGCGCTGTCATCTTGGATTTACCAGCCAGTCAAAAATAGCCCTTCCCACAGGAATCGAAGCTGCGTAACTGATCATATACAGACATGGCTCGCTTCTCTGGCTGCACTGCTGGTTTGACTGTTGCCGGTTTTGTTTGTGAGTCAAATGTTTGGGGCAGGAGTAGATTAGCTCAAGTGGTTAGAGCGTTGTATTTGAGTTTTCAGGGACTTCGAGGAGGGATGCGCTAGGCCTGATTTATGAGGGGCTTAATTTGGCGGCTTAAACACATTTTCGCGCATTTTGACAGATAACGATAGTTTCTGCCTGAGCACTGCATTTGATTGAGAAAAAGGAGATCATTTTCAGGGTTACCATGGGTCCAGATTATGAGTCTTCACCAGTGTAACCATTTGAAAGAATTCTTTTCCTCTGAGGTTACCATTTGTTTTCTGACTCAATTCCCCTGTTAGTTCTTTGACTGATACTGTGTTGCAAGGTACTCTGTGAGAATGCAGGCATACGTAACATCTTGCATACGCGATACAAGTTCATCTGTTGTGGAAGAACAGGCCAGCTTTGATGGGTAGACTAGCATGCATGACACAGCCCACAAACCCAACATCACTCAGTCCAGAGTGCTAAATTCAGCACGTCCCTTCCTTTGAGCTAGTCCAAGTGTGGTCAGTTCCTACTATAAATAGCTCTTCCCATAAGTATGGGCTGGGATAGGATGAAATAATTAGCGGCTGAGAGGAGCAGAAAGTGTGGAAAACTGTCTGCTGTGATGACAGTGAACATATGTAACGTGCAATTCGTCATCTGACCATGGATTGAATTTGCCCAGTTAATTTGGTCCAAGACACTGCATGAAAACGTCTGTGCAGTGTCCACTGATTCATCAGGTAGCTAAAGGTGGTAGCCTATGGGTCAGAGTGACGCGTTTATGATCTGCTGAACCGGGTTTGAATCCTGTTCATCAGGGTTTTTTTTATCTGGAGCTAACACCAGTGCCGACTCCACTCCCCTCAAAAGTCCTTCGGATGAGACTCTAAACCGAGGTCCCGTGTGCGAACGCACGCAGAACATCTTGCACACACGTGAAATAATCCGTTCCGATTTTCGGAAGAATAGACTTTTGTGTGCCGGTGGGAATGATTGACAAAATGGACAAAACTGCGTCAAAACGGGGACTGGAGGTGAAAAAGCATATGAGTGCTTATTCCACTGTCTTCAAAATAAAAGAATAGATGAATAAACAAGTAAAATAAATGAATAAAGGTGGTATGAATGAGCGGTTGATTGATCACACAAATTTGAAACTCTGGTCGATAGAAGTCTGTCTTTTGCCAGAAATAGATTACTAACGCATACCAGCCACTAACGTTTATCTGAGTGCTAAGTACTGTCACTAGACCTCTAGTCTTGTTCAGGTATCGCATTGCTGACCACGAAATTAAGGATGGTACTTTTACCATTGGCTTAAAGGAAAGATACTGAATGCCTGCCTGTCAGGAATCAGCTGTCAAGTGTACATGAACATACAGAAGCGACTGTACCTAATGCCAGCTTTTTGGTTTATCCCTCTTTTTCTGGTTTTATTTTCTTGTGTTAAACCCATAGTTCTAAAGCACTCACTGGTAAACTTCATCCTACCAATCGTTTGAAATTAACTTCTTAGAAATACTGTGAATGTGGGGGTTTTTTTTCATGTAAACAAACGGTGGTAGTAACAACATACTCTTTGGGAGATTCATTCTTCTTTTCAACAGCAGAGAAATTTTCTACACAAAAAAAAGGAAACAGAAGACTTCTCTTGACCCAAACTGTAGCAAGCCTACAGTGAAATCTATAGCTACCAGCATTTTATAAATGATAAGATAAAAATTGACAGTTACGGTAAAAGGCCTCCAATGTTGTTCTTGGGGTTAAAAAAACAAACAACGTGAATTAAACATGATGAAATGATGCGAAAATACGAAACGATAGAGTGTCGACAAAAAGCTAGCATGCCCTTATCAAGTCTGAATCTGAAATAATTATCATACTAACAGGATACCACCCTTGGTAGCAAATAGAAAAGATTTTTAGGAAGGAGATTTCTAGCTCATGCATAATCAAAATGAATTCTAGACTGATGTAGAGGGGAAAATGTGTGTGTGTGTGTGTGTGTGTGTGTGTGTGTGTGTGTGTGTGTGTGTGTGTGTGTGCGTGTGTGTGTGTGCGTGTGTATGTGTGTGCGTGTGTGCGCGTGTGCGTGCGTGTGTGTGCGTGCGGTGTGTGCGTGCGTGCATGTGTGTGTGTGTGTGTGTGTGTGTGTGTGTGTGTGTGTGTGTGTGTGTGTGTTAATTCAGATTGACGTGATAACTCCCATTATCACATATCTGACATGCATAAACCACTCCAAGCTCGGGAAAGAAACAATGCAAATCTTGCCAGTGTATGGAAGCGGAACAGGTAGGCTCACAGATGGGTAAAGAAACACACAGTCAGACAGACAGACAGACAGACAGACAGACATGCATACATGCATATACATACAAACATACAAACATACAAACATACAAACATACAAACATACATACATACATACATTCATTCATACATACATACATACATACATACATACATACATACATACATACATACATACATACATACATACATACATACATACATACATACATACATACATACATACATACATACAATACAGACAGACAGACAGACAGACAGACAGACACTGAAAGAAACAGAGACCGAAGGACGTGTAACCTACACAACAGAAGCAGAAGGGTGGTCTCTACTTTTCAAGCCCGCTAAGGGAAATTTTAATCATCAGAGATAGAACCAATCAATCAACCAATCTCTTTTTCATTTTATTTTATTTATTTATTATATGGAGAGTAATGGAATAAGCACTCATGTGCCTTTTTACATCCACTCCCCGTGTGTATGCAGTTTTGTGAATCTTGTCATCTGTTTCCACCGGTACACAATGGCCTACTCTTGCAAAAAGCGGAACAGGATTTAAAGTGTGCGCAAAATGTTCTGCGTGCGTTCGCATACGGGGCCTCGATTTATAGTCTCATCCGAAGTACCAATCACCCATTAAGTCCTTCAATCAGTGAATAAATTAATCTATCCACCAATAATCAGAGCAGGCAACAATCACAAAAAAGTTATAATCAATCTATAAATCAAAACGGTACACAATTAGTTGATCTTTAAAAAAAAATCACCCCCCAAAACAACCAGAAAACAAACAAAACAAACAACTAAGAAACCAAACAGAACAAGCAAACAAAATCAACATGGACCAAAACAACAGCCTCAAATCAGATCACCCCAAATCAGCGAATTTGTCAGCTTTCGTGCCAAACCCCTTCCATATTTGACTTGCATGCAAGGAATTTTTTTTTCTCTTTTCTTTTATTTTTTCTTTCTTTCTTTCTTTTATTTTTTTCTTCTTCTCACCACTGGATCAATCAAATGCCACAAACAAGGGAGGGGGAATCCACACGGGCTTGTTTTGCTGATGTTAGGGAGGTGTGGGACGGGGTGGGGGGGGGGGGTAGGGGGGGTGGAGAGAAGGAAAGCTTGTGGTGGCACGTGTCTATGCATTTTCATGATGCACGCCTCTCCACACCCTCAGTGTGTGTGCCTGCAGAGGGAGGGAACGGGGGGCAAATCAAGACAGTGGTGGAAATGTCTTCTCTGCACGTGAACCTCATAGCCAGAGCAATATCGATATGAAGAAAGTGATAAAAATTGATAACAACAATAATGATGACGGAAACAATAACAACAATAATCATGGTGACGGAAACAGTAACCAAATAATCATTATGCTCGTCGACGTCATCATCATCGTCGTCATCATCAGCATTACTATCATCATCATCATCATCATCATCATCATCATCATCATCATCATCATCATCATCATCTTCATCATCATTATCATTACCTCACAGCTGTCCCTACTTTCAATCAGCTTTCCTCATCTCCATCACCTTGCCTTAGTGTGTGTGTGTGTGTGTGTGTGTGTGTGTGTGTGTGTGTGTGTGTGTGTGTGTGTGTGTGTGTGTGTGTGTGTGTGTGTGTGTGTGTGTGTGTGTGTGTGTGTGTGTGTGTGTGTGTGTGTGTGTGTGTGAATGTATACTCTGTTAATCTCATTTGTGAATGGTTGCGTGTGCATGAATGATCGCTGTGATGTGTTTGCTTTATAAGATTCAGGGTATAAAAATTCTATTATTATTATTATTATTAGTGGTGGTGGTGGTGATGGTGGTGGTGGTGGTGGTGTGGTGGTGGTGGTGGTGTTATTGTTAAAATCATCAGCAGCATTATAATTATTTTTAGCAGCATCATACCAAAACAACAACAGCTAAAACAATAACTACAAATCTAAAAAAATCAAAACGCTAACAACAATAACAACAACAACAGACCCCGACAATAATATTGTTTTTAGAACCAGAAATGTAACTTCCTGGAGATGACCACTGCATTAAAAAAAAAAGAAATTGAGGTTCTACGCAATTTTTAATTGACGTCACACACGCACACACATTGACGTCACGCCATCAGCAGACACTGGCTTGGGTAGGGGACTAGAGTAATTAAAGGCGCCACTATCACACACAGTCCCTTGCCACTGAAACTACGATGGTAAAGGAGGGGGGAGGGGGGGGGGGGAGAGTTATTTTGTTGTTCTTTGGCCAAAGACTCTGAAGCTCACCAATGGTGAGATTTTTTGTGTGTGCAACCGTTTTTTGCTCACCGAGAAGGTAGCCGCACTCCGATTTCGGGGAATTATGCCTAGTATATTCCCATTCATGTAACCTAACCCACTGAATGCTGACATGATTTACGAAATCTTTTAGTGTGATTATTAATTATCGATCTTCTGCATGTGTGTGTACATACACGAAGGGAATTAGGCACTAGCACATCTGCACTTGAAGTTGATTTGGAAGATCGTAAAAAAAAAAAAAATCCCTGCTCTTAATTCACAAGACGCCACCGATATTCGAACCAGCGACTGCATGGAACCGTTGTGTTGATGTGGAATGGCTATAACCACTCGGCTATGACGTGTGTCGAGGAAGGAATTGATTCTGATCATGTAGGAGAAATCTATATTAAAAAAAAAAAAAATTCTGATCAGGTATATGTGTAGCATTCAGATGTCTTCCTGTATGGTTGTGTATTGGTTTTCTATAACACCAGTGTAGGCTGGTGTCAAAAGTGATTTGCAGACTGCGCGATGGATGTCAGTTATGAAATCGTTTGTTGTTGGTTTGTGTGTGTGTGTGGGGGGGGGGGGTGTAGGGTGTGTGTGCGTGTGTGTGTGCGTGTGTAGGGTGTGTGTGTGTGTGTGTGTGTGTGTGTGTGTGTGTGTGTGTGTGTGTGTGTGTGTGTGTAGGGTGTGTGTGTAGTGTGTGTGTGTGTGTGTGTGTAGTGTGTGTGTGTAGTGTGTGTGTGTGTGTGTGTGTGTGTGTGTGTGTGTGTGTGTGTGTGTAGTCTCTGTGTGTGTGTGTGTGTGTGTGTGTGTGTGTGTGTGTGTGTGTGTGTGTGTAGTCTGTGTGTGTGTGTGTGTGTGTGTGTGTGTGTGTGTGTGTGTGTGTGTGTGTGTGTGTGTGTGTGTGTGTGTAATCTGCCCCTAGTGTTGCAGTGTGAAATCAACTCCAGTATTCTTTCTATCCATTGATACTATGTGTTATTATTGAGTTGGGGGAGAAGGAAGAGAAGGAAGAAGAAGAAGAAGACGGAGAAGAAGAAAAACAATAACAACAACAACGACGACAACAGAAAGAAAAAGAACAAGAATGAGAGACAGACAGACAGACAGACAGACAGACAGACAGGCAGACAGACAGACAGACAGACAGACAGACAGACAGACAGACAGACAGACAGACAGACGAGCAAGTTTGCAGGGAGACAGACAGACAAGGCAAAGGCAGCGCAGACAAGGAGGACAACACACGAGCCCAAATTATTTCCAGACCATCAAATTGTAGCACGTACACCAAAAAATCCCCTTTTGACAAATGGATGTCATCCTTCTCTCTTCCTCCTCCCTGTCTCCCTGTTTGTACACTCTCCCCCGACCCCCCCCCCCACACACACACACACACACACACCCGCTCTCAATTCTTCTGCCACTTTCTGATCAATACATGTTGCCTGAAAGAATGTGTGCTGTAATAATCTGCCCAGTAAATTAATAGGATTTTTTGCTGCCCTGTAATAATATTTCCTGTAAGAATCTGCCCTATAAGACTTTGCCCTGTAAAACTCTGCCTTATAAATATCTGCCCTATAAACATCTGCACTGTAAGCATCTGCCCTGTAAAACTCTACCATATAAAACTCTGACCTGTAAAAATCTGCCCTGTAAGAATGTGTCATGTAAAAATCTGCCCTGTAAAAATCTGCCATGTAAATATCGGCGCTGTAAAACTCTGCCCTTTAAAACTCTGCCCTGTAAACATCTGCCCTGTCAGTATGTGCCCTGTAACACTGTGCCCTGTAACACTGTGCCCTGTAACACTGTGCCCTGTAACACTGTGCCCTGTAAAAATTTGCGCTGTATAAAATCTGCCCTGTAAATATCTGCCCTGTAAGAATGTGCCCTGTAAAAGAATCTGCCCTGCAAAAATCTGTCCTTTCTTGTAAAATTCTGCCCTATAAAAATCTGCAAAAAATCTGCCCTGTAAATATCTGCCCTGTAAGAACTTGCCCTGTAAAATCCGCACATAAAATCTGCCCTGTAAATATCTGCTTTTGCTGTAAAAATCTGCCCCGTAAATATCTGCTTTTTCCTGTAAATATCTGCCCTGTAAGAACTTGCCTTGATATACAGACAGACAGAGAGACAGTGAGACAGAGAGACAGACAAACAGACAGACAGACAGACAGACAGACAGAGAGATAGGTAGATAGATAGATAGATAGATAGATAGATAGATAGATAGATAGATAGATAGATAGATAGATAGATAGATAGATAGATAGATAGATAGATAGATAAGAGTAGGCCATTATGTGGCGGTGGGAACAGATGACAAGGTTTGCAAAACTGCATACACACGGGGACTGGATGTAAAAAAAAGTGTGCACGAGTGCTTACTCCATTATCCTCGATATAAAAATACAAATAATGAATAAATAAAGAAAGAAAGAAAGAAAGAAAATAAATAGAAACACCACGTCAATGGACTCCACATCATCCAACACTAAGCGATCCTTCCTTCCTTCCTTCCTTCCTTCCTTCCTTCCTTCCTTCCTTCCTTCCTTCCTTCTTTCCTTCCTTCCTTCCTTCCTTCCTCTGAGGCACAGTCACAGAATAGCGCTGTCATCTTTGATTTACCAGCCAGTCAAAAATAGCCCTTCCCACAGGAATCAGAGTTGTGTAACTGATCCTATGGACATGGCTTGCTTCTCTGGGTGGACTGCTGGGGGACTGCTGCTGATGGTAGTGGCTGGGATGATGGCTGTACTGTGTGTGTGGGGGTCAATGATTGTTGAATCTCCTAGGTTGGTCGTTTGGGTCAGTGGTTGTTGTTACTCTGTTTTGGAGTTTATTTATTTAGATCTATTTAATGATTTATTCATTCATTCATTCATTCATTCATTCATTCATTCATTCATTCATTCATTCATTCATTCATTCATTCATTCATTCATTTAGTTAGTTAGTTAGTTTGTGTGTTCATCAGTTAGTTAGTGTGTTTGTTTTTTTGTTTGTTAGTTAGTAAGTTAGTTAGCTAGTTTGTTTGTTAGTTAGTTACTTAGTTACTTAATTAGTTACTTAGTAAATAGTTATTTGGTTAGTTCGTTATTCTTTTATTTCGATGATGATATAATAAGCACTCATGTGCTTTTTTACATCCAGTTCCTGTGTGTGTGTGTGTGTGTGTGTGTGTGTGTGTGTGCAGTTTTGTGAATTTTGTCATATGTTCCCTCCGGCACATAATGGCCTACTCTTGTGAAAAGCAGAATAGCTTTTAACATGTGCACAAGATGTTTTGCGTGCGTTCGCACACAGGATCTTGGTTTGTAGTCTCATCCGAAAGATTTTCGGGAGAGTGGAGTCGGCACTGATGTTAACATAAGAGGAAAAAATCCTCTCGAATGAGATTCGGACCGGTCAGCAGGTCATGAGAGAATCGCTCTGACCATCGGGCTGTCCAGCCACCCCCCCCCCCCCCCTTTTTTTATAGAAATTTGTGTGTAATGCAAGTCAGTAATAAACTCTTACCTAAAAGGCATGTCTCCTTCACTTTTCAACTTTGTTTTTCACTTAGTTTCATAAGGAGTTCAAAGGACACCACACTGAAATTTTCTGGCAGAGTTTGATTTTTTTTTTCATTTAAAAAAAATGTATCTGCTTTTTTTTTCCAGTGTGTTTGATTTGATTTTATGTGTCTTCACGAATGTGATTTTAGACAGCAGCGTGTCTTGGGTATCTTGGGTTTTGCCCTAATTTTTCGAAGTAATTACAATTTTGGCTTCGGGCATCTGACAATTGACAGTACTTGATAACTGACTTTCATGAAAGTAAACTTTTATCTATGGGTTTACCAGCTGCTAACTATATTATGCCCTGAGCTGAAAAACGACTGAGGGTGACAGCTACATTTCTCTGTGTATTCGTTTTGGTCTGTTCACTTCCACAATGAAGACCACAGAGCCTACAGCATAATGGCACAGTCTTTGCACTAATCTTGCGTTACTCTTTTTTGTCGATATCTCGAAAACTTTTTATCATCTGCTACCTGGTATGCTCTGGACTATAACTATTGTCTTATCTTTTCAATAGTAAGAAAAGGGTAAAGGTGTCCCATAACCAATGTGGTCGTAGAAGAACTAGGCATCAGAGACCTCAGCTTCTCCAGCGCCCAACATATTGAGGGTGGCGCCCATCTCCTCTCCCTCGCTGCTTTACCCTCCCTGACCTTAAAGAGGGCAGGTACCCATTTACAGCGGGGTAAACTGGGAGACTGTACTAAAGCCAAGGCAAGCAAAAGGTCACCCATCCAATTGGTAACCACGCTCGATGCTGCTTGACCTTGGCTGGTGGAAAGCGAGTGCTCTTTTTCAATAGTACTTATCTTTAATAAAATTTAAAAAATAATTAATAAATAATTTTTTAAAATCTGTGCAAAGTTCAACATGTAATAGTGAATATCTTTAACTTGACCGAATCAATATTAAAATCAGGTTTAACCCTATAGATACCAATATTATGTCAAAACAAAAATTAAGCTTTTAAGCCACTAGAAAACTTTGTCGGTGTAGTCCACTGGGCTGCAAATAATATGAATAAAACGTGTAGAAAATAGATGATGAACACAAAATTTTATTGTACCGAGAAAAGAAAAACTATTCTTACAGAGTGTCAAATGTGAAATAACAACCCCCAAAGAGAATACCCTAACAGCATTAAAAAACAACAACAATTGTTTCAAAAACAATATATTCTTTATTGTTCCATGCAGTGTTGAAAGGAACTATAGATCACTATTCTATGCTAAAGTACTAGTCCCGAAAACTTCAAATAATGCTGGTTATTCCTACAGTGATGGATGTAAACTGCAAAGAGTATTTGGATTAGAAAACTAGGTGATATGCTATGTAGGCGCCCATCAGTCTCAGAAGACTATGGTAGTTGCGCTTTAGTCTTTAGAGCGCAAAGCCTGGGTAAGTCAGTATGGAGGGCAAACTGTTACCCATGAAGCAGACCCCCCCCCCCCTCTCCACACCACTGGAATGATCTATTGGAAAGGCAATGACCAACCGATACGAATGGTTCCAGTACCGTCGCAGGAGCCACCAGAACGTTGCCATATACAGCCCCGAGACGCCCTGGGACTCCAACTCCCCGATTTTTCCTCAGGGATGGTGTTTAAACATAACACCTGTGTGCATGCTGGTTTAAAAAAAAAAATTTGTCATCCGCTCCTACCGGCACACGATGGCCTGCTCTTCTGAAAGGCAGAACGGGGTTTTAACGTGTGCGCAAGATGTTCTGCGTGCGTTCACAAACGGAGCCTCGGTTTATAGTCTCATCCGAATGCTATGATATGAATCTTTTACTAACAACCTGAAACTTGCAGGTGTCTGACAAACAGAGCAACAGGTAGCATATAAAATAGGAAGCCATGACAAACAGAGGCTAGAACAGATAGGGAAGAGAGACAGTAAGCATGCTGTGCCGAGATAGAAGAACAATCCCTGGTTTTTCAAGTTTGTTATACCACACAGCTTGCTGACAAACATGTCAATTAATCTATTGATCGTTCGATCAACTCTCTGATGGATAAACTATTCTTTCACGTCTGGACTATTGTAATTCTCCTTAGAGAGAGAGAGAGAGAGAGAGAGAGAGAGAGAGAGAGAGAGAGAGAGAAGAGAGAGAGAGAAGAGAGAGAGAGAGAGAGAGAGAGAGAGAGAGAGAGAGAGAGAGAGAGAGAGAGAGAGAGAGAGAGAGAGAGAGAGAGAGAGAGAGAGAGAGAGAGAGAGAGAGAGAGAGAGAGAGAGAGAGAGAGAGAGAGAGAGAGAGAGAGAGAGAGAGAGAGAGAGAGAGAGAGAGAGAGAGAGAGAGAGAGAGAGAGAGAGAGAGAGAGAGAGAGAGAGAGAGAGAGAGAAGAGAGAGAGAGAGAGAGAGAGAGAGAGAGTAAGCATGCTGTGCAAAGACAGAAAAACAATTCCTGCTTTTTAAAGTTTGTTATACCACACAGCTTGCTGCCAAACATGTCAATCAATCTATTGATCGTTCCGTCAACTATCTGATGGATCAACTGATTCACTAATCTATCAATCTATTTAAAAAAATGATTAATTATCTGTCTTTAAAGAACTACACGTAGGCACACAGACACACATATACACAGTGTGTGTGTGTGCGCGCACACACACACACTGACACACACACCACACATGCACGCGCGCATACACACACACTAAATACACACGCTACACACACACACACACACACACACACACACACACACACACACACACACACACACACACACACACACACACACACACACACACACACACACAGACAGAGACTGACCACTTGGCTGGATACAAACTTTATGACCTCCCTTGCATCCGTTAATAGTATCCCCAAACTTAAGGCATAAAGATTCACTAGAAGCTTATTTTCTCTTATTCAATTTGTTCAACATATATTCTAAGCATATTTCTTTCTCTTTTAATCATCGTCTTTTGA
>CM060320.1:67352644-67362644 GCA_030674155.1 Stramonita haemastoma | reverse complement strand
GAAGACAACACGGCGAATCATCGAAGACAACGAGGACAACACGGTGAATCATCGAGGACAAATGGTGAATCTTCGAAGACAACACGGTGAATCTTCGAAAACGAGGACAACACGGTGAATCATCGAAGACAACACGGTGAATCATCGAAGACAACGAGGACAACAAGGTGAGTCTTCGAAGACAACACGGTGAATCATCGAAGACAACACGGTGAATCATCGAAGACAACGAGGACAACAAGGTGAGTCTTCGAAGACAACACGGTGAATCATCGAAGACAACACGGTGAATCATCGAAGACAACGAGGACAACAAGGTGAGTCTTCGAAGACAACACGGTGAATCATCGAAGACAACACGGTGAATCATCGAAGACAACGAGGACAACAAGGTGAGTCTTCGAAGACAACACGGTGAATCATCGAAGACAACACGGTGAATCATCGAAGACAACGAGGACAACAAGGTGAGTCTTCGAAGACAACACGGTGAATCATCGAAGACAACACGGTGAATCATCGAAGACAACGAGGACAACAAGGTGAGTCTTCGAAGACAACACGGTGAATCATCGAAGACGAGGACAACACGGTGAGTCATCGAAGACAACACGGTGAATCTTCGAAGACAACACGGTGAATCATCGAAGACAACACGGTGAATCATCGAAGACAACGAAGACAACACGGCAAATCATCGAAGATAACACGGTGAATCATCGAAGACAACACGGTGAATCTTCGAAGACAACACGGCGAATCATCGAAGACAACACGGCGAATCATCGAAGACAACACGGCGAATCATCGAGGACAACACGGCGAATCATCGAAGACAACACGGTGAATCATCGAAGACAACACGGCGAATCATCGAGGACAACACGGCGAATCATCAAGGACCACACGGTGAATCATCGAGGACAACACGGTGAATCATCGAAGACAACGAAGACAACACGGCAAATCATCGAAGATAACACGGTGAATCTTCGAAGACAACACGGTGAGTCATCGAAGACAACCAGGACAACACGGTGAATCATCGAAGACAACACGGTGAATCATCGAAGACAACACGGTGAATCATCGAAGATAACACGGTGAATCATCGAAGACAACAAGGACAACACGGTGAATCATCGAAGACAACACGGTGAATCATCGAAGACACCATCGAAGACAACACAGCGAATCATCGAAGAGAATATCGAAGACAACACGGCGAATCATCGAAGACAACATCGAAGAAAACACGGTAAATCATGATGCGATTAAAAAAAATTGTTTGAAAGAAAATACTCTTTGATAGTGGTCTTCAACGTTCTACGGCTTTAAATTTAAAAGAAATATAACCAGAATTAATGCTCTATGTTCATGTGAATAGAACAAATAATGAATGCTATATAGTAATGCTCTGGTAATGCTCTATAATGCATTTTGGTACGCTTTTGTTTTGAAGCAATGGATAGTGGAAGCCAAATTCCATGTTTCTGTTCGAAAGACTTCAAAAGGTTTACGAATTCTTTGATACGATTTTTTAAAAAGTTTTTTTTTACAAACACCACTGAAATAATTTAGAATGTTTTTGTGAGAGTGGCATCTTTTGCTGTACACCTTTCTTTTTATTATTATTATTATCTCTCAATATATTGGTTAACAAAATATTTTTCGTAAATGTCATATTGTTGTGTTAAGACCGGAATTTTTTTTTTGTTTTTTACTCCCAAGTTTTTTTTTTAATACTTTTTTTTTTTAAATCAGATATTATATGTTGAGAAAAATATGTTAGTCTTCACATCCATTGTAGGACTTATAATAATTTGTGATGTCTTTTTGGTTTGTTTTTTTAATCTATGACTCGGATCAATTTTTTTAAATACTTGTCATGTCGTACCCCTTTAATACCCCATCAAACCTTGTAGGACTCCCATTAATTTTTGTGATGCTTTAAAGTAGTTGTTTTTTCTTCTTTTTTTTTCATAGATGGGTACAAACACAATGATAGTTTTAGTAGTAGCTGTTGTGGTGGTGGTGGTGGTGGTGGTGGTGGTGGTGGTGGTGGTGGTGGTGGTAGTAGTAGTAGTAGTAGTAGTAGTAGTAGTAGTAGTAGTAGTAGTAGTAGTAGTAGTAGTGCGTAATAGTGCGTGAGAGAGAGAGAGAGAGAGAGAGAGAGAGAGAGAGAGAGAGAGAGAGAGAGAGAGAGAGGGAGAGAGAGAGAGAGAGAGAGAGAAAGGGAGAGGAGGGAGGGAGGGTTGTAGTAGAATCAAGATTCACAATGTTATGACCAAGGCAATAGAATGAACGACCATTAATGTATCATTCCGAAATGCAAATAGTATGAAATAGTAAATAAATAATTATGCTTTTTCTGAGACTGGCATACTTTGATCTTTTTTTAAAATTATCATCTCTCAATATATTGGTTATCAAAATATTGTTTGTACATGTCACATTGTTGCGTGTAAGAACAGAAAAAACTTTAAAAAAATTTATTTAATGAATCAGATTTCATATGTTGGGAAAAATACGCTAGTCTCCAATATGCCTTGTAGGACTTAAGATAATATGATTGTGATGTCTTTTGGTTTTGTTTTTTTAATCTATGACACATCAATTTTTGGTTTAAAATATTTGTCATTTCGTACCCTTTGATGCCCCGTCAATCTTTGTAGGACTTCCATTTTGTGATGTTTTAAAGAAGTTGTTTTTTGTGGGGGGTTTTCATAGATGGGTACAAACACAATAATAGTTTTAGTAGTAGTAGTAGTTGTACTAGTATTAGTACTGTTGGTGGTGGTGGTACCACCAGTGGTGGTGGTGGTGGTGGTGGTAGTAGTAGTAGTGGTAGTGGTAGTAGTGGTGGTGCGTGACAGAAGAGAGAGAGGGAGGGGGGGATTGTTACAGTAGAATCAAGATTCACAATATTGTGACCAAGGTTAAGGAATGAACTACCATTACGAAATGCACGTGGTATAAAATGATATAGTTTATGATGATTTTTGTGAGAGTGGCATTCTTTGCTGTTAACCTTTTGTTTTATATAATCATCTCTTAATATATTGGTTAACAAAATATTGTTCGTAAATGTCACAAAACTGCGTGTAAGACCAGAAATAATTTGTTTTTTTTACACCAAGTATTTTTTTTAATTCTTTAAAAGAATCAGATTTCATATGTTAAGAAAAATACGCTGGTCTTCAACATTTCTTGTAGGACTTGTGATAGTCTGTGATGTCTTTTTGATTTTTCAAATCTGAGTCCGATCTTTTTAAAAAAATATTTGTCGTTTAGTACCCTTTGATGCCCGATCAATCATCGTAGGACTCAAATTGTGTGATGTTTAAAATTGTTTTTCTGTGTTTGTTTGTTTTTTTAATTCATAGATGGGTACGCATACAATAATAGTTTGATGTAGTAATTGTTGTAGTAGTATAAGTAGTATTGATGATTTGTATTAGAAGTAGAAGTAGTAGTGTGTAATAGTGCGTGAGAGAGAGAGAGAGAGAGGGGGGGGGGGGGAGGGAAGGGGGAGGGAGAGAGGGAGGGTTATAGTAGAATCAAGTTTGAGTGCTGTGAACAAGACTATGGGATGATCTCCCATTGATATATCATTCCGAAATGCACGCAGTACAGAGAAAATCTGCAAGTTAAAGTAAATGACCGTTTAGAATATTGATATCTTTTTTCCCATACATTACAAAACACGAGTGTTGAAAAAAGTTTTTAATTTCGATGATAATGGAATAAGCGCTCGTGTGCTTTTATACATTCCGTCTCCTCTGTGTATGCTTTTTTTTCAATTTTGTCATCTGTTCGCACTATTGCACGATGGCATACTCTTCCGAAAAAAGGGAGCAGGTTATTAACGTGTGCGCAATGTGTTCTACGTGCGTTGAGTGAGGTGGGTGAGTGAGTGTGTGCGTGGATGGGTGTGTGTGTGTACGTGTGTGTGTGTGTGTGTGTGTGTGTGTGTGTGTGTGTGTGTGTGTGTGTGTGTGTGTGTGTGTAGGGGGAAGGGGGTGGTAGTGAAGAGAGGACATAACTTTTGGTAGATGTATTTTAAGGGAAAGGGGTGTTGGGAGGAGGGGGTAGAACACGCGTTTGGATCAAAGGGGTAGAAAAAAGGGAGGGATGTGGGGGGGGGGGGGGTTAGCTGATAGATTGTTTACACGCGGTTCAATTTTGGCGTATTTGTTTTATAATTCTTGCAAGGGTTATTTTCGGCGTAATCTTTTCTTTTTAAAAATGGAGAAAAATTGTTAAATGTTCGATCTTCAATGACTTGGTTGAAAACTGGAAATTTATCATTAAAAAATCCGAACACCAAAATCAAACAAAAACATTTAATGTTAATAGGACTCTGGCTGTGCTAATTTTTTTTGATCCGGTGATAAAAACTATCTATTACCGTTGTGTCTAAAGCTAAACACCATAGTGTCGACCTGTTCTTGTGTCCACATGCATGCATGCAGACAGACCAGCCAACAGACTGACAACCCTGTCCCGAATATTAACCTTTAACACTAACCCTAACCCTTTAAACTAACCTTTACAGTTACTCTAACCCTGGCCCGTCATGTGGACGCAAATGGTAGGTAGATTCCTTGGTACATGCTGACACTATGGCAAAACAGTTTTGTCTCGTATGGTTAGGGGTGGTTGCAGAACTTTTTCTTTTTCGTCGTCGTTGTACTCTCAGACAGCCACTACTGTTGTCTGTCATATGAGCGAAAATGCGTTGCGCTGCCGTTAAGCGCCTGACAAGGCAGGCCCAGCGCATATATTTTCGGCGTAGGAGAGAATCGCTATCGTTTTGTCTCTGTTTTGAAAAATGGCAGGAAAATGGATCACAAGATAGAAAATAGACAAGAAGACGACAGGAAGAACAGAAACAAAGCAGAAACATAAGGAAATGAGGGAATTCCTAGCACAGAATTTTTAAATGGTGGGGATACTATTCATATTGACAGCCTCCCATCCCCCACCCCGGGTATGGAAGGGAGGATTGAGGGTTGAAATTTTAAGGAAAAGAGATGTTAGGAAGGGGGAGTTGGTTAGGATGTTTAGGTCTGTGGGAATACGTATCAGGACTGAATGTGTGAGTGCCGATGGCATGGGGCAGTTTTAGGGAAGCTATTAAAGTATTTAAAACCAAAAATATGGGGTGAAGATTTTAAAATGCATAATTTTATAATTGGGAACGGTAGAGTAGTGGAATTCAGAGGGTGGGGGGAGGGGATGGGAATAAGGGGGAGAGGGAGGAATGTATTGTAGAACAGGGTTGTTTTAAAAGGAGAGGTAGAAAGTATGTTTGTCGATAGGATTGAAAAGACTCTGTGTGTGTGTGTGTGTGTGTGTGTGTGTGTGTGTGTGTGTGTGTGTGTGTGTGTGTGTGTGTGTGTGTGTGTGTGTTGCGTCCGTGTGTGTGTCTGTGTCTGTGTCTGTGTCTGTGTGTGTTCTCAATTTCATTTCGAAGATAGCGGAATAAGCACTTACGCGCTTTTTAATATCCAGTCTCCGTGTACATGCGTTTGGCAAATTTTGTCATCCGTTCCTGCATTTTCGAAATTATTAAGCACTTGTGCGCTTTTTTGCATCTAGTCCCCGTGTACACGCAACTTTGCAAATTCTATCATTCGTTCCGCCGACACGAGAGAGAGAGAGAGAGAGAGAGAGAGAGAGAGAGAGAGAGAGAGAGAGAGAGAGAGAGAGAGAGAGAGAGAGAGAGAGAGAGAGAGAGAGTGTGTGTGTGTGTGTGTGTGTGTGTGTGTGTGTGTGTCTTGGGAGGGGGTCTCAAATTCTTTTATTTCAAGGTTAATGGAATAAGCATTGTGCGCTTATTCTTTTACATCTTATCCCCGTGTGCATTCAGATTGCAAATTTTGTCATCCACCCCACAGCACACACGAGTGTGTGTGTATATACAGCAGTCATATCTACGGAATGGTATATCACTGGTGTTCGAGTACCAGTTCATTAGATATACTGTGAAACCAGCGGAAAAGGGGGGGGGGGGGTATTTTTAATGTGGAAAAAGCAGTTTGGGATATGATAACTGCCACCTGTTTATTTTGGGTGAATGTTTAGTATATGGTCGATCACTGGTGTCTTAGGTTTTTTGGGGGGTCCTCCTTTTTTAAAACCTTTTTCTTTACATTGATTCAGAAACAATGTAAGATAAAAATGACCTGGTCCTATGACTAAAAAAAAATGGCTTTTTTTGGTTAATTCTGCACAGAGGCAAAAATCGTATTTGCAGACTGCTGTAGAATTTGCGATATACATTTAATGTGAAAAAAAATTGATTGCATGTTTGTACCTTTGTAAATGGAGATTTTCAGAATTGAAAGGAACATTGTCAGTGTGGTAGTACGTAAGAGATAAGACATGAGTGCATGTGTGTATGCACATGTACATGCTAGTGTTTGCAGAAATGTTTGACAGATGGGTGGTTATCTTAATTTTTTTAGATGAGGAAGAAGGAGGAGGAGGGGGGTTCTATGAATGTTCAGATGTTCAGATCTGAGAATTTTGTGTGTTTTTTTAGAGAGGTGGGTTATGGAATGATGGTGTGTTTTTATCTGCACATAGTATATTTTTAGCTTTTTTAATGAAATTGAATGCAAGAAATACAATAGTATATTTTTCGGTTTTTATTAGATTGAATTTAAGAAACACCATAGTGAATTTTTTGGTTATTATTGGGTGGAATTCAAGAAAGGCCATAGTGTATTTTCATATATTTTATTAGATTAAATGGAAGACGTGTGCTAGTCTATTTTTCGGGTTTTTCAAAGATTGAATGCAAGAAATGCGTCAGCAATTTTTTTTTTTTTTGGGGGGGAGGTTCATGAGGTTGAAAGCAAAAAATATAGTAGTAAAATTTTCACATTTCCTTATTAGATTGAATGCAAGAAATATAATAGATTTCTTTTATGTGAGAGACTGCAAGAAATACAATAGTAGGTCTATATTTTGGGGTTTAAAAAAGAAAAAATGATTGCAAGAAATACAGTTTAATTGTTTATTAAGTGTTGGCAAGATTTGGGTTTAATGATTGTTACTTGAAAAATACATCTAGACCTGGAATAGCCTTTGATATTGGGAGGGGTGTCATTAATTTATATAGCGGTGTGGGAAGTATATGTGGGAGAAAACGCCTTCCATTTTTCCTTATTTTTCTTTTCTTTGTTTTTGAACTAGTGTCCACTTTGATAAAATAAAAAGGGACCAGGGTCTTTGCTTTCCCTTGTATTAAAATGACGTTAATGTGCATTGGTGGCAGATCTGTATATTGATTTTCTGCTAGCAGATCAATAACAGATTTTACACCAATACAGTTTATGAAAAATGAATGTACCTGAAAGATTGCGTGCTATCGTCAAGTAGTCCGTTAAGTGTGCCTGTGTGGAGACTTGTTGGTGTTTGCTTTTTGTTTTTTGAATTGTCGAATAAGATACCATCACAAAAATAAAATCCGGAGTCATGTACTGGCCTTTGACAAAGGCAGGAATCGGAATCAGAAATTATTTATTGCCAAATTTATTTTCAAGTTATGGTAAATGTTCTGTGTGTGTGTGTGTGTGTGTGTTTTAAAGAAATGTGAAATTGCTAGATTAGCAAATGCAATCAAAATTTTACTTTAAAAAAACGCTTTTTTTAAAATGGAGAGAGAGGAGAGAAGAGAGGAGAGAGAGAGAGAGAGGTGAGAAGGAGAGAGACGAGAGAGATGAGAGAGAGAGAGTGAGGAGAGAGTGAGTAGTGTGTGTGGGTGTGTGTGTGTGTTGTGGTGGTGTGTGTGTGTGGTGTGTGTGTTTGTGTGTGTGTGTGTGGTGTGTGTGTTCAAATTATTTTTCTAGGTAAATAGAATAAGCACTCTGTGCTTTTTCTTTTTACATCCAATCCCTGAGTGCATACAGTTTGCAAATTTTGTCATCCATCCCCACCAGCACATAAATGTGTATGTGTGAATGTGTGTCTGTGTGTGTGTCTGTCTGTGTCTGTGCGTGTGTTTTTGTCTGGTGGTGTCTGTGTGTGTGTGTGTGTATAAGAGGGAGAAGAGTTTTTTTGGTCTATTTTTTAAGTGGAAAAAACATTTAGGGATATAATGATTGCTCCTTGTTTTGGATGAATGTTTCATGAATGGTGAGCTGGTACATCTTAAGTTGGGTTTTTTCTTTTCTTTTTTTGCTTGCTTGCTGTTTTTTAAACCCTTTTCTTTACATTGATTCAAAAATAGTGTCAGAGACAAAATGACCTAGTCCTATGACTATCCCAAGAATGGCAAAGATTTTTGTTAAGTCTATGCAGGAGGCAAAAAATCGTATTTGCAGACTGCTGTAGAATTTGCGTTATACACTTTATGTGGAAAAAAACTGTGATTGCATTTTTGTAAACTTGTACGTGGAGGTTTTCAGAATTGAAAGAAATACTGTCAGTGTGGTAGTGCGTCAGAGATAGACATGAGCGCATATATGTATGCACACGTGCATGCTGGTGTTTGCAGAAATGTTTGACAGATAGGTGGTTGTCCTTTAGCTATTTTTTGTGAGGAAGAGGAGGAGGGTTCTAGGAATGTTTAGGAGGAATGGTCATGTTCAGATCTGAGAATGTTTTTGGAGAGAGACAGAGAGAGAGGTGATGGAGAGGTAGTGTGTGCTTTTTTTTTTTTCTTTTACATAGAATATTTTTCGTTGTTTTTTTTTGAGGTTGAATGCAAGAAATACAATAGTACATTTTTCGCTGTTTTTTTAAAAAATGAAATAGAATGCAAGAAAAACAACAGTATATTTTTCTCTTTTTTTAATTAGGTTGAGTGTAAGAAATACAATAGTGCATTTTTTCGATTTCAATTAGATCGAATGCAAGAAAAACAATAATGTATTTTTCTTTTCTTTTTTTATTAGATTGAATGCAAGAAATGTAATAGTAGATTTTTTCTGTTTTTTATGAGATTTAATGCAAGAAATAAAATAGCATTTGGGGGGCATTTTGTTATTAGATTGAATGCAAAAAATCTAATAGTATATTTTCTTTTTTATGAAATAGAATGCAAGAAATAGAATAGTTGGCCTATATTTTTGATTTGTTATGAGATTGATTGCAAGAAATACAACCTTATTCTTTATCTATCTTTTAAGTGTTGGCAAGATTAAGGTTCAATGAAGTGTCAGAAAAAATCTTGCCCTGTGATAACCTTTGAAATTGGCAGGGGTGTTATTAGTTTATAATATAGTGCTGTGTGAAGTAGATATGGGAGAAAGCGCCTTGCGATTTTCTTTGTTTTGTTTATAAAATTTTGGGGTTTCTATTAATGGCATCCGATGTGCTTTAAAAGGGACCAGGTTCCATGCTTGCGTTTTGTATTAAAATGGCGTTAATGTGAATTGGTGTCAGATCTGTGTATTGATTTTCCGCAAGCAGATCAATAACAGATTTTACACCAATACAGTTTATGAAACAGTAATGTATTTGAAAAATTTAATTCTATAGTCTAGTTGTCCGTTAAGTGTGCCTGTGTGGGGCACTTGCTGGTGTTTGCTTTTTTTAAAATGTGAAATCAAATACCATCACAAAAATTAAGAGTCATGTACTTGCCTTTGACAAAGGCAGGAATCAGAATCAAAATTATTTACTGCCAAATTTATTTTCAAGTTATGGCAAATGAAGTTCTCTGTGTGTGTTGTTTTAAAGAAATCTCCGAAATTGCTAGATTTGTAGCTGTAATCAAAATCTTTTTTTTTTAAATGCCATGTTTTTTTTTTTAAATGATGAGGAGAGAGAGAGAGAAGAGAGAGAGAGAGGAGAGAGAGAGAGGAGAGAGGGTGAGAGAGAGAGAGAGAGAGAGAGAGAGAGAGAGAATGTGTGTGTGTGTGTGTGTGTATACTGCAGGCATATCTAGAAATGGTATATCACTGGTGTTGGAGTACCAGTTCATTATATTGTGAAACCAGCAAAAACAGTTGTGTGTGTGCGCGCGTGCGGCGGTTTTTTAATT
>CM060320.1:67335144-67337644 GCA_030674155.1 Stramonita haemastoma | reverse complement strand
CACCACACAAGGAATCACGCAAACACAAAAGCGTAAAGGAAATGTCAAAACAATATGGAAATGTTGTCATATTCATATTCGTGGACAAGCACATTAAGAAATGATATTTAAGATTCAATTTCCTCATTTCATTAAACATATTGTTTGCCTTTACTTTCTTTTAAAAAATTAAAGTGAGTTCAAGTTAATTGCCAGGAAGGAAAGAAGGAAGGAAGTAAAGAAGGAAGGAAGGAAGAGAGGGAGGAAGGAAGGAAGGAAGGAAGGAAGGAAGGAAGGAAAAAAGGAAGAAAGGAAAGAGGAAAGGAGGAAGCCCACAGAACATCATTGTTCCCTTCAATTCATTCCTTTACCAAAACAGGTGCTTAGAGATTCGGTTTATTTTTTCTTGTTTGTTTGTGATTCGGAGTATTTTCTTTTTATTTTTCTTCAATCGTTTATTCAACATGGAGGCTGAAGTACTCATAATATTGAATCAAACACAACACAAAGTGTCTCCTGTTTCCTTCCTAATGCAGCTAGCTGGAAATGGGAACACTTGAATAATGAATTATTCGCCGAGATGATTTTAAAACGTTTTCTGCAATGTCTCAACGCTGCAGCATGCACACACTTTCTGACCTCATTTTTCCAAATTAATGTCACAAACCATGGACATGTCCAAACTTCTCAGCGTTACCTTCATTATACGGTCACAGCTTGGTGGGAAAATAGTGGTAGTAAACTAGGTCACTCGTCATAGGAGGCCCTGCATTACTGCTGGTTAGTTATGACGAGGTTCAAGTTATTGTTCCAAGTCAGGCTAGTTAGGACAGTGTCCAGGGACTTCTTTACTGTGGACATTGCTAGCTCAGTAGTCAGGAGGCCACATTAAATCAGATGCTTTCCTGTACTCAGTGTACACCCTCCCCCCTCTCCCACTTACTCTACCCTCCTTCCCCCCCCTCCCTCATCCCTACTAACATCTTATACAACTCAGTAAACTTGGAAGAAAGACATAGACTCGATTCCTTCCATCACAGGCCCTGAAATTTCAGGTATATATGAACTGTGGGGGCATTTCGCCTGTTTTTTTCATGACACTATAATTATTATCTATGATGATGATGATGATGATGATGATGATGGATGATGATGATGATGATGATTGATGATGATGATGATGATGATGATGATGATGATGATGATGATGACGACGCCGACGACGACGACGGACGACGACGACGATGATGAAGATGACGACGACGGTGACGATGCTGCTGCTGCTGCTGCTGCTGCTGCTGCTGCTGCTGCTGCTGCTGCTGCTGCTGATGGTGATGATGTGATGGTGATGGTGATGGTGATGATGATGATGATGATGATGATGATGATGATGATGATTTATGATGATGATGATGATGATGATGATGATGATGATAATGATGATGATGATGATGATGATGATGATGATGATGATGATGATGATGATGATGATTGTAGGAGGCCACCGGACCCATTACAAAATTTCACACCCTCCCTCCCTCCCTCCCTCCGCCCCCCCATTAACCTCGTTCTCAATCCTCTCCAAGAATGCACCTGAAAACACTTCAAGCTCACCGGTTATGTCATTCACTCATGGTATTAGCACACATCTGTTTGGGTGTTTGGAACACTTCAGACGAAAAAATGAATGAAATAGATTAAATGAATGAATGAATGAATGAATGAAGAATGAATGAATGAATGAATGAATGAATGAATGAATGAATGAATGAATGAATGAATGCATAATTGAGTGAATGAATAAACTTAATTTGAAAAAAAATATAACTAGAGTATAAATTGTCTACAGTGTACATTAGGCACTGAAACAACCTGAGTATTCGTTAATTAGTTTGATACAGCCATCATGTATACAGTTGCAGACAGGAATTAGAAAATAAATAATGGGTGGCGCTGCACCGTGGCGACGCGCTCTCCCCGGGGAGAGCAGCCCGAATTTCACGCAGAGAAATCTGCTATGACATAAAGTGGTATAAATATAAACAACAACAAAATAACCCATCCACCCGAACCCCAACGCACCCTCCCACCCCCCACTCCAACATCCAAAAAAAGTAAATTCCACCATCAAACAAAGCTTCAAGCCTCGGTTGCCAAAATGTTCCCCCTTAATTAACCTTGATGGCGCTGCTCATTGTTTATTAATTAATTAATTAATCAATGCCTGCAGAAACAGGCAACCTCTCAGCAATCAGGGAGAGAAACAGTGTGCTTCTCTGATGCCATTTCCTCTCCACTTCCAACTCTATCAGGACGAACAACTCCCATTTCATTTTTTTTTTCTTCGTTATTTTGGGTGTTGTTTTTTTTTATAGGGGTGCATGCACGCAGAAAGAGAGGAGGCCTGTTTGATTATACTTTTTTTTTAAAAGAAATGCAAAAAATTATAATAATTATATCAAAGGGAAAAACAGGGTGTGTTATCTATTGTTGATTTTATGAAGTAGTGGAGTTAACATCA
>CM060320.1:67328451-67330951 GCA_030674155.1 Stramonita haemastoma | reverse complement strand
TCGGCTACCTCGCCCCCTTCTCGTTGATTTATCAAAGGGGGGAAGTTTCCCGATTTTTTAAAATAAGAATGTTTTTGTCTTTTAGAGTAACAGTGACCGCTTTATGATATAAAAGTGTGTGTGCGTGTGTGGGCGCGCGCGCACACACACACACACACAATCACACACACACACAAAAAGCACACCACACACACACAACACACACACAACACACACACACACACACACACACACACACAACAACACACACACAACACACACACACACACAACACACACACACACACACACACACACACACACACACACAATCAACACACACACAAAAAGCACACACACACACACACACACACACACACAACACAACACACACACCACACACACACACACACACACACACACACAACACACACACACACAACAACAGCACACACAACACACACACACACACACAATCACACACACACACAAAGCACACACACACACACACACACAAACACACACACACACACACACACACACATCACACACACACACAAAAGCACCACACACACACACACACACACACACACACACACACAACACACACACACACACACAACACACACACACACACACACACACACACACACACACACACACACACACACACACACACACACACACACACACACACACACACACACACACATAACACACACTCAACCTCCTCTTTCTTCCTCATCTGCCCTTCAACACAAAACGTTGACCTCAAAAAGAAAATGACATTTTTTATTTGTTACATCGTTGTTTCTTTTAATCAAAGTCTGCATGCATTCACTTTGCTTTCTTTTGAACCAACAATAAAGAGAAATGTGTGTGTGTGTTTTTTTAATAATTCAATTTCCCCTTCCATTTCCACTCCTGTTACCAGCAAAACCAATCATAATAATATACAAACACACAGAGGAGTAGAGGGAAAGGGGAGGGGGTGGGGGTATGGCGGGGGGCCGAGGGGTTGTGCGTGTTGTGATGTGGGCTACATGCGTAAACAAAAATGAGTGCTTTGGATAATTGGATAAAAGTGGATCGGTGGTCTAGAGGTAACGCGCCTGCCTAGAAAACGAAATGCCGCGTCGGGAGTGTGTGCAGTGGTTCGTATCCAGTTTCGGGCCCAAAACTTTTCTTTCCCCCATCCATTAGACCATGAGTGGTGGTCTGGGTGCTAGTCTTTCGGATGAGACGATAAACCGAGGGACACCATTACCTTTTACCTTCAAAGAACCCATGGCAACAAGAGGGTTTTCCCTGGCAAAATTCTTTAGAAAAATGCCACTCTGGTAGAGAAACAAATACAGTTTCAGACAGGGAAAAAAATTAAATAAAAAGTAATGGGTGGTGCTGTAGTTGTGGCGACGCGCTCTCCCCGGGGAGAGCAGCCCGAATTTCACGCAAAGGAATCTGTTGTGACATAAAGTGGTATAAAATATAAAATATAAAATAAATAAATAAATAAATATAAAACTCGAGTCATAGCATAAAATATTCAAGAAGAATCCTTATTTATTACAAACAAAATCGAGTGCTTGATAATAGCATAAAAATGGAGGCATAGTATAAAATTAATCGAGAAAAATTCTTTTTTATTTTGAATCTATGAAATGGAATTTCGCTCGGAATGAAATCAGAATATGTTCCGTCATGCGTGTGATAATGACTTATCTGATAATGACAAAAACGCCTGTACCGCGGAGGGAGGGAGGGAAGGAAGAAGGAGGGGAGGAAAGGGGGTGTGGGGGTTATTTGTTTATTTATTTATTCTTTTATATCTCGGATCTGTGTGTGTGTGTGTGTGTGTGTGTGTGTGTGTGTGTGTGTGTGTGTGTGTGTGTGTGTGTGTGTATGTATGTATGTATGTATGTATGTATGTATGTATGTATGTATGTATGAATGAATGTGTCTATGTGTCTATGTATATGTGTGTGTCTATGTATATATGTGTGTGTGGGTGTGAATGTGTGTGTATGTGTGAGTGCGTGTGTATGTTTGTGTATATGTATGTGTGTGTGAATACCTCAATTTCCTTTCTACTTCAGTTCTGCTACCAGCCAAAACTTTAACCATGCAATCTACAAATAAAACAAGACATGCACACACAAAGAAACAAAGACGCGTTTCATCATCATAAAACAATAAAAACAATTAAAAAAAAACAAAAAAGCCGTCTATATTCATAATTCATTTATAAACAGGAAGAAGAGTTCCCTGAATTCATCACAATGTCTTTGTCCATTCATCTGACAATGACAACTTAATGATGTTAACGTGTGTGGGAGGGAGGGAGAGAGAAGTGGTGGTGGTGGTGTGGGGGGAGGAGGGGCAACGAAAATCAAGAAGGGAGGGAATTTGTGTATGTGTTTGTTTGTTTTGTTTGTTTGTGTGTGTGTGTGTGTGTGTGTGTGTGTGTGTGTGTGTGTGTGTCTGTCTGTATGTGTTGTGTGTGTATGTGAGTGTGAGTGCGT
>CM060320.1:67315951-67318451 GCA_030674155.1 Stramonita haemastoma | reverse complement strand
TTACTTTTAAACAATATTATGAAGAAAAAAGCTAACAAAAATAAACTAACGACAACAAACAAAGTCAACAACATTAAGATGTATCGCCACATAAAATACTCAAACATGACATTTTTCAAATCGTGTTCAAGAAATTTAATTTAAAAAGTCAAAAAAGGAGAGAGAGAGAGAGAGAGAGAGAGAGAGAGAGAGAGAGAGAGAGAGAGAGAGAGAGAGAGAGAGAGAGAGAGAGAGAGAGGGGGGGGGGGGGGGGGGGTATCCGTCAGTCTCGGAAGATCATCGAGTTGCGCACTAGGCTCTACAGCGCAAACCTTGGTAAGTAAGTATGGAGGGCAAGCTGTTACCCATGCAGCAGATCCCCCTCTCCACGTCGCTGGAATGGTCCTTTGGAAAGGTAATCGCCGATACGAATGGTTCCAGTACCGTCGCAGGAGCCACCAGAACATTCCATATACAGCCTCGAACAGCCCTGGGGACTCCAACTCCCCGATTTTCCCTCAGGGATGGTGTCTAAACACAACACCTGTGTGCATGCTGGGTTTTTCTTTTATTTTGTTGTCATCCGCTCCTACCGGCACTGAATGGCCTGCTCTTCCAAAAGGAAGAACGGGTTTTTAATGTGTGTGCAGGATGTTCTGCGTGCGTTTTCACACGGGGCCTCGGTTTATAGTCTCATCCGAATGACTTTGACATTTAGTTCAATTTTTTCGTCAAACTAGGAAGAAAGAGCGAGGCTGGGAATCGAATCCAGAACCTCACGATTTACTTGTTAGCAGGCGAACGTCTTAACCATCCTGCCACCTTCCTCTTGCCGTTCACAGCACTTAACAAGACCTGGTGGATATCTATTCTTATTCTTACTTATTCTTTTATATCGAGGATAATGAAATAAGCACTCATGTGCTTTTTTACATCCAGTTCCCGTGTGTATGCAGTTTTGTAAATCTTGTCATCTGTTCCCACCGGCACGCAATGGCCTTCTCTTTCGAAAAGCGGAACAGGATTTAACGTGTACGCAAGATGTTCTGCGTGCGTTCACACACGGGACCTCGGTTTATAGTCTCATCCGAAGGACTTTTGGGGGAGAGTGGAGTCAGCACTGATATTAACTCCAGGGGAAAAATCCCCTCCAACGGAAATCGAACTCGGGTCGTCAAATTGGCAGCGTAATGTTCTGACCACTAGGCTATCCCGTCTCCTCTTCGGATATTGTTAGAGAAACTTCAGGAGACTCACTGCAGGCACTTGTAGAAAGCAGACGTTTTTTGTCAGCGAATTACATCTTTCCATTGCAAAAAAAAAAAATCCACATTTCTTCCATTGCCAAAGAATGACCATCATCAAAAAGTGAAGATTTGATTATTTTTTTTTATTTATTCTTTTATATCGAGGATAATGAAATAAGCACCCTTGTTCTTTTTTCATCCAGTCCCCATGCGTATGTAGTTTTGTAAATGTCATCTGTTCCCACCGGCACACGATGGCCTACTCTTACGAAAAGCGGAACCGGATTTAACGTGTGCGCAAGATGTTCTGCGTGCGTTCGCACACGGGGCCTCGGTTTAAAGTCTCATCCGCAGGACTTTACACCTTGGGTGTTCCAGTTACATGACAACGATCACTGAATCATAGAACGCTGAACCACACAACCGCTTTTTTTTAAAGCGAAGACAACAAAATGGAAAATTCATAACTTCGATATACACAGTGCCCCCTAACACTTAAAATGCAAATCGTGGCATTTTTTTGCAGCTAGGCATCTCTCAAAGAAAGAAGTTGAATGGGTCGATTTCAGGGATGTATACAAACACTTCGCTGCTGTCATCGAACGCTCAGACAGCAAATAAATTATTGTTGTCTGTTATATGAGCGAAAAAGCGTTACTCTGCCAGTTAAGCACCTGACAAGTCAGGCCCAAGCGCATTCGACTTTGGTAAAAGAGAGAATTGTTATCTTTTAAGTCTTTCAGGCAGGTGGGCAGGGATGGGGGTGGGGGGGGCAGGAGAATGGACCAAGAAGGCAGAAAATAGACAAGGAGAGGAGAGGAAGAAAAGGAACAAGGCAGAAACTAAGAGATTGATGGAACCAGCCGCCATGGCGCAATGGTTAGCGCCATAGATTCTGGACTGGAAGGTCGTGGGTTCGATTCCCATAAAAGTCATCAGGATTTTTCGGGCTCCGACCGGCTTCTACCCAGACTGAGTGTGCTGTGGGCTCAATGGGAAGACTTGGACCATACAGATGAGCTCCATCCACTTTACGGATATGAGTTTGAGAGTGTTGCTCAAATTACCTGACCAACACTGCAGGTGTCTGTATCTCTCGGGCCCGGTTGACGCCGGGATATATTGTGATAGTAAGCGTAGAGTGCAACCCTGTTAAGTAGTCTCAAAAGCACATGTGCCTCCATAGCAGCATCATTATATGATCCTCATTCTCATCGATCATCGTGCAATGAAAATATTGCCTCTGATTCGGTGGCCCCGGTTGTTCTGGTCTC
>CM060320.1:67298451-67310951 GCA_030674155.1 Stramonita haemastoma | reverse complement strand
ATCAGGTTTCTGTGTGTAATGGTGTTTACTAGTTATATGAATTACAAAGCTAGTCTATAAGCTGTTATTTTGTGACATGCAGTAAGAACATAAGGAGGAAGCTGGTTGCAAAATCTTCAGTGGTGCCCAACAGTCTTCAAGACTACGGGATAGGTGAACGTGAGGGAACGGATGACAAAATTGAGTGGGGAAAAAAGTATATGCAAACTTGTGTTTAGACACCATCTCTGAAGTCGTACTGCAGCTACCTTAATAGCGGGCTCAAATGATCACATACACAAAAATCTCAACATTGGTGAACTTTGGAGCTCCAATCAAGGAACGAAAAAAAATCGCAACAAAAAAACAACTGAAATGGGAACAGAAAAATAAAAGAGGTTACACAATCTGACAGCGAGGGTTACAAACCAGAACATGGAGAGTAAATCTCTCCCACCCAAGTTTTGACAACAAAATAAGCTACGCAGACTTTTATTGTTCTCTGAACTTTTTTTTGGTATTCAAAGTTTTCACTTAATTCTTGTTCACTTCTTTGTCTATGTGTTTATATTATAGTTTAGAAACTTATTCAAGGTTCTGGGTTTAGTTTGATTTTTTTTTTTTTTTTTTTTTTTTGGGGGGGGGCTTCTTTGGGTAACTGAATGATTATTCTACTGTAATTTTTTTTCTGCTTTCCTTCTTTAGATATTTGAATGATTCTTCTATTGTAAGTCAGGCCGTGTTTTGCCGGTTTAAACAACTTTTTCTCTGGACATGTGAATGAGCATGACCTGCTTTGAGCCGACATAGAATCGTACAAGCGGTCCAAACTTTGACAAGAAAAGAAAAGAAGTCAATGATAAACGTCAAGCTTAATGCGATGAGGTTGGGAGGGTTGATGTTAGTGGGGGTGGGGGTGGGGTGGGAGGTGGCACAAAAAGCATTTTTAATCCAAAAATTACCAATTCATGTAGAAAGACAAGTATAGTCATAATGGTTATCATTATAGCAGTTACCCGAATAACGTTCATAAAAAAAACGCTATCTGTAAACCGATACATCTCATGCTCTGTTTTGATCAGATTTCTGTCCTCAGCATCTTAAGCTACTCGTAAAGCTATCCTCAAGATAACAGATGATTTAAAAGGCTACGCGGTAGATATCATTGAAGTCCTATTTGTAGCCTTATTTAATATGCATCTTGCAAAGTTTTTAAGAAACTCACCAAAATGCATAATTTTCCCGTTATGGTGTCCAAAGTTTAAATGATTAACTGTTCGTCAATAACGAATTCAATTAGTTGCTTTAAAACAAAACGATTTCAAATGAATACATTTTTTACAGGTTGAAAGCAATAACAAAAATGGTTCTGTGTTAGACGTCCAGATCCTTCAAAGCATTCTTCTTTTTTCTTTCTTTCTTTCTTTCTTTTTCGTTCCCCTGCCAGAGCTTCGAGATTTACTAATGGTGAAATATTTGCGTATGGCGACTGCACCTCCCCCCCCCCCCCCCCCCCCCCCCGCGACACACCACCACACCCACTCCCCCCCACCACCCACACACACACACATCCACACATACACACACACCACCACACACTTACACACTTACACTTACACTACACACACACACACACACACACACACACACACACAACACACACACACACACACACACTACACACACACACACACACACACACACACACACACACACACACACCAATGAAACGTAAATACCAATGGCCAAAACAACAGACAGCATTATATGTAATTATAAACCAATCAAAAAGACAATATAAGCCAATAAATACAACAATATAAGAACATAACAAAACAACAAAAACAAAGAAGACATACTAAGACATACAAACAACAAAAAACCACTACCACCACCACTACCACCACCACCATCACCACCACCACCACCACCACCACCACCACCACCACCAACAACAACAACAACAACAACAAAAGGAAACAGAAGTGAAGAAAGCCTCCAAATTACGCCCTGGATTACTCTACACAAAATTGCCGCGGAAGAAGCAAAATTACCTTCGGAGCCAAGTGATAGTCCTTTCCGCGGACTGACCTAAGAGAGATGTGTGGGCGTGTCTCCTCTCCTCCTCACCATCACCATCCCTACAAATTGACCTGTCCATTTTCGTTAGCGGAGTGAGTCCATCTTTCTATGGAGGATGTCACCATTCTCTCTGTGTCTCTGTCTCTGTCTCTCTGTGTCTCTGTCTGTCTGTCTGTCTGTCTGTCTGTCTCTGTCTCTGTCTCTGTCTCTGTCTCTCTCTCTCTCTCTCTCTCTCTCTCTCTCTCTCTCTCTCTCTTCTCTCTGTGCTGTGGGAAATATGGTCTAAAGAAAGACGGCTGTGGAACTATTTCCGGCTGACAATTTGTTAGTTTAGTAACCTCTAGTTTACTATCGTGTTAAAACCTTTTTTTTTCTTTTTTTCTTGATTTTTTTTATACGTCTTCTTGTGTTTGTTGTTGTTGTTGTTGTTGTCGTTGTTGTTGTTGTTGTTGTTGTTCTTGTTCTTGTTGTTGTTGTTGTTCTTCTTCTTCTTCTTTTTCTTCTTCTTCTTCTTCTTTTACTTCTTCTTCTTCTTCTTCTTCCTCTTCTTCTTCTTCTTCTTCTTCTTCTTCTTCTTCTTCTTCTTCTTCTTCGCAATTCTTCGCAATTCTTCTCTTCTTCTTCTTCTTCTTCTTCTTCTTCTTCGCAATTCTTCTTCTTCTTCTTCTTCTTCTTCTTCTTCTTCTTCTTCTTCGCAATTCTTCTTCTTCTTCTTCTTCGCAATTCTTCTTTGCAATTCTTCTTTGCAATTCTTCCTTGCATTCTTCTTCTTCGCAATTCGTCTTCTTCTTCGCAACTCTTCTTCTTCTTCTTTGCAATTCTTCTTCTTCTCCTCTTTCTTCTTCTTCGCAATGTTCTTATTCTTCGAAATTCTTTTTCTTCTTCTTTGCAATTATTCTTTGCAATTCTTCTTTGCAATTTTTTTCGCAATTTTTCCTCGCAATTCTTTTTCACAATTCTTCTTCTCCGTCACAATTTGTCGTCGCAATTCTCCTTCTATTGCGGTTGCTGCTACTGCTACTACTGCTGCTGCTATACCCTCTCCTCTTCACTTGATATAAACTGTGACATTATTTTATATAATTATTATTGCTCTGTTTCATCTCTGATTTAAGCAAGACAAGATTCAGCAGAAAAAAAAAACCCCAGATGACCTATTGTTTCTAACGCTTAAAAGCTGATGAAATTCTATACAGTTATTACATATCCTTTTAATCGCTTTGTGAAAACTAATTCCTAGCATATAAACTCGCCCACTTCAGGTAACAGTTACAGAACAAAACCAAATACATCAAGTGGCCTATCTATTACCCAAACATAAACAAAACTAAACAAAACCCACAGCCAAAATTTCTTCAACCAACTGCAAGTGGATAAAAGTAAGATAAGGTAAAGGTGTCCCATAACCTAGGAAGTCGTAAGGGAGCGAGGCATCAGAGACCTCAGCTTCTCTAGGGGGCCAGCATATTGAGGGCAGCGCCCATCTCCTCTCCCTCGCTGCTTTACCTTCCCTAACCCTAAAGAGGGCAGGTACCCATTTACAACTGGGTGAACTGGGGGGGACTGTACTGAAGCCAAGGCGCGCAAACGGTCACCCATCCAATTGGTAACCACGCTCAACGCTGCTTAACCTTAGCTAGGGGACAGTGAGCACTCTGACCACTGACAATGTGGCTTGCTGTAAAAAAAAAAAAAAAAAAAAAAAAGCACATTAATGCTTATTCCATTATCCTCGATATAAGAGAGTAAACAAATAACCAAAATCAAATGCATATACACACATGACACCCCCCCCCCCCCTTCCACCCCACACCCCCCTAATATCTCAATAATGACACACACCACAGAACAACACCAATCCCACTCTCACTCAACAAAAAGTTTCCAAAACACTACTCTTCCCACTCTTGTCTCTGAAAAAGCCACAAGGCACCATACCAGTCCCCTCCCCCCCCGCCCCCACCCCCCTCCAAAACAACCCCCCCCCCACCACCACCCACCACCCCTACACAACAAAAACCAACCCTATCAAATGGCCTATGGGCTACACACAGAAAACTAGCGGAGCTAACAACTCTAGAACGAACGGAAATCAGACCCCACAAAGTGATGATCAAAGCAAGCTGTAGCAGGGGGGCAGGATAGTATGATAGGAGGAAGTGTGTGTGTGTGTTTGGGGTGTGTGTGTGTGTGTGTGTGTGTGTGTGTGTGTGTGTGTGTGTGTGTGTGTGTGTGTGTGTGTGAGTGTGTGTGTGTGTGTGTGTGTGTGTTGTGTGTGTGTGTGTGTGTGTCTGTGTGGTGTGTGTGTTGGGTGTGTGTGTGTGTGTGTGTGTGTGTGTGTGTCTGTGTCTGTGTGTGTGGTCTTATGTGTTTGTGTGTGAATATGTGTGTGTGTGTGTTTGTGTTTGTGTGTTGTGTGAGAGAGAGAGGAGAGTGTGTGTTGTGTGTGATGTGCGTGTGTGTGTGTACGTGTGTGTGTCTGTGTATGTCTGTATGTATGAGTATGTGTGTGTGTGTTGGGGAAAGGGGGGTTCTGATCAGATGCAGCCAGCTAGATTGATGTGTTTTACTTTCACTAGTTAGTTGGAGTGTGTGTGTGTGTTTTTGTTGGGAATATTTTAATCACTAGTGGTTTCTTGTTGTGTGTGTTGGGAAAAATAGTGTGAGAAATATTGCACTGTTAGAGTGTTTGTTTTTAATTATTAGTTGTTATATGTTTTGTCGTTATTATGTCATAGTGTGTTTTTTTAGTGTGGGGGATGGAGTGACTGAATTCATTGCACCTATTTAGTTTAGAGTGGTTTTATTACAGTGTCGTTTGATTGTTTTCTTTATGTCGGTATCTTATAAATCCAATAGTGTTTTGTTTGTGTGTTGGGGAAAATTAATGTAAGAGAATTTTGCACTTTTTGTGTGTAGGTTGGTTGAGTACAATGTCTTTTTATTTTATATATTTATTTATTATTTTATTTTATTATACCCTGTTTATGTCACAGCAGATTTTTTTCATGTATTGGCTCTCTCCTTTGCAAGAGCATGTCGTCCACAAATGCAGAACCTACCCATTTTTTTTCTTCTCTTTCCTATAGCAACTGTATTTGTTTCCTACAATGAGAGGCATTTTTTCTACACATTTTGCCAGGACAAACCCCTTGTTGCATGGGTTCTTTTACATGTCTAAATAATGATGTAAACACACGGAACCTCGTTTGTCGTCTCATCCGAAAGACTAGCACCCAGACCATCACTCATATCTAATGGATGAGGGAAAAGTTTTGGACCCAAACGGGATTCGAACCACCACACATTCCGACCCAGACTTTTCGATTTCTAGGCAAGGCGCGTTACCTCTAGACCACCCCACCGATACGCCTGATAGTCTGATAATGGCTGCCCCTCCCCACCCTACTTTCCCACTCTTTTCTGTGGTCAGTGGTCCCTCTCTTGAGAAGCAGAAATGTGTACTGAAGCATACAGGCCTGAATTACACAGAAACAGGTACAAAAATTGTCTCCGTTGCCTTTGATCATAATTATTTAATGCTTAGAGTTGGGAATCTTAAACATGCATGCACATGCATAAACACACAAATACATATATGGAATGTGTGCATACGAGTATGTGCACAAACACATGCACATGGGCGTGCACGTACATGCGTACATGCATGCACACACACGCACCACATGCACACACGCACACACACACACACACGTGCGCGCACACGCAGACACACACACACGCATGCGCACATGCACGCGCCTACACACACACCCATATGTACACACTCACACCCTCAAACACAACACACACACACACAACACACACACACACACACACACACACACACACACCACCACAACACACACCACGTGCGCGCGCACACATACACATGCGCACACGCACGCGCGTATACATACACTCATCCATATACACACACACATCCACAACCCCCCCCCCCCCACACACACACACACACACACCAAATGACCCTCAGAGCCACACCAATCAATTCCACCCACTCTCTCAGAATGATGGTTTCTACTCAGTGCTTTACGCACTGTCTCTGAATAGCTAGCCACAAGGCACCAGTCCCCCCCACCCCCACCCCCTTCCCTCTCATCCACCCCCACCCCCACCCTACACAACAAAAACCAACCCTATCAAATGGCCTGCATGCGGATTCCCTGAAGAAAATAGCAGAGCTTACAACTCTGGAACCAACTAAAAGTAGACCCCCCCCCCCCACCCCCACCCCCAAAATTGGTCAAACCAAAGGGATGGATATATAGGGCGGTTGAAGGTGTGGGAGTAAGGTGGGGGAGGGGGTCTCTGATGAGACCCAGCCAGTATTTTTATTAGTTTATTTATCTATTTATCTATACTTTTATATCCAGGATAATGGAATAAGCACTCATGTGCTTTGTTATATCCAATCCCCGTGTGTATGCAGTTTTTTCATTCTTGTCATCTGTTTCCCACCGGCATACAATCGCCTACTCTTACGAAAAGCGGAACAGGATTTTACGTATGCGCAAGATGTTATGCGTGTGTTTGCACACAGGGCCTCGGTTTACAGTCTCATCCGAAGGACTTGTGGGGAGAGTGGAGTCAGCACTGATGTTAACTCCAGGGGAAAAATCCCCGCGAACGGGAATCAAACCCAGGTCGTTAAAATTGCGAGCTCAATATTCTGACCACTATGCTCTGATTGATGTGTTCACTTCCACTACTCTTGAGTGTGTTCTGCATTGTCTGGAGATTTTTCAGTAGTGTTTTTATGGTGTGTGTGGAAAAGCATGTTGAGAACCAAGCTATTTTGTGTAGTCTGGCTACTACAGCGTCCCTGAAGATGCACAGACAACTGCAAAAAAACCCACTTGATTCTGTAAAGCAGCACTCCAATCTGAAAACAGACCGTGAAGATGACAGAAATATGAAGACATGTCTTGCATATTTTTGTATTTTGTATTTTGTACCACGTTATGTCACGGCAGATTTCTCTGCGTGAAATTCGGGCCGCTCTTCCCGGGGAGAGCGTGTTCGCCAAAGGTGCAGCGCCAATCCCATTTTTTTTCTTTTTCCTGCATGCAAATGTATTTATTTCCCTATCAGTGTGGCTTTCTTTTTTTTTTTTTACAGAATTTTGCCAGGGTCATCCCCTTTGTTGCCGTGGGTTCTTTTACGTGGGATAAATAGTGATGTGTAACACACGAACCTCGGTTTATCGTCTTAATAGTAAATAATTATAAAAACAGGTATATGTAGATTAATAGATTGTTTGTCATGTTGGCCATGGACGAGGGTTTACTCGCAAATCATACATTATGGGGGCGGCATATTTTCCTTTATTTCATGGGTGGTTCATAGAGTGTAAATGTACACATTTTCAATTTCAGTGACATCAGAATCACTGCAGTGTAAAATTCAGTCTGAAATTAAGTATTATGATACTGATACAAATACGCATTCTTGCCAGCTAAAAATAATGATAATGATAAGCATGAATCAGGTGTATTCTCTGATTGTGTACACTATTGAAATAATGGCGTATCATCCGTCTCTCTTCCCATAGAGATTATTAGGTTTATTCTGGAAACGTAGGCCTGATGTTTGTCTGAGACTATATAGCAAGATACAGCAGAATAACATAACTATTCAATATGGGAAAAAACCAGCACAAACAGATGTGCACCCTTTAATAATGACCGAAACACACCAGCTTTCCTTTTCTATCCAAGACAGACCGTTGACAGTGTTCATTCTATAATTATTCTACTCCGGCAGGGCCACAAAAAGAGGATTCAACAGTCTGCCAGAAATAGGAAATCAAGGCAGAATATACAAATCAGAGGTGAATTATCCCGCTACAATTGCAGAGCTGGTGGCGAAATTGCTCCCGAAGCCAGCTGAAAATAGCAAGTCCAGATTGCACAGACCCCGAGTCCTGTGTGCGTATTGGCTGGCCCCTTACTTAATATCAGAAGACAAATTGAGGGTGTCCGTTTCTGTTAGCTGTTAACTCCAAGGTGTCCATTTCCGTTAGCCCAGTGAGTTTATTTCCGTTAGCTCAATGTCCATTTCGTTAGCTTGATGGTGTCCATTTCGTTAGTGTAGTGGTGTCCTTATCCGTTAGCTCAATGTCCATTTCCGTTAGATTAATATCCATTTCTCATTAGCTTAATAACTTTTCGTTAGCTCAATGTCCATTTCCGTTAGATGATATCCATTTCCAATAGCTTAATATACTTTTCTGTTAGCTCAATGTCCATTTCCATTAGTTTAATATCCATTTCCGTTAGCTGAATTCCATTTCCGTTAGCTTAATACCCATTTCTGTTAGCTCAGGTGTTCTATTCCCGTTAGCTCAATATGTTCCCCATCTTTGGAAGAAGAATGTTTCCATTCCTTTTGTTGCGTAGGGAAGCTAGTACATATATTCAGGAGACTGTCTCTTGCATTTTTTTTATAAACTCGGATTCATGTTCAATTGTTTTGTTCTCATTACACATTCCTGTGATCCTTTTAATTAAAATTTGCATAATTTACTTTTTCATTTTTTTTAAATTTTCATATGTTGTTGGTTTTGTTTATATTAAGTTTTAAAAAAGTCATTTACCTTACCTTTACCATTACAATATGAAACAGCTATGAAGTGTTCACTTATCTTTCAAAAAAAGTGTACAGAACAGAACAATGCATGATTATTGTGCCAGTGAAGGTGTGATAAATGCTTGTATGTTCATGTTACAAAACCATCAACTACTGTATTGAATTACAAGATCTTTTTACGGGAATAAGCATTGGCAACTCTGCACTAACGTTGACTTGGATTCGTAAAAATCCAATTCTATGATGCTGATGCTGATCGAGCTGATGAGAGGAGGAGGAGAGGACAGGATAACAGTGATAATATGTAACGATAACGATAATAATATAATAGTGATGATGATGATATGGTATTATTATACATTATCATTATCATTATCATTATTATTATTATCATCATCATCATTTTTATTATCTAGCAATAACAATAACAATAATAATAACCATGAATTTATATAGCGCTGAATCTTGTAAAGCAACAAATGCAATTTGTCATATACCACCCAGCTGTTACTGCTCTGTCACATCATGACAAATGTCCGGTACAGATGTAGCACTCTTTCATATGTATGAACAAACATCAGATGTAAATAGCGCACGACTGTCTCCCGAAAACGAGACTGGTGTCCCCAGTATTAATCATTTGGTCTGGCATCCTGCCAACAACTGGTCCTAGCTGCCGACAGCATGAACACTGCTCTTGGTTATTGTCTGTTGGTGTTTGTTGTATTCAGTGAAACAGAGGATGTCGTTATAGTTGTCTGCTGGTGTTGTTTCAGTAAAACAGATGATGTCGTTATTATTGTCTGTTGGTGTGTTGTGTTCAGTGAAACAAAGATGTCGTTATTGTTGTCTGTTCTTGTTTTGTATAGTGAAACAGAAGATGTCGTTATTGTTGTCTGTTCGTTGTTATAGTGAAACAGATGTCGTATTATTGTCTGTTGGCGATGTTGTGTTCAGTAAAACAGAAGATGACGTTATTATTGTCTGTTGGTGTTGAATTCAGTCAAACAGAGGACTGTCTTCACAGCTGTCATTATCATAAACACTCCTCTTGTTTATTGTCTGTTTTGTTGTGTTCGAGTCAAGTCAAAAACTATTTAACCAACCTTGAAGGGGAATTACAATATTGACAGGCATATTGATACGAATGTATCAGTGAAACAGAGGACTGTCTTCATAGCTGTCATTATCATAAACACTCCTCTTGGTTCTTATCTGTTTTGTTGTGTTTAGTGAAACAGAAGACTTGTTTTCACGGCTGTCATTATCATCAATAACTCCTCTTGGTTACTGTCTGTTGCTGTGTCTTCACAGCTGTCGTTATCATCAACACTCCTCTCGGTTATTGTCTGTTGGCGTTATGTTCAGTGAAACAGAGGACTGTCTTTCGACGAGGTGACAGCCCAAATATGGCATGTGAGGTCGGCGGGGCTATAAACAACAGATTGGATTTGATTACAGGACTGCCTTCACAGCTGTCATTATCATAAACACTCCTCTTGGTTATTGTCTGTTGGCGTTGTTGTGTTTAGTGAAACAGAGACTGTTTTCACAGCTGTCATTATCATGTGGTCTAGACGAGGTCCACCAATAGGGAACTCATTTGTCAAACAATGGACTGACTATCTGAGTGTAGTCTGAGAGAGCAAGTGCTTGAAGATTCACATAATTATGTCCGATTCTCTCTCTCTCTCTCTCTCTCTCTCTCTCTCTCTCTCTCTCTCTCTCTCTCTCTCTCTCTCTCTCTCTCTCTCTCTCTCTCTTCTCTTTCTTTCTTTCTTCAGTCATTTGCCACATTCATCTATGTGTCTGGTCTATCATCATACCTTTGTATTTTGTAATTTATACCACTTTATGTCACAGCCGATTTCTCGCGTTGAATTCGGGCTGCTCTCCCCGGGGAGAGCACGTCGCCACAAGTGCAGCGCCTACCCATTTTTTTCTTTTTCCTGCATGCAACTGTATTTGTTTCCCTATCAGAGTGCCTTTTTTCTACAGAATTTTGCCAGGGTCAACCCCCTTGTTGCCGTGGGTTCTTTTACGTGCCCTAAATTGTGATGTGTAACACACGGGACCTCGGTTTATATCGTCTCATCCGAAAGACTAGCGCCCAGACCACCACTCAGGGTTTAATGGATGGGGGAAAAGTTTGGGCCCAAACGGGGTACAAACCACCGCACACTCCGACCCGGGCTTTTTGCTTTCTAGGCAAGGCGCGTTACCACCTAGACCACCGATCCATCGATACCTGCATTTCCTTCTTCTTTCCGAAGATACTGGCTGCTAGTATGCAATCAGTATGCAATAGTTCATTAGATAACGCGCTTTGATTTGAGTACTCTACAAAATTCAGCACTATATAAATCCCCTATATTGTCATTATTATCATAAGTGAGTAAGTAGTAGTAGTAGTAGTAGTAGTATAGTAGTAGTAGTATAGTAGTAGTAGTAGTAGTAGTAGTAGTAGGTAGTAGTAGTAGTGTAGTGTAGTGTATTGTTGTATGTTGTGTGTATGTTGTTGTTGTTATTGTATATTATTATATATTATATTATTATTATTATTATTAGTTGTTTTTTATTATTATTATTATTATCATTATTATATTATTATCATTATTATCATTATTATATTATTGTTATCATTGTTATCATCATCATTTTTTTTAATCATCATCATCATTATTAATATTATTATTATAACGATGAAGGATTTCATCTGCTTGGGAATGATAAAGTTGCAAGGTACATGACTTGCTGTCTTCAAATCTTATATTATTCAAGCACCTGCTGTGATGCTGAGCTGCAGATGCCAATGCACAAAAAATATTTCACTGCAGATTCTTTACCGTCTCATAATTCACCAAACATTAACTTCACGTGGTTTTTTTAAAAAAAATTGGTTGTGGTATATATAACACCTAATACGATCACCACAGTGATTTGAATAAATAAAGTTGCTGCAGATAATATTCTTTTATTTAGTTTCTAGTGTTGAAACTATTAATTGTCGTAGTTGATAATTACCAACACTTTTTTTTCTCTAACACGATGGCACAGATACACAATGAATAATAATAATATAAAAAATAAATAAATAACAGGAGTGTATGGGTACACCACGGAACACAGACAACACCATGTATCATATCTATCTGTCTATCTATCTATCTATCTATCTGTCTATCTGTCTATCTATCTATCTGTCTATCTATCTATCTGTCTATCTGTCTATCTATCTATCTATCTATCTATCTATCTATCTATCTATCTACTGCTATCTACTATCATCTATCTATCTACTATCATCATCTATCATCTATCTAGTCTATCTATCTATCTATCTATCTATCTATCTATTTTCGTATCATCTATCTATCTATCTACGTCTACTCTATTGTCTATCTATCTATCTTATCTATCTATCTACTTCTATCTGTCTATCTACCTAATATCTATCTATTGTCTATCTATCTATCTATCTAATCTATCTATCTACTCATTATTCTATCTAATATCTATGTCCCTGCACTCTATCTACTATCTACATCTATCTACTATCTATCTATCATCTATTGTCACATCACTATCTTCTATCTACTATCTATCTATCTATCTATATCTATCTAATCAATCTAATCTAATCTATCTATCTAACTAATCTATCTATCTACTATCTATCTATCTATCTATCTATCATCTATCTATCTATCTCGTAGCCTGGCGACCATGGGGGCACCCCCGAAGACTTGATAACCAGTTTCCTCCATTCCTCTCTCTGTTCTGCCTTTCTCAGGGTTTTTCTTGGAGGGGGGGGGGGGGGGGGGGGG
>CM060320.1:67270951-67278451 GCA_030674155.1 Stramonita haemastoma | reverse complement strand
GATTCCTTAAAACAACCTTGCCCTTAGAGACCAGACTATACCACTTTCACTCATATTATCAGACGGGAAAAGCCAGATTCTCTCTCTCTCTCTTTAGCTAAACAACAGCTCTAAGGTAATCCACTAGCTCCTGTAGCCTTCAGCAAAACAATAAGCCGATGGAAACAAATGAGAAAAAAATAGACTAAAAATAATGAGATTTTAAAAAGTCACAATGTTGTCTGTGGTACTGGAAGAATATATATACGAACAAAAAAAGCAGTTTTTTTATTCATCAAAAAAAATCAAGGGTTTTTTGTTGTTTATAAATCCAAGATGTGATCAGCCTTTAGATCTGGAACATGCTGTGCAGAAAAAGTCTATGTTGCTACGTCACTAGCCAGTATGACGTCGATAGAACAGCCACTGGAGAAAAAGTATCCCAAAATATCGGTTAAGCTTTCCAGGCAAACGAACGAAAGAGCATTCATGACCATAATTTATTAGAGAAACTATTGATATAGAAGGAGGCTGTTTCGTCCTCTGAAATAATAAACAGCTCTGTTTCTATTCTTCCAGCCTGAAATCTCTCTCTCTCTCTCTCTCTCTCTCTCTCTCTCTCTCTCTCCTCTCTCTCTCTCTCTCTCTCTCTCTCTCTCTCAATTTAATTAATTAATTAATTAATTACATTATTTTCTCTCTCAATTAATTAATTAATTAATTTCCTCTCTCTCTCTCACTCTCTCTCTCTCACACACACACACACACACACACACACACACACACACACACACACACACACACACACACACACACACACACACTCATCTCGTTGCTTCATACAATTTCTACAAATTGTAACATTTTTGGGGTGGCCCGAGGTGCTGGGGTGGGAGAGCTTGCGGTAGCGTGGGACCTCCAACCGACTTCATGGTTCGCGGCTGCAAGTCCTGATATCAGCTTTGCTGGAAAGGACTATAATTCTACTAAAAGAAGAAGAACACACACACACACACACACACACACACACACACACTCACACTCTCACTCGAGAGAGAGGAGAGAGATAGAGAGAGAGAGAGAGAGAGAGAGAGAGAGAGAGAGAGAGAGAGAGAGAGAGAGAGAGAGAGAGAGAGAGAGAGAGAGAGAGAGAGAGAGAGAGATATTATTTATTTATTTATTTATTTATTTATTTATTTATTTATTTATTCTCTCTCTCTGTGCGTGAGCATTTCTGTATACCTGTCTGAATATTTGTTGTATAAAATTTATTTGACTTACTGGCCCAGTTCAAAAGCTTTGTCACTGACTGTTTTTAAGCTATATACTAAGGTCTGTGTTAAAATGGTGTTATGCATCATCCGTTAAGATGTTATATTATAGAGAATGCCTTCACCCTTGACAAGATCTTGGCGTAGCAACTTGCACTTTAGTTTTAAAAGAATTCAAATTCAAATTCAAAATACTTTATCATCTCAATACGAAACTCCTCAGAAGTCGGGGTGTTGCTGCTTAAAGGGTGAGGTACTTTGAAAAAAAAGCGCCATACACGCTAACTTCTCATCCAATGTGCACGCGAAGTCTCACTGTGATTCCCAGAATCCGTTGTCATGAGTGAGACAGAAGGCATATTCTAATTGCTGGGTACCCCCCCCCCCTCCCCACCATGCTGCCCACCTCCCCCTCCCCCCGTCCAAAGGTATAAACTGTGGATTTCGTGACAACAACAGTTATCTGTTACTTGTCTGTTTGACAAATGTCTTCGTCTGTGTCTATATTTATGTGCTTGCTATCATATTCTTGAAAGCAAAGAAATAAATCTTTTCCCATTAATGAGACCTGTCATTATGTCTTTTTATTATTTTTTTTTTTTAAGAATAACCACAAGGAAAAAAAGAATTGTAATAGCTTATGCAGAGTAAAAAACAAAACAAAAAAAAAAAACAAACAAACAAACAAATTTCCGGAGTTAACAGGTGAGACAGGATAGCCTAGTGGTCAGAACATTGCGCTCGCAATTTGACCACCCAGGTTTGATTTCCGTTCGAGGAGATTTTCCCCCTGGAGTTAACATCAGTGCTGACTCCACTCACCCCACAAGTCCGGATGAGACTATAAACTGAGGCCCCGTGTACGAACGCACGCAAGAACATCTTGCGCACACGTTAAAAACCTGTTCCGCTTTTCGGAAGAGAAAGTCATTGTATGCCGGTGGGAACAGATGAAAAAATTGACAAAACTGCATACACATGGGGACTGGATGTAAAAAAAAAGAACAAAAAACACATGAATGCTTATTCTATTATCCTCGATATAAAAAGAATAAATAAATGCATAAATAAATGAATTAATAAATAAATAAATAAATAAATAAATAAATAAATAAATAAAATAAATAAGAAAAAGCAAAGGAGTAGTCTAGCTGTTTTTTTTCTCTCGTCATAATAATTTATAGACAATGCTAGACATACAACTAGGCATTACCACGTGCTTGTTTCATCATATCACAATTATGCATGCAAAAGAGAAGATCTAGGTTAGCAAAGAAGCAAACGAAAAGTGGAGAAAATAGAACTCTTCTTGAAAACCTGGTCACCTTTAAAAAATAATATAAAAAAAGGAAAAGAAAAAAGTCCACAAATGTATCATTCGTTATATGCATCCGGTAGTTCATGCAGTAGATCTGAGCAGAGAGAGAGAGAGAGAGAGAGGAGAGAGAGAGAGAGAGAGAGAGAAGAGAGAGAGAGAGAGAAGCTTTTCATCCAAGGCAAGATAAACTCCTTTGATCTGGAACACGCTGCGTAGAAGAAACGGATGGAACTACGTCAATAGCCACAATGACGTCAACAGCACAGACTCTAGAGAATGAAGTTTAGAAAGAAAAGAGAGAGAGAGAGAGAGAGAGAGAGAGAGAGAGGAGAGAGAGAGAGAGAAGAGAGAGAGAGAGAGAGAGAGAGAGAGAGAGAGAGAAGAGAGAAAAAAAACTTAAAAGAAAAAAAACTTGATCAAACTTCAAGACAAAAGACAAAAAGGTTGAGACCCCCCTCCTACCTCCCTACCGCCCCCCCATCCACCTCCCCCAACCTCCAAGAACCCCTCCCACCCCCCACCCCCCAAAAAAAAAAGATCCACAATAACAACATGCAAAACCCAAGACCACAACAAAGGTAGTTTTAGAAAAATGGGATGACTCTTGAAACGTTTTGTATCTTTTTTATCTTCTTCTTTTTTTATTTTTTTACCTGATGCTGTGTCTGTCTTTGTTGCTGTCTTTTTTTGTTTTCTCTCCAATTTTAGCTAAGTCAGTCAGTCAGTCAGTCTGTCTGTCTGTCTGTCTGTCTGTCTGTCTGTCTGTCTGTCTGTCTGTCTGTCTGTCTGTCTGTCTGTCTGTCTCTCTCTCTCTCTCTCTCTCTCTCTCTCTCTCTCTCTCTCTCTCTCTCTCTCTTCTCTCTCTCTCTCTCACCACACACACACACACTGGAAGATAAGCAGACCTATGTATACATGTGAGTGCGAATTTAATGCCGATATAATATTTTATTTATGAAATTCTTGCCCTTGTCTGTTGCAACCCTCCCCCCCCCCCCCCCCCCCCCCCCCCCCCCCCCCCCCCCCCCCCCCCCCCCCCCAAATTCAACTCATTATTAATGTTTTATGGCCTAAGACCCAATTATTAATCTATTTCAGACCCACCCCCACCCCCACTCTCTCTCTCTCTCTCTCTCTCTCTCTCTGTCTCTCTCTCTCTCTCTCTCTCTCTCTCTCTCTCGTGTGTGTGTGTTTATTTATTTATTTATTTTATTCTTTTATATCGAGGATAACAGAATAAGCAATCATGTGCTTTTTTTCATCCGGTCCCCGTGTGTATGCAGTTTTGTAAATATTGTCATCTGTTCTGTGCGTGCGTGCGTGCGTGCGTGCGTGCGCGTGTATGTGTGTGTGTGTGTGTGTTTAAAGGGCAAACCATTTTGTTCCAGATGTAAAGGTAGGGGGGTTAAAAGTATTGTCGCAGATGATACATAAGCTTGAAAGCAAAGAATATGTCCGTCAGAAAACCACAAAGGCACCACCACATCATAATGTAGATCTAGCTCACCCACACAACACGCTAGCAAAATGTTATGGCAAACTTCCCAGAACATCAAACTCATAATCAAAACATTTAAGACTAGCCTCAACTGGAGTGTGTGCTTTTTTTTTCTTCTTTTTTTTTTTACCCTTTTCTTTAAAGTGACGAAGTTAAATGTATGACGCATGAAACTAAATTCGGTCCATCCAGTATGAGAGTAAACCAAGAAGATCCCCTATGTTTTTATATCAAGGAAAATGGAATAAGCTCTCGTGTGCTTTTTTACATTCAGTCCCCGTGAGTATGCAGTTTTGTAAATCTTGTCATCTGTTCCTACCGGCACACAATGGCCTACTCTTACGAAAAGCGGAACAGGATTTAAAGTGTGCGCAAGATGTTCTGCATGCGTTCGCACACGGGGCCTCGGTTTATAATCTCATCCGAAGGACTTTAGGGAGAGTGGAGTCAGCACTGATGTTAACTCCAGGAGAAGAATCTCCAACGGGAATCGAACTCGCGTCGTCAAATTGCCAGCGCAATGTTCTGACCACTAGGCTGTCCCGTCCCTATCCGTGTGTGTGTGTGCATGCTCGTCTGTAAAAGTTGGTGTTTTTGTGTGCCTACATATTTTCCGCAGTGTGTGCGTGTATCCGTGTGAGTGTGTGAAAGTCAAAGCGTGTGTGTTGTGTGTGTGTGTGTGTGTGTGTGTGTGTGTGTGCGTGCGTGCGTGCGTACGTGCGTGCGTGCTTGCGTGCGTGCGTGCGTGCGTGAGTGAGTGTGTGTGTGTGTGTGTGTGTGTGTGTGTGTGTGTGTGTGTGTGTGTGCGCGCGCGCGCTCGCGAGCCCGTGACATAACAGATATGCATTTTTGAATTTTGTTTTTAGTTGTTTGTTTGGTTTTAAAGAATTGTATGACAGTTTAGCAAATGGACATGGACACATTAATGGATTAGAATGTGTAATGGGTTTTTTTTTAGTCCAGTTTAATCTAAATAATTATAGTTATAAAACTCTACCTAGAGCTAATTAAATTGTTTTCAGATCAAAGACGAAAAGAATTTTTTTTTAAAGATTCTGGACAGCAAAAGCTGTAGTGTTTCGCCATATTGGTTCAAAACATTTTTCATATAAGATTTTTGAAAATGACGTCATTGACTTTATGACGCATGAAGCTAACCCAGGTCATTCCCCTTCACATGAAGCTAACAGCCAACTGCTCTACTCGCTCGGCAAATAAGACTAGATTTGACCATACATCAACATGGGCCGTGAAAGGGCTTTTTTTTTTATAATTTTTTTTTTTTTTTTAATATCCGAATGAGACTATAAACTGAGGCCCCGTGTGCGAACGCACGCAGAACATCTTGCGCACACGTTAAAACCCCGTTCCGCCTTTCGGAAAAGCAAGCTATTGTGTGCCGGTAGGAGCCGATGTCAAAATTATTTATTTAAAATAAAAAATAAATAAATAAATAAAAGCACACAGGTGTGTTTAGACACCATCCCTGAGGAAAACTCGGGGAGTTGGAGTCCCCAGGGCGGTTTGGGGCTGTATATGGCAACGTTCTGGAGGCTCCTGCTACGGTACTGGAACCATTCGTATCGGTCATTGCCTTTCCCCAGAGGACCATTTCATTGGGGGGGGGGGGGGGGGGGGGGGGGGGGGGATCCTGCAGCTTGGGTAACAGTGGATCGGTGGTCTAGGTGGTAACACGCCTTGCCTAAAAAGCAAAAAGTCCGGGTCGGAGTGTGCGGTGGTTCGTACCCCGTTTGGACCAAAAAAAATTTCCCTATTCATTAGACCCTGAGTGGTGATCTGGGTGCTAGTCTTTTAGATGAAACGATAAACCGAGGTACCGTGTGTTACATATCACTATTTAGCGCACGTAAAAGAACCCACGGCAACAAGGAGGTTGACCCTGGCAAAATTCTGTAGAAAAAAGCCATTCTGATAGGGAAACAAATACAGTTGCATGCATGAAAAAAATGGGTAGGCGCTGCACTTGTGGCGACGCGCTCTCCCCCGGGAGAGCAGCCCGAATTTCACGCAGAGAAATGTACTGTGACGTAAAGTGGTACAAAATACAACAAACAAACAAAAATACAGCTTGCCCTCCATACTTACTTACCCAGGCTTTGCCCTCCAACTCCAAAGTTTTCCGAGACTGATGGGTGCCTACCTACTATTTATTCTTTCATATTGAGGATAATGGAATAAGCACACATGTGCTTTTTCACATCTAGTCCTCGTGTGTATGCAGTTTTGTAAATCTTGTCATCTGTTCCCACCGGCCCACAATGGCCTACTCTTACGAAAAGGCGGAACAGGGTTTAACGTATGTGAAAGATGTTCTGCGCGCGTTCGCACACGGGGCCTCGGTTTATAGTCTCATCCGAAGGACTTGTAGGGAGAGTGAAGTCAGCACTGATGGTAACTCCAGGGGGAAAACCCCCTTTAAACGGGAATCGAACCCGGGTCGTCAAATTGCGAGCGCAATGTTCTGACCCACTAGGCTGTCCCGTCCCCTGACATGATGAGAGTGGAGAGGCTGCCCTCGCAGAGAAAAAAATTCTGATGGAACTTAAACCGGTGCCGGTGGGAACAAATGACAAGGTTTACAAAATGCATACACACGGGGACTGGCTGTAAAAAAGCGCACTAGTGCTTATTTCATTATCCTCGATTATAAAAGAATAAATATAGAAAGAAATAAAGAGTGGACAGCCTTTCTTCGTAGAGAAAGAGAGATTTGTGATGGAAATTAAACAGCGCTATTAACAGCAGTCTGACCTAAGATACTACAGGGTTGATTTTCAGTCTTCTTTATCTGTCTGTCTGTATGCTTACTGTCTGTTGTTGTTGTTATGCGTTCCCAGCTTAACACTCTGGAGGTCGTCACCAGAATGTGCACTCTGACTCACTAATCCCACCTGGGGAATTCCCTGTGAGATTGAAATTGCACACTGAATGAGAAGTTTGCGTGTATGACTGTTTTCAAGTATCTCGCCAAATAGGCAGCCATACTCCAACTTCAGAGGAGCTTACTGCAAACCTGTAAAGGGGAGGGCAGGATAGCCTGGTGGTTAGAGCGTTGCGCATTACGCTAAAACTCGTTCCGCTTTTCGGAAGAGTAGGCCATTGTTTGCCGGTGGGGAAGGGATGACAAAATTTACAAAACTGTTTGCACACGGGGATTGGATGTAAAAAAAAAAAAGCACATAAGTGCTTATTCCTTTATCCTCGAAATAAAAGATTTTTTTTTAAACGAAAGAGATATATATATAAATATGTGATGCTCCACCACATAAGGAGTCGCATTGCAGCAGAGGTCAAATTTTAGTTATTGACATGCTATTAAATTGCAATGATATGGCTATACAATACAAAAAAACGATTTAAAAATCGGATAATTCTATGAAAAGTTATTATGAGTTGAAAAGGTAGACTACAGG
>CM060320.1:67260951-67263451 GCA_030674155.1 Stramonita haemastoma | reverse complement strand
TAGCGGAACAGGATTTAACGTGTTATTTTATATTTTGTATTTTTTGTATTTTGTACCACTTTGTGCACAAGGTGTTCTGCATGCATTCGCACACGGGGCCTCGGTTTAAAGTCTCATCCGAAGGACTTTTGGGGAGAGTGGAGTCAGCACTGATGTTAACTCCAGAAGAAAAATCTCCTCCACCGGACTCGAACCCGGGTGGTCAAATTGCCAGCGGAATGTCCTGACCACTAGGCTATCCGTGAGGTGTGTATACTGCAAAGTTTTCATGTTTAGTTTGCTACTGTTATTATTATTTTTTAACATGAAGTAGTTTATTGTGTTTTGCTGTATAGTATTGGTTTGTTTTGTTAAGTCTCCAATCGTTCTCTTTTTGTCTTCACTGAAGATCATTTCAGAGCTTTGGGTTGTTGGTGTGTTGTTGTTGTTTTTTTGTTTTTTTTCGTGTATACTTCAAAGCTTTCATGTGCAGTTTGCTACTGCTTTTACTATTTTTTTTAATAATGAAGTATTTGTATTTGCTGTATACTATATACTATACTCTCTCTGTCTCTCTCAACCAAATGTGACGCTCCACCACGAAATGAATCGCTTAGCACATCACTCAATTTTGCGCTAGGAGCCATTAAATGCAGGTGGGGGTCAAGTTGTCAACTTTGAGATTTTGATTATTAAACCATATCTGTTATTCTACTTTGTAATGAAATATCAAGCCATAATTTTTATTCCTTTTGCTTTTAAATGTGTTTTGAAAATACCCAAGCCCTCATTCTGACAACTGTTACGAAAATAAATTTGCCCGTTTCTCATTTTGTCACATCCTGAAGTCTATCATTTCAATTTGTAATAACTTTGCACAGAATTGTCCGATTTTCAATCTGTTTTTTGTATTGAATAGCCTTTTTATTGTTGATTAATAGTATGTCAATAACTAAAAATTGACCTCTTGTGCAATGCGACTCCTCATGTGGTGGAGCGTCACAAATACTCTTAAGTCCCTTTCTTCTTCTACCCTCTACTCCCACCACCCCTTTTGCATTTCTCCTCACCTCTTCATTTACAAACATAATATACCTGCATCGTGTTAACTGAATTTATCAACAACAACAAAAAGCCAAAATACCTGTAAATGACATGTACAGAGTTATCAATATCAAGTCACCACAGGACCACTATAGCCAATACCATCTTTTTTTTTATACCACTTTATGTCACAGCAGATTTCTCTACATGAAATTCGGACTGCTCTGCCTGACAGCGTGTCGTGGCCACAAGTGCAGCGCCACCCAGCTATCAATATCTGGTCACCACAGGCCCACTATCCCCGATATCATCAGCTTGCTATCTTCAGCCCCAGACCCTGTCTTTGATCTGCAAGACTTCATCCTTCTCCTCCCAGATTTCCCCTGTCCCTGTTTCCTGTCTGCTGTCAGGCGTAAAACATTTCTCTTTGCACAGTGCTAACAGGGACCCAGTTTAGCTGATGGCCCAATGAATTAGGGGGCGGGATAGCTCAGTAGTCAGAGCGCTCGCTTTCCCCCAGTCAAGTTATGCAGCATCGGGCATGGTTACCAGTTGGATGGGTGACCGTTTGCGCGCCTTGGCTTCAGTACAGTACCCCCCCAGTTCACCCAAGCTGTAAAATGGTTACCTGCCCTCTTTAGGGTCAGGGAAGGTAAAGCAGCGAGGGAGAGGAGATGGGCGCCGCCCTCGATATTCTGGCAATTAGAGAAGTTGAGGTCTCTGATGCCTCGCTCCCCAACGACCGCCAAGGTTATGGGACACCGTTACCTTTTACCTTACCTCAGTGAATTGCAGGAAGGATTCTGGAAGAGGAAAAGTGTCCTTGTTTTTGGAAATGTCTTCATTTACTGATACCTGCAGTTACGAAGCTTGTGTGATTCCATGTCAGTGGGATCAGAAAACTGAGATTGGAAATTGTCCAAGTGCATTCTGATGTTGTAACACAGCTGTCAGTTTCCCCCCACTTTCAGCTCCTCTCAGCTGCTAACTATTCCATCCCAGCCCAGATGGGGGCCAGCTGGTGCTAATTATAGCAGGAACTGACGACATTTGGATTAGGTAAAAAGAAAGGGCGCGCTAAATATCGCACTCTTGACTTGTATGGTGTTGGATTTGTGCGCTGTGGTAATCCAGATTCGTTTTAAGTTGCTCATCACGTAAAAAAGGAAAAGATTTCATTATGGACCGTAGTTGAGACTTAAGTGACATGATCGTATATGATATTATTTCCAGGATAATGGAATAAGCATTCCTGTCATATCATCATATCAGGGAAGCAATAAGTTTCAGACTTCTGTTCAGTCCATCAACCTGAAGAATCTCTATATGCTTATTGAACCAGCAAAGCATAAGATCACCCAATGGCTGGTCATTGATGTTACGAGGTTGTGTGTGTGTGTGTGTGTGTGTGTGTGTGTGTGTGTGTGTGTGTGTGTGTGTGTGTGTGTGTGTGTGTGTGTGTGTGTGTGTGTGTGTG
>CM060320.1:67253451-67255951 GCA_030674155.1 Stramonita haemastoma | reverse complement strand
TATGCTGGCCCCTGGAGAAGCTGAGGTCTCTGATGCCTCGCTCCCCTACGACCACATAGGTAATGGGACAGCATTTACATGCGTATACACACGAACAGAACAAAGTCATTGACACATCTGTATTTTCAGATACCTGCGCGTTCATAAAAGAAAAATCTCCTCCTTTAATTTACTCGAGACTAGACCTCTGCCAAGATTCAAACCAGCAGCTTCATGGATCCCAGGGATGGAAGTAAAACGCTCTATCCACTCGGCTGTGGCGTCCATCAGAAACACACCTAGACTGAGGCAAGAAAAAGAGGATTCGTTCGTTACAGAGGAAACCTTCCTTCAGCCATTTTTTTTTTTATAACATTATTTTTAATATAGTCTACATTTTTTAATATAGCCTACATTTTTTTAAAAATATAGTCTACATTTTTAAATATAGTCTACATTTTTTAATATAGTCTACATTTTTTTAAAAATATAGTCTACATTTTAAAATATAATCTACATTTTTTAATATAGTCTACATTTTTTTAATATAGTCTACATTTTTTAATATAATCTACATTTTTTGATATAGTCTACATTTTTTTAATATAGTCTACATTTTTTAATATAGTCTACATTTTTTAATAATTATAGTCTACATTTTTTAATATAGTCTACATTTTTTAATAATTATAGTCTACATTTTTTAATATAGTCTACATTTTTTAATATAGTCTACATTTTTTAATATAGTCTACATTTTTTAATATAGTCTACATTTTTTAATATAGTCTACATTTTTTAATATAGTCTACATTTTTTAATATAGTCTACATTTTTTAAATATAGTCTACATTTTTTAATATAGTCTACATTTTTTAATATAGTCTACATTTTTTAATAATTATAGTCTACATTTTTTAATATAGTCTACATTTTTTAATAATTATAGTCTACATTTTTTAATATAGTCTACATTTTTTACATAATTACACCACTTTCAGTCACGGCAGATTTCTCTGCGTAAAATTTTGGGCTGATCTTTCCAGGGAGAGTGCGTCGCCACAAGAGCAGCACCACCCAGTATATATATTGTTTTTCTTTTCCTATTTGCAACTATATTTGTTTCCCTGTCAGAGTGGCAATTTTCTACATAATTCTGCCAGGAACAACTCTCCTGTTGCCGTGAGTTCTTTTACGAGCGCTAGATAATTTTGTGTAACACACAGGACCTCGGCTTATCGTCTCATCCGAAAAAACTAGCACCCAGACCATCACTCATGGTCTAATGGAGGGGGGGGGGGGGGAATTTGAGCCCAAACGGGGTTCGAACCACCTCACGTTTCCCGAGACCCGAGAATTTGAGATGAAATAATTATTCCCCAAGTGAGTGAGAATGCTCCATTTTTATGGCTTGCCCTGGTTTATTGCGATATTAAGGATGGTACACATAGGAAACCCACCAAAGCCGAGGTTTCTCACAAATCAGATATAATAATATAGAAAAAAAAGCAGAAGGAAAAAAAAAAACCAAGGTCTGACCATCAATATTCCTTATCAGATGTGGTTGGATCTTTGTCCTGTCTGCGGAAGGGTAGTTATGGGTCAGGCTGAGTCCTGTAAACACCATCAGAGAGGGAGAGGAGAGAGAGAGGAGAGGGAGAGAGAGAGAGAGAGAGAGAGAGAGAGAGAGAGAGAGAGAGAGAGAGAGAGAGAGAGAGAGAGAGAGAGAGAGAGAGAGAGAGAGAGAGAGAGAGAGAGAGAGAGAGAGAGAGAGAGAGAGAGAGAGGAGAGAGAGAGAGAGAGAGAGAGAGAGAGAGAGAGAGAGAGAGAGAGAGAGAGAGAGAGAGAGAGAGAGAGAGAGAGAGAGAGAGAGAGAGAGAGAGGAGAGAGAGAGAGCAGACAGACAGACAGACCGAGACTGAGAAAGAGACAGAGACGGAGAGAGAGACAGAGACGGAGAGAGAGACAAGAGACATAGAGAAAGACAGAGACAGAGAAACAGAGAGAGACTAACACAAATTGTTCACTCCCAAAAATAGCTGGTTAAGTGATGTAGTGTGTGTATGTAGTTTGGGGGAGGGGGGTAGGGGTGGGTGTACCTTGTCAAGTATGACTGCAAAGTGCTGTTTTGAGATCCAGACTTTATAGATTGTGTTAAGGTTGTTGTTGTTTGTTTGTTTTTTTTTGGGGGGGGGGTTCATAGATTGTGTTAAAACATGGACAAAACAGCTCAGAAGCCTTAAACACATACCATTTTTTGCTCGTAGAAAAAAAACATCACCAAAAAAATTCAAAGAAAAGAAAGATTTTCTGGGTAAGAAAAAAAACATCCTTACCCAACTCAAAAGCAAACAAATACAGTATATAAAGAAAAACAGGGCTATTCCCTCCAATCCTCAATCTATATTAAAAAAAAAGTATGATCCAGTATTGCCGATATTTGCACACAGTTCTGGTGGTCATGTTCTGTACTTATCCGCAACAGTGTATGAATTATAGGCATATGGAAGGCAGGGGGAAA
>CM060320.1:67245951-67250951 GCA_030674155.1 Stramonita haemastoma | reverse complement strand
TCCTGCCCTAACTCAGTAACTGTGACCCTCATATCAAAGCTCTGATTATTCTGCAGCTTGTCACTAAAATTACCCTTCCTTCTTGTGACGGTCCTGAACGCTATCGTTGCTGGTTATTCCTGGGAGAGATCTGCGTTTATTAGGAAAGGAATGAACAGGAGTTATTTGAATGAATTATAGAGTTTTTCAGAAACATTCAGAAACTGCGATGGTTTCTTGTGATTATAGGGAGTTTGTTTTATGTTCCTCAGTAAAAGCTTCGAGGTTGGCCAATTGTGGAATATTGCGCAAGCTACTGTTTCAACACCTGCTAATAATTATACCTCCATTCTGACTTTGTGAATGATGTACAAACACGACACCAGTGTATCTTGTTTTTGTTGTTGTTTTTCTTTCGTTTTAGTTCGTCATACCGTCCTACCGGCAAGCAATGCCTACTCTTCTTAAAGAAAGAACAGGTTTATCTAACGTGTGCACAAGATGTTCTGCGTGCGTTCGTACACGGAACTTTGGTTTATAATCTCACCCGGTGGACTTTTCGGGGAGTGGATTCGGCACTGATGTTAACTCTAGGGCAAAATCTCCTCTAACGGGCGTTTCGGTGGTGGCTCGAACCCAGGCCGTCAGAGCGCGAACTCGACACTCTAACCACAAGGCAAATACGCCCCCTAACGAATCTTTGTTCAGTTACTGAGAAGGTGCTCCCCAGAGAATACTTCAGAAACAAGAGCATGGTGATAGCAGCAGGAAATTTAGATTATAGTACGTGCATTGTTGTGCGCTTTATGATTTTTTTCTGTTTTATTCTTAAGAAACATCAGGCCCTTTCTTTAGAATAGTTTCTCATTGTATAAATTATGACCTGATATGTTTTTGTAAATTTTTACTCGTTGATTTGATTTCTTCTAGACAATTATGGAATTGCCATCTATCATAGAAATTGTTATATTGTACGGTATACCATCTAATTTGCTACTGCTAAACTGTGCAAGTAAGTTTTACTCTTATAAACTTGTTTCGTGAACGAACAAAAAGTACTGGTTTATCCAGTACGCAATAAATATTTACATTATTGCTTTAGAATTGTTTTCTTACAATTCTGCAAATCCAAAAACAAAAAAAAGAAAAAGCCATAATTCCTACTTATCTTCTCTTCGCCAAGTGCCTATACACTTACCATTGATGTCTGTGATAACAAGTATCGGCGTCTGTACATGAGCTAAAGTTGTTCTTGTTTTCGTGGATCTCTGGTTTAACAATTGTTTCGGAAAAGTTTAAAGGAGAAACAGTATAATGGAGACACAAGACTGAACGATGGAGACTAAATGATGGCAGAGGGTAGGAATATATATATATATATTTTTTTTAAATTTATTTATTTTATACCACTTTATGTCAATGGACAATAACAAAGGTGAGGGGGGGGGAGGAAGAGAGAGAGCCAGACAGAGACAGAGAGAGACAGAAACACAGACAGATAGACAGGCATACACACACACACACAAACACACACACACAAACTCACACACACACGCGCACGCGCGCGCGCATGTACGCATGCACGCACGCACGCACGCACGCACGCATGCACGCAAAAAAAGCGAAAGAGACAGAATGACAGAAAAAGAGATAAAAACAGACAGACATACAGACAGAGAGATAGACAAATACACTAAGACACATTTCCACACACACACACACACACACACACACACACACACACACACACACACACACACACACACACACACACACACACACTCACTCACTCACTCACCACACACACACACACACACACACACACACACACACACACACACACACACACACACACACACTAACACACACACACACACACACACACACACAGGCAGGAAGACAGGCAAACAGACACACAGACACACAGACACACAGACAAACACACAGACAGACAAACGCACAGACAAACAGACACAGATAAAATAAGAGTTGTGGTTTTCAATAACAGGATATGATGATATTTACAGAATAGGATGGGGAATATTATGTCAGCGTAACGCCTACAATAAAATTATTGTGTTTTTGTCTGTCTCACACCTAGTGAGAATGGGAGTGCTACTCTGTGTGTGTGTGTGTGTGTGTGTGTGTGTGTGTGTGTGTGTGTGTGTGTGTGTGTGTGTGTGTGTGTGCATGTGCGTGTATGTGCGTGTATGTGCGTGTATGTGTGTGTGTGTGTGTGTGTGTGTGTGTGTGCGCGCGTGTGGTTGTGTGTGTATACGTGTGTGAGTGTATGTGTGCATGCGTGCGTGCGTGTGTGTGTGCGAGTGTTTATTTATTTATTTGTTAATTTTTATTATTTTAATTCTTTTATATCGAGGATAATGGAATAAGCATTCATGAGCTTTTTTCATCCAGTCCCCGTGTGTATGCAGTTTTGTAAATGTCATCTGTTCCCACCGGCACACGATGGCCTACTCTTACGAAAAGCAGAACAGGATTTAACGTGTGCGCAAGATGTTCTGCGTGCGTTCGCACACGGGGCCTCGGTTTAAAGTCTCATCCGAAGGACTTTTGGGGAGAGTGGAGTCAGCACTGATGTTAACTCCAGGAGAAAAATCTCCTCGACCGGACTCGAACCCGGGTCGTCAAATTGCGAGCGCAATGTTCTGACCACTAGGCTATCCGTCCCCCCTGGGTACTGGTTTGGCTGTGTGTGGGGGGAGGGGAGACACAGAGAGACAGAGAGACAGAGACAGACTCAGAGAGAGAGATACCCCCCTGAGAGAGAGAGAGAGGTGGGGGGTCTGCTGCATGGGTAACAGCTTGCCCTCCATACATACTTATCCAGGCTTTGTGCTCTAAAGACTAGAGCGCAACTTCATAGTCATCTAAGACTGACGGAAGCCTACAAATATTTTTGGACAAAAATATCGATGATAAGCAGTTTATTTTTCTGCCAAAGATTCGGCCTAAAAAGCGTTGCTGTCTCGTATCCAGTTACCCGGGAATATCAATATTCAATTATCAATCAATCAATCAAACAAGCAAATGAACAAACCATCTGATAATCAGTCAACATTAAACTCAATTATTAAAACAATATCTAATCAGTCAACCATTCTGCCTTTCCGTGCGCGTGCGTTTGTGCGTGCGTGCGTGCGTGCGTGTGTGTGTGTGTGTAAGTGTGTGTGTGTGTGTTTGTGAGTGTGTGTGTGAGTGTGTCTGTCTGTCTGTCTGTCTGTCTGTCTGTCTGTCTGTCTGTCTGCCTGTCTGTGTCTGTCTGTGTGGATGTGCGTGTGCATTCTCTGCCTCACAATCTCTCTGTCTCTGTCTGTCTGTCTGTCTGTCTGTCTGTCTGTCTGTCTGTCTGTCTGTCTGTCTGTCTGTCTGTCTGTCTCTCTCTCTCTCTCTCTCTCTCTCTCTCTCTCTCTCTCTCTTCTCTCTCTCTCTCTCTCTCTCTCTCTCTCAGTCTGTGCGCATGTCTGCAACAGGACTCCAGTGCTGCTGTGTTTGATTGACAGGAAGTGAACAGCCTATTTTTAGTTTCCCCTGATCACCCACTGATAGAAGCAGAGACAGGAGGGAAGGGGATGGAGGTGGGGGGGGGGGGGGGGCAAAATAGACAGGGGGGAGGGGAGGGAGGGAAAAGAGACAGAAAGGGGGGGGGGTGTAGAGAGAGAGAGAATGGTAGTGATTTGTGGAGAAGAGAGGAGGAACAAGAAGTGGACAGAAGTTAGCTGATGGATTGTAATAGGAGGCAGGAGATAATTTAAAATGAGGAGGGGGTGGGGTGGAGGGTGGGGGGGGGGTGGATGAATCAGGAAGGAGAGAGAGAGAGGGGTAGTGATTGCATAAGATGGTACTGTTTTGCTCTCCCTGAAAATTCAATAATGAAAAGCCAACACTAATTTTTTTTCCAGAGAATGTTCACCTTTCTTAGACAGCCGATGTTGATGATGCAGATCAGTTTGACCAAAATTATTTATGGAAATGTTATCGGGGGTGGGGGGGAGGTTGCCAGTGCGCTTGTACTCGTCATATTGACATGATGTCGTAAGGTATTGGGAAAGAATGTTGTCCGTTATTGGGGGATATTTTGACACCACGAATATTAAAGCTCTCCATACCAGAGGGTACGTGCATACCTGGAATAACAGACAGTAGACATCAGACTTGGGATGGTATTGCATAACCCGGTACGGGGATAGCTCAGTGGTCAGAGCACTCGCTTTCCCCCAGCCAAGGTTAAGCAGCATAGAGGTGGTTACCAATTGGATGGGTGACTGTTGGCCATACTCCACCATGTTGAACCAGGTTGGTAGAAAAAAAAAAAGGTTGGCCATACTCCACAGTTAAACCGAGGTGGCCATACTCCACAGTTAAAACCAGGTTGGCCATACTCCACCACGGTTGAACCAGGTTGATAGTAAAAAAAAAATGGTTGGCCATACTCCACAGTTAAACCAGGTTGACCATACTCCACAGTTGAATCAGGTTGGTCATACTCCACCACCCTTGAACCAGGTTGGTAGTAAAAAATCTGGTTGGCCATACTCCACCAGTGTTGAACCTACTTGGTAGTAAAAAAAACAACTGGTTGGCCATACTCTACAGTTGAACCAGGTTGGCCATACTCCACCACTGTTGAACCAGGTTGGTAGTATAAAAAAAACTGGTTGGCAATACTCCACAGTTAAACCAGGTTGACCCTACTCCACAGTTGAACCTGGATGGCCATACTCCACCACCCTTGAACCAGGTTGGTAGTAAAAAATCTGGTTGGCCATACTCCACCAGTGTTGAACCTAATTGGTTGTATAAAAAACTGGTTGGCCATACTCTACAGTTGAACCAGGTTGGCCATACTCCACCACCTTGAACCAGGTTGGTAGTAAAAAAAACAACAACTGGTTGGCCATACTCCACAGTTAAACCGAGGTGGCCATACTCCACAGTTAAAACCAGGTTGGCCATGCTCCACCACGGTTGAACCAGGTTGATAGTAAAAAAAAAAATGGTTG
>CM060320.1:67233451-67238451 GCA_030674155.1 Stramonita haemastoma | reverse complement strand
CACGCACGCACGCACGCACGCACGCACACACACACACACACACACACACACACACACCACACACACACACACACACACACGCACACACACACACACACACGAAAACACGACCCCAAAGTATATATGATATACTAATATCACTTCGAGTGAACAGACGTTGAACTGAAGAAAGTACACACACACACACACACACACACACACACACACACACACACACACACACACACACACACACACACACACACACACACACACACACACACACACACACACACGAAAACACGACCCCAAAATAAAAATAATTTTTACTCAATCAAAACTGTGAACGGTAAACAAATACTCCCCAACTTTCCTCCAAGAAAATAAAATAATGTCTTTACCGGATTCACACACTTCCAACGACACTAGCAAATATCACATTTTGGAATCTTTTGTCGGACCAGTTGCAGTCTGTACATTTAAATGAGCAGCCCACCTGATGAAGAAAAAGTCAGAGTCAGTTTCCACAGAAAAATTACCAAACCTGGAGAGAGAGAGGAGTTTAGTTCTTTTTCTCTGTTAAGCTTATCCATTTTAGGACCACAAGCGCTTTAGGACAAGGCAAGGTATGGAACATATTAATCAGAAAAGAAGGGAGATAGGGGGGGGGGGGAGGAGGAGTGGAGAAGTGAGGGAAAGGAATAGAGAGGCAGCAGGTAGGGAAGGTGACAGCACAAAGGGTGGAACAGAATGATGGTAGTAGAGGGGGTGGGGGGGTGGGTGGGGGGGGGTGGATGGTGAGATGTGAAGGAGGGAAAGAAAGAGAGGGACACGGAGAGACGAGACTATGAAGAAACATCGTCTGTATGTGTTCAGAGAACACACACACGCGCGCGTGCGTGCGCACGCACACACACACACATACACATATGCACGCACGCATACGCACACACATACACACACACACACACACACACACACGCACGCACGCACGCACATACACATACACACACAGATATAATTTATTTGTATATATATGTATATACATGCACACACACATTATACACACACATACATACACACATACACACATACACAAACACATACACACATATACACACACATACACCCACGCACACACATACACACATTCACATTCACACACACACACACACACACACACACACACACACACACACGTACACACATACACACACATACACAGACACACACATACACATACACACACACATACACACACACATACACACACATACACAGACACAGATACACACACGAACACACACACGCACACAAGCACGCAAACAACACACACACACACACACACACACACACACACACACACACACACACACACACAGATTGTCTAAAAAAAACAAACAACAGTATTTCACAAAGAGCTATTGTTATCAGGGCCACGCAGAGACTGATGAATACCTGTGCTGCTATCTACTGATTATCACCTGTAATTAGCTCCACGCTACAGTCTTTTCGCAATTCTACCCAGATAAAAAGAAAAACAGCAACGACAACAACAGCAACTACAACAACAACAACAAAAAAACAGCAGCAGCGACAACAATAATAACAACAGCAACAATAACAACACTAATAACAGCAACAACAACAATAACAACAACAAAGTTTTGGGGTTTTTTTTACACCACAACACAGTATCCACCATCAGTACACACCCATCACAATATAAAAAGCAAATCAGCAATACCTCAGTCAGTTATAAAAGCACCCAAGTAAATTTATTTATTTATTTATCTATTCATTCATTCATTTATTATTTTTATACCACTTTATGTCACAGCAGATTTCTCTGCGTGAAACTCAGGCTGCTCTCCCCGGGGAGAGCGTGTCGCCACAAGTGCAGGGCCTACCCAGTTTTTTTGGTTTGGTTTGTTTTTCGCGTCTGCATCATAAAAGGTGGCCAAATTGCTATAACATACTGCTTGATTGAAACCAACATCAATGAAATTAAAAACTCTGTTTATCAAAATATTAAACACAGTTTTTAAGCTCATAAAAAGTAGCCAAATTGTTATATAACATGCTGTTTGATGAAACAAATATCAATCAAATTAAAACTCTGTTTATCAAAAATATCGACTACAGTTTTTTAAATCATTAAAGGTGGCCAGCCTTTCCTATGCTTTAAAAAATGCCCCATCCCTATTTCTACCTGACTCTAAAAACTTCTACTTCAATTCATTTCAGGGAGCAGGACAGCTAAGTTGTCAGAGCGCTAGCTTTCCTTCCCCAAGTCAAGTTCAGCAGCATCGAGCATGTTTATCAATTGGATGGGTGACCGTTTGTGCGCCTTGGCTTCAGTACAGTCCCCCCCTAGTTCACCCAGCTGTAAATGGGTACCGCCCTCTTTAGGGTCAGGGAAGGTAAAGCAGCGAGGGAGAGGAGATGGGCGCCGCCCTCAATTATGCTGGCCCCTAGAGAAGCTGAGGTCTCTGATGCCTCGCTCCCCTACGACGACAAAGGTCATGGGACACCTTTACCTCTTTTTTTTTACCTTTACCATTTCTTCTACTTCTAAGAACCAATCACCATAACCAAGGACACTGCCAGGGGGTGGGGGTGGAGGGATGAATTGTGTTGACCTGTACACTCTCAAAGCAGATTCCCTCTAATCAGCTAGACAGACTGACCTTGGCTGAAGTTTGACCATGGGGAGGGCTTTTCTTCAATGGGTGTGTGGGGGGGGGGGGGAGCAGGGGGGTGAACAATGTCAATCAGTCTCTCCCGAAAAGCTTGCAATTGCCCTCTTCCCTGTAGTATAGTAGAGAGCAGACCTTTTATCTGAGGTGTCTAATGGTTAAACAGCAACAGCAGCAGCCTCTGTGTGTGTGTGGAGGTGGGGGGGGGGGTGGAGTGGGGGGGGGTTCGTGAGTATGTGTGTGTGTGTGGGGGGGGGGGGGGGGGGTTGTGTGTGTGTGTATGTGTGTGTGTTTGATTTTGAGTGTGTTTTTGATTTTGTGTGTGTGTGTGTGTGTGTTTGATTGTGTGTGTGTGTTGTCTGATTTTTTGTGTGTGTGCGCGTGCGCGCGCGCGTGCGTGCGTGTGTGTGGAGGGGGGGTGTGCGTGCGTGCGTGCGTGCGTACGTGTGTGTGTGGGGGGGTGTGCGTGCGTGCGTGAGTACGTGCGTGTGTGTGCCTGCGTGTGCCTGTGCGTGCGTGCGTGCGTGCGTGCGCGCGCGCGCGCGCGCGCGTGTGTGTGTGTGTGTGTGTGTGTGTGTGTGTGTGTGTGTGTGTGTGTGTGTGTGTGCCTCTGTGTCTGTGTCTGTGTCTGTCTCTCTGACTGTCTGTCTGTTTGGCCATTGGCCCGATAAATCCAGGGAGAGCTGTGTGGACCAGGTTGAAATTTTAGCACCCATGTCCTGGGAGCACTTTTCACAGAATGCAGAGATCGGCTTTTAGGATGGCGGGGGGGGGGGGGGGGGGGGGGGGGCGGTATTTGGGGGAGGGGGGCGGTATTTGTCCTTGCCACTAAAAGGTGATAGGAGGTCATTGAAAAGGTCACTGCTCTCTTCGCGGCTGTTCCCTCAGTTCTAAATCCGTTTGATTTATTTTATTATTGAATTATAATAAGTATATTTGTTCTGTTTTGTTCGGGTCAGTTAGGTGTTATGTTATGTTTGTTGAATACGTAGGCCCTATCTTCTTTTGGCTTAAAAAAAAATATATCAATGTATCTAGTGGGGATTATGCATCTGTTGAATATCACCTATTTCTTTTCTTGAATCATATGTTGAACTTTTATTGTTGGTGATGGTGTTTTTTTCTTATATTCTTATTTTTGTTATATTTTGTTGTTATTGGGGGGTTTGTGGTTTGTTTGTTTTTTTCGGGGGGGGGGGGGGGTGTTTGTTGGTTGTTGGGGTTGGAGTTTTTTGGTTGCTTTTGGGGGGAAGACTGCTATTCCCTAATCAGGGCAAGAGCTGGATGAAAAAAGTATGTGCATGCTTACTTTGTTACCCTTGGAAAATAAAGATTATTCATTCATTCATTCATTCATTCATTCATTCATTCATTCATTCATTCATTCATTCATTCATTCATTCATCCATTCTCTCTCTCTCTCTCTCTCTCTCTCTCTCTCTCTCTCTCTCTCTCTCTCTCTCTCTCTCTCTCTCTCTCTCTCTCTCTCTCTCTCTCTCTCTCTCTCTGTCTCTCTCTCTGTCTCTCTGTCTCTCTCTCTCTCTGTCTCTCTCTCTGTCTCTCTCTCTCTCTCTCTCTCTCTCTCTTCGCTCTCTCTCTCTCTCTGTCTTCTCTCTCTGTCTCTCTCTCTCTCTCTCTCTCTCTCTCTCCTCGCTCTCTCTCTCTCTCTCTCTCTCTCTCTCTCTCTCTCGCTCTCTCGCTCTCTCTCTCCCTCTCTCTCTCTCTGTTTAGGTTTGTAGAACTTTTTTTTTTAACTCTATTGTTTTCTTTATTTCTTGAGATTTCTTTGCCTAATTTTTGTTCAGGTTCTTTTCCATTTTTTTCTTCTTTTTCTTTACTTACATCTGCAAAACTTTTCCAGATAGTCTATTATTTTCTTTTTTAAGAATGTTTTCCTAAGGTTTTGGTCTAACTTTGTATATAAGCCCTGATTGTTGCACTCACTGAATTTTGTGCGCTGTTTCTTTTTCATAAGATTTTTCCTCTTTTTTTTCTTCTTCGTTTTCTATTTTCTCTCCGACTTTTTCCTTCATTTTCATTCCTTTTTCTTTCTTCATTCATTCTTTGATTCCTTCGTTTTTTTCCTGCTTTTCTCCTCCTTCTTGTTTTTATTTTTATTTTTATTCATCCATTCATTCATTCATTCATTCATTCATTCATTCATTCATTCATTCATTCATTCATTCATTCATTCATTTATCACTCACTCATTGATGCACTGAATTCTTCAGCAAGTCGTCTGTCTTCTTACTGATTATGTTCCTTCTGTTTCTGGTGGGGGTTTTTTCTTCTTCGACTTCTACCTTTTCTTTGATTCATCAA
>CM060320.1:67218451-67228451 GCA_030674155.1 Stramonita haemastoma | reverse complement strand
AGAGAGAGAGAGAGAGAGAGAGAGAGGAGAGAGAGGAGAGAGAGAGAGAGAGAGAGGAGGAGAACACTGAACACTGAACACTGAACACTGAAAAGTTTTATTGTACATCTGCCTTAGGCCACTATACAAAACATGTTTGAGGCAGGGGGAAGGTAAACATCATCGCGGAAAACATTTCCATCTATTCTACAATTCCAATTTTGCAAGTACATAAAGTCACACTCAATGCCCTCTAGTTATCATCAACCCCATCATCATTATCATGTACATAATCACTGCCATCAGCATCTTCATTATCTATATCTGCAGCTGCAGCAAGTATATCAACATCACCATCATTACTTTTATCCTCTACGTCATCATCTTCAAAATCATTCTCTTCATCACCTGCACTATCATCATCGTGACTATTATGTAGACACTGAAGATCATGATCGTGACGATGATAATTATATAGGTTGAAGAGAGAGAGAGGAGAGAGAAGAGAGAGAGAGAGAGAGAGAGAGAGAGAGAGAGAGAGAGAGAGAGAGAGAGAGAGAGAGAGAGAGAGAGAGAGAGAGAGACAGACGACAGACAGACAGACAGACAGACAGAACAGACAGACAGAGCAGAGACAGACAGAGAAGAGAGAGAGAGAGTGAGCGAGAGAGAGAGAGAGAGAGAGAGAGAGAGAGAGAGAGAGAGAGAGAGAGAGAGAGAGAGAGAGAGAGAGAGAGAGAGAGAGAGAGAGAGAGAGAGAGAGAGAGAGACGAGAGAGAAGAGGAGAGACGAGAGAGAGAGAGAGAGAGAGAGAGAGAGAGAGAGAGAGAGAGAGAGAGAGAGAGAGAGGAGAGAGAGAGAGAGAGAGAGACTGAGAGTGGATCGATACGCAACACCTAAGAGAGGACGACTTTTGCCTTTATGAAAATCAATAGCATGACAGAATATTCCAGCCAGGTTTCTTTGACATTGAAAGAATTGAAGTATGTGTTTAATGTGGAAAAGATGTGTCCTAGATGCTGAGCTCTTTCTTGTGTGTATGATATGATAAACGGGGGAGCAAGTTTACATCATTATAGACCTTGTTCCCAATGAACAATTAGTCATCTTAAAACCATTTTGTTTTTATTTATGATCTATTTGCCTTTTTTTTTCTTTTCCTTTTTTTTTTTTTAGCTAAAAATATCTTTCACCAAGTTTTAAGCAATAAAAGAATCATATTTCAACCACACCTGAGCTGAGAATGAGAGTAATAAAAGGAATTATTATTATTATTATTATTATTATTATTATTATTATTATTATTATTATTATTATTATTATTATTATTATTATTATTGTTGTTGTTGTTATTGTTGTTATTATTATTATTATTGTTATTTATTATTATTATTATTATTATTATTATAATAATAATAATAATAATAATAATAATAATAATAATAATAATAATAATAATAATAAATAATAATAATAATAATAATAGTGATGATGATGATGATGATGATGATGATGATGATGATGATGATGATGATGTAGGGAATGTCTATAGTGTTATATCTTGTAAAGGCAAATCAAGGCGCTAGCATTCAATCTATTCTTACACATGCAACCAATAACAATTAATGGTTTTAACAAATTCACACACACACACACACACGCACGCACGCACGCACGCACGCACGCACGCACGCCACGCACGCAGATAGATAGATAGATAGATAGATAGATAGATAGATAGATAGATAGATAGATAGATAGATAGATAGATAGATAGATAGATAGATAGATAGATAGATAGATAGATAGATAGATATAAATAACGATTTTACACTTTGGCAGGGTGATGGAAATATCGGCTGTTGAAAGCATAAAGAGATGAATCAGAAGGGGGAAGTACTTAACTTGTCTACCAGATGTATATGTTAACGCTCTTATAGATTTTCGTTGTAGTTGTCACAAACTTCCTATTGAGGTTGGACGTTTCCATAACATACCACGGGAGAAAGAGTGTGTTCAAAATGCAATGTGTTTTAATGAATGAATTTCACTTTATCATGGAATGTCCCCACTTTATACATTTATTACAACATTTTACTGATAATCATTTTCGTCAACCCATGTCCAATTATAATTTTTGTAGGCTGATGAAATGTAAATCTCGGAAAGATCTCCTGTCTCTCTTTAACTTTATAAGATTTGCAGGTGTTTCTGGATATTTTATTTGTTGACTTTCAAAAGTATCGATTCTGTCTTTTAAAGAAATCGATAGATTTAAAAAGATGCTTTGAGTTTTTAATGCTGTTTAACATTTTGTGATGAACTCTTCCTGTTCAGTTTAGTTAGTCTTGGGTGTACTGTTGTCAGGTTTCTTTTCTTGTTGAATTCGTTTGTAATCTTCTATACCCCAAAAAGGGGTGAAAGGAATTAAATCCTATATCTTGAATCTTGGAAATCTTCAAGTTTGAAATAAATGTCTTGAGGCTGGATTTAAAAGTGTCCTAAGTAGGCTTTTGGGGACGGGAGAGAGGGAAAGCGAACGACTCTCAGTCTTCTTTTTTTTTTTTTAACGAGGACAGTCATCTTTCAGCTACTTTTAAGTCAAGAATGATTAATTTCTAACCTTTATGTACAAAAAATGAGTCATTTTTAGCTCCTTTTGAGCCAATAATGTATATTTATTCAGCCACTTTTTGTGGTAAGAATGAACTTTTTTCGGCCACTTTTGTAATAAATGAATCATCTTTAATACAAATACTACAATGAACACGAGATGTAATGATAGAGATCTACATGAAGACAGTGAACATGAGATGTAATGGTATAGATCTACATGAAGACAATGAACATAAGATGTACATAAAGACATACAAGCACTACAGTAGGTAGGACCACGGCAGCCGCTAATGAGTAAAGCGTAGCGGAAAGTGGCAAATTAGATCTACTTTGCACCCAAATTTCTCCATCCAAATCTAAAAGAAAGCTAAAAAAAAATATACTAGTAAAAAGTTTAATGCATTAACTTAACGTCTGTAATATCATTTTGCAAGAATGATGACTGGATAAGTGCGAGCGATGATTTGATATCGGTAATAAACTTAAAAACTCGCCGCTACCGGAGCCTCACTGGCTGAAAACGCGACTCGGTGAATTTTCGTGCTTCGTCTTCCAACAGGATCTGTCACCCCTTCACTATACAAACCTATTCATAGCGCATACCATTGGAAAGAAGAAACTCTCCACTAACCGATTATATGAGGAAACTTTAGTGAATTTTTTTTTTAAATACAGTATAATGCGTTAAAAAAATCCCTACATTTTTCGGAAGTCGTAGAAATTTCCCTATTAATCGTACAAAAAAATCCAACACAGCGTTAAAAAGCTCGTTTTTTCAAGAACAAAAACCTCATTTCAGTTTATCGGTTATTTCCGTTAAATGACGTCTGATTCTCATTTGCATACAGCACCCCCCTTCTAACTGACCAAAATGGCGGCCTTAGCGAGTCTATACATAGATGCTTCAGACTTGGGAACGTCGATAGAGATTTTCGATGTGTACAGCGCATTTACACTCACATCTAAAGAAGTAAATGCTGTGCTTTTATTTTGTACGTAGTTACTATCGAATCTCGATGATTTTAGATTTAAAAACTTATCGTTGATCGCAAGTTTATCTCGCAAGTTTATCCCGGACTGGGATCGCAGGGAGCGAAGAACTAGGTCATCGAAGGGTGCTCTCAGAATTTATGAGCTCGCGTGAAATTTTTCTATTATAACAATAAATGAGGGTGATGATTCTATTCTAAATAGTTTCTAGTAGTGTTTGTTTTTTTCTTAGGATCTGTACTTTGTTATATCGTGCTGAAATGTTCGACGAAACATCGTGAAAACAAATGCAAGAATGATAACTCTTGCCTAGATCTAATTTCTAATAGAGATTTGGCCGATTTTGTTTACCGTTTGTTGTGTCTGTGTGCATGTAAGACCGCATTTTTAACAGAAATAGTGATTTAACGATTAGAAATCACTCCTGAATGCATCCATTTAAATTCATGCAAAACAAAACTTTTTTTTTTTTTTAATCAGAGCATACAAGTGCTAATCAAATTGAGTAAAACTTTGTTCTCTCTGTTGGTTTCACATTTTAAACAGTGCATGAACTTTCTTCACTTCTTTTTCATTAAGTTGTTTTGTTTCACCAAACATGTAGTTAGAAAGAAAAAAAACACAAGAAAAACTGAAAACTTTGTAATGATTTTATTGTGCACAAACAAGCCTATTCAATACTAATTTTTATCCACACACACACACACACACACACACACACACACACACACACACACACACACACACACACAGTCACACAAAGTCACACACACACAAATACTATATATATTACACACACACACACACACACACACACACACACACACACACACACACACACACATAAGATTCACACACACACTCTCACACACACACACACACACACACACACACACACACACACACACACACACACACACACACACACACACCACTCATACCTCTACAATTCATACTTGCATGTATGCACACTTAAATAAAATGTACAGACACTAAGAATACACACAGATTAGGCAACTCACAAAAATGTCCAAATATGCATTTTTAATTGTACAAGAAAAATGTTAAAAAATACAACACTAATAAGTCTATATCATACAGGCATTGCAACAGTATGTCACACAGTGAAAGATATTTCAGCAGAGGTCTAGGAGGTCTGTGATATATTTAGGAAGAAACTATGCAAAGGTTAAAATCACTGGGCACAAAAAGGATACATGCAACATCACAATGCAACATGTAAGCTCACCAGAAACCTATAAAAAAAAAATTAATAAAAGAACACAGATGATCACATGAGTACACCTATGATATATTGTACAGAAGATGCTTGACAAGACAAAGGGGGGGGGGGGGGGTGTTAGGGGAAAAAACAAACAGAATCACTTGGAATGGCCTTATAAAGACATGCGCATTGTTTCAAGACAAACATTTTGATAGGTGTACCATTTTTGTCAGTCAATTAGAAACATATATGATGTTAATGCCTATAAGGGGGAGGGGGGCTGAGTGTGTGGGGGGGGGGTGAGTGAGGGGGGGGACCAGAATAACTTGGAATGCTCTTTAAAAAGACTCACTGTTTCAAGACAAATATTTTGATAGGTGTACCATTTCTATCAGTCAATTAGAAGCTGAGATATGATGCTAATGCCTATTGAGGGGGGGGGGGGGGGGGGGGGGGGAGGAGGTGGAGGGGGGGAACCAGAATCACTTGGAATGCCCTTTAAAAAGACTCACTGTTTAAAGACAAATATTTTGATAGGTGTACCATTTCTATCAGTCAATTAGAAGCCGAGATATGATGTTAATGCCTATGGGGGGGGGGGGGGGGGGGGGGTAGAAGTGGAGGGGGGGGGAACCAGAATCACTTGGAATGCCCTTTAAAAAGACTCACTGTTTAAAGACAAATATTTTGATAGGTGTACCATTTCTGTCAGTCAATTAGAAGCTGAGATATGATGATAATGCCTATTGAGGGGGGGGGGGGGGGGGGGGGAGGGGGGGGGGGGGGGGGAGAGGGGGTGGAAGAGGAGTGGAGGGGGGGACCAGAATCACTTTGAATACCCTTTAAAAAGACTCACTGTTTAAAGACAAACATTTTGATAGGTGTACCATTTCTGTCAGTCAATTAGAAGCTGAGATATGATGATATGCCTATCGGCTGGTTTTGTGTTATTATTTGGACAGGTTTTATGCTTCACAAATTGCTGTCATAGGGGTGTTTTGGATGATTGCAGTTTGCCTCTACATGATTTTTAGCTTCTAAAAAAAAAATACATAGCATCTGAGTAATAAGTACAAGCTGTAATATAGATCTTAGACACTTTTAGGCATTCTTGAGATTTTTACAGGAGGGTAAAGTACCCCTTTCAGCTCAATTCGCGAGCTATTTTTAGAATTTTTCTCTGATTTTGATGTAAAATTCCATTTGTTTCCTTTGACTTATTTTTCTGCTTTTTAGATATTTGTTTCTTCAAAGTAGCATAAAACAATATAAAACTAGTTTTCAGCACTGTCAGGTTCATAATAAGCATGAGGGAGATGTCCAAATAAGGCTTTAAATAACGAAATGACATTTTTATTCCATCTGAAAATTTTTAAAGTGGTATATCTCAAAAACTGTCTAAGATAATGATATGAAATTTTGCATGCTTCTTGATCTTGCTACTATCTTTCATTTGAGATAACAAATATCAAATTCTATGACATCTGAAAAAATGAGTGGTCCTACCTAACTACAGCGAACAAAATCTAATGATATAGATCTACGTGAAGACAGGGACAAGTACTATAATTTCATGAGCCAAGAAACGGGAGGTAACTCATCTGCACATCCTGCAATATTATATCGATTTATCTATTTTTTTACTAAAGGAAAAGAAAGTGATAAAGTATAAAAAAGAAAAGAAAAATAAGAAAGAGTTCTGTCCTGTCTGCGACCTATAAACATAAAAACAGCAACATGCAAAAAGTCTTTTACGCAATATCTTTATTCAGTACATTATTTTCTTTCCTTTATAGTATTTTCTTTTAGAACGTGTAGGGTTTTTTTTCAGTAGAGGATTTTTCTTTTCTTATTTATTTAAAGTTTGAAACCTAACCTACACTTTATAAACCTTTAAAGGTAAAGGTGTCCCATAACCTGTGTGGTCGTAGGGGAGCGAGGCATCAAAGACTTCAGCTTCCCTAGGGGCCAGCATATTGAGGGCGGTGCCTATCTCCTCTCCCTCGCTGCTTTACCTTCCCTGACCCTAAAGAGGGCAGGTACCCATTTACAACAGGGGGGACTGTACTGAAGCCAAGGTGCGCAAACGGTCACCCATCAAACTAGTAACCACGCTCGACACTGCTTAGACTAACATTGGCTGGGGGAAAGCGAGCGCTCTGACTACTGAGCTAACCCCTCCCGTTTCATCCTTCATAGAGCATTCTTTTATAATGTGGGTTTTTTTTCAGTAGATATTTTTTCTTTTTGTATTCCTTTAAAGTCTGAAGCCCAACCTACTCTTTTCAGCCATTATCAGAACCAAAAACGGGGATAGAGAGAGCTGGAAAGGAAAATTAGACACCGCCATGCCTGAATGCGTGATTGCATTCTAGCCAGTAAATCAAAGATAATTATGTCCCTGCAGGCCTGGCGTGAAATTACACGCATAAGCATCTAGCCAGAAAATCAAGAATAACTATCTTCCTAGTGCCGAATTATACGTATAAGCATGGTTCTCTTACGTGCGCTAAAATTAATAATGTGTAACACACGGGACCTCGGTTTCTCGTCTCATCCCAAAGACTACCACCCAGATCACCACTGATGGGGGTCAGACAGAGAGACAGATAGAGGGATGGGGGAAAAGTTTCGGGCCCAAGCAGGCGGGATTCGAACGGGGATTCGAACGGGATTCGAAACGGGATTCGAACCACCGCACACTCCGACACGGGCTTTTTGCTTTCTAGACAGGCGCGTTACCTCTAGACCACCGATCCACACCCAGACCACAAGAGCGCGCATCACACCCACACTCCACTCAGCACCGCTCCGTGGGGACGGGAGAGCCTAGTGGTCAGAACATTGCGCTCACAATTTGACGACCCGGGTTCGATTCCGGCCGACGAGATTTTTCTCCTGGAGTTAACATCAGTACTGACTCCACTCTCCCCCAAAAGTTCTTCGGATGAGACTATAAACGGAGGCCCCGTGTGTGAACGCACGCAGGACATCTTGCGCACACGTTAAATCCTGTTCCGCTTTTCGTAAGAGTAGGCCATCGTGTGCTGGTGGGAACGGATGACATTTACAAAACTGCATACACACGGGAACTGGATGTTAAAAAAAAGCACAAGAGTGTTTATACCATTATCCTCAATAGAAAAGAATCAAATCAAAAAAAAAAAAAGTCCAAGCACCAAAGATGTTATTTTCATCTAGTGTGGGTGAAAAGAGTGAGGTGGGGGGACAGTACAGTACAGTACAGTACAGTACAGTACAGTACAGTACAGTACAGTACAGTACAGTACAGTACAGTACAGTACAGCGCAGCGCAGCACAGCACAGCACAGCACAGTACAGTACAGTACACTACAGTACAGCACAGTACAGACACACAAAACAAAAAAAAGGCGGGCCGGGGGGGTGGGGGACTTCATTTGTACTAACCACCCAATCTCTCTGTTTACCCTGCTGCTTGTCAAACAGTCTTTTCCCCAGACAGCCATCCCTCTGGAGCACGCATCAAAGCAGCACTGCAGGCCACCAGACATCCCGCGGAGTAATCTCCTGTCGACTAGACGCTTCACACAGATCAGCTCCGCGTTCAGTTTTCCCTACTTTTGTTTTTTACAGAGTCACTCTGCTTGTGTTTGAAATGACAACATTTGTAACGCTTCAGCACGTAATTAGTTGTATTGCACCAGAGGTCAGTTTTCAGTTATTGACTGTTTATTTATCTGCAGTAAAATGGCTATTTAATACCCAAAAAAAGATTGAAAATCAGACAAATCTAGGAAAAAATGGCTACTCAATACAAAAAAAAACAACAGATTGAAAATCGGACAAATCTATGAAAAGTTATTACAAGTTGAAATGATAGACTGCAAAAAATTCAAAAACTGAGATATTGACAAGTTAAGCATCATAAAAGGTAGTCAGAATGAGGGCTTGGGTATTTTAAAAACACATTTAAAAGCAAAAGGATATAAAATTATGATTTGATATTTCATAAGAAGGTATTACAAGTTGAAATGATAGACTGCAGAAAATTAAAAGTTGAAATATTGACAAATTTAGTGTCATAAAAGGTAGTTAGAATGAGGGCTTGGGTATGTTTAAAACATATTATTTAAAAGCAAAAGGATACAAAATTGTGACTTGATATTTCATAAGAAGGTAGAACATTGATTATAGTTTTATAATCAATCAAAATCTCAAATCAACAACCTGACCCCCACCTACCTAAATTGGCTCCTAGCTGAAAAGTGGATCAGATGCTAAGCGACTCATTTCGTGGTGGAGCGTTACATTTTGCTATTGTCTGGACGAAAAAACAACAACTTTTATTTGACTGATTCAGGTGGGTGTAAAACTATTGCTGCATTTTTTTCGGATTTATGATTCGACCATAACTCCATTTGTTGAACAAGCGAGATGTATTCGTTTATCCTACATAACACAGAGATAACTTTATTTCTTACAACTTCCGGTTCTGTAATATCTGACTTTAGATTGGTCGGTTGTTTTCTTCTCTACGGAAAATCAGATATCCAAATCTCCGTTGTCAAATTTGATCGAGCATTTAAAAATGATATCCAGTGACAATTATTTTGTCACATATATCCACCTTTCATATCTGAAACGGTGATGGGAACAAGTATTGTTTTTATTTGATTAATCCTTCTTATTCAACCGGGGTATGAACTAGTCAAGTCGGAAAGAGTAGAACTGAAAAGAAAAGAGCCAGCCCTGATTTCTTCCAACCTGGCGGTTATCAGTGAGATTCAAACCCCTGACCCTCGGATTAAGCAGCACATTCTTTACTTCAGCACCAACCAGACCTTAACACACATTTCAAAAAAATATACCACCCTTTTGTTTTGCGTTGTTTCGGGGTTTTTTTTTTTGGTTTTTTTTTGCGTTGTTTCGTTTTTTTGTTTTCATTCCACGACTAGAGACCCGAAGTTCACCAATCGTGAGATTTTACGTATACGACCGTTTTGGGCCACAATTTAGGTAGCCGCGTTCCGATTTCGGGGATTATGTCTTAACACAACATCAGTGATACTTGTTATTATTGTATGTTGTCAGCCGTTTTTACTGACACGCTGCGGCCTACTCTTTCAAAATGTGAAACAGATTTTAACCTGTGGGAAACATGTTCTGCGTGTTTGTTTGTTTTTTTGCATAGGGAAATCAGTTTATAGT
>CM060320.1:67210951-67213451 GCA_030674155.1 Stramonita haemastoma | reverse complement strand
AAACAGAAATACGAACTTCAAACTTTCTGGCGTTCTGTCAGTTCAAGCAAGTTTTCTGTTACAAGTTTAGGAGAGAGAAAAAAAAACCGTAACCCTTCCCCACCTCCCCACCCACCCATCCAAACAAACAAACAAACAAACAAACAAACAGACAAAAGTGCAGACAAACATATATTTTAATTTTGAGGTTTTTGTATCATGTTAGTTAAACAATATAGGTGAAATGTTTGGTTTTTTAAAATCTTTTTTCCCCTAGATAGAAGACTTGATTAAAAAAAAAAAAAAAAAAAGCAAATCAATGCTTATTCAATGTACTATCTGGAAATAAAAAAATTGACTTGACTTGACTTGACTTGACTTGACAAGGACAACAAGCGAATGGAAGAAGGGAGATGCTGACAAGTTCAGAAGGGGGGGGAGATAGGAGGGGAGAGGAGGAGGGGAGGGGATAGGGACGAAATGAGGAACATGAGTCTTGCGGAAATCCAGTTATTGTGAGAAGGAAATTGAGCCGATCTTTCTGTCCGTCTCTGAAACTCTCTGGCAGTTCATGTTGTCTTGTTGTCTGTTATCTTCTCGGATCTCTGAGTCCCCTTCTCTTCTCCTTCTCTCTGTCTCTCTCTTATGTCTCTATCTAGTTCTCTCTGTCTCTTTCCTGTCTGCACTCTCTCCTGTCTCTGCCTCCTGTCTTCTCTTCTGTCTGTCTTCTGTCTTCTGTCTGTCTGTCTTCTGTCTGTCTTCTGTCTCTCTGTCGTCTTCTCTCTGTCTCTATCTCATCTCTCTCTGTCTCTCTTCTTTTCGTCACTCTCTGCTCTCCTCCTGCTCTCTCCTGCTTCTCTCGTCTTCTGCTCGTCTGTCTTCTGTCGTCTGTCTTCTCTGTCTGCTTCTGTCTGTCTTGTCTGTCTGTCTGTCTATCTGTCTCTCATCCTATCTGTCTCTCTCTCTCCCTCTCTCGTCTGTTTGCCTCCTCTCTCTCTCTCTCCTTCTCTCTCTCTCTCTCTCCTCTCTCCTTTCTGGTTCTGTCATTCTCAACTTCTCTCTGCCCTCTCTCTGTTCCCTCTCTCTCTCTCCTCTCTCCTCTCTCTCTCTCTCTTCTCTCTCTCTCCTCTCTCTCTCTCTCTCTCTCTCTCTCTCTCTCTCTCTCTCTCTCAGATATTATGCTAATTCTATGTTCTCACATTATTCTCAGATTCTGTGACAATTCCTCTATAAAACCGACTACACTAGCAAGTGAAAAACCCAATACAAAAAAATGTTATTAAAACGGCGTATAAAACCAACTTTACTGTCTTTACTTTTGACAGTCGTGGACAGGAGTCTGAATCATAGCTAAGTTTTTCCTTTTATTTTCAGAAGTATTTCTCTGTACATGTCTGCCTTCTTTGTTTATTTTCAGAAATATTCTCTGTCCATGTCTGTCTTCTTTGTTTATTTTCAGAAATATTCTCGATCTATATCTGTCTCCTTTGTTTATTTTCAGAAGAAGTATTGTCTATCAATGTCTGTCTCCTTTGTTTATTTTCAGAAATATTCTCTTTCCATGTCTGTCATCTTTGTTTCTTTAGTTCCCCAGTCTTCGCCATGACTGTACTCATAAGAAAACAAAGACGTTTGCAAACAGGAATTTTTAAAAATTGAAATGAATGGCGCTGCCCTTGTAGCGAGGAACTCTTCCCAGGGAGAGCAGCCCGGATATCACGCAGAGAAATCTTGCCGTGACTAAAAAATGGTATACAATACAATACAATACAATACAATACAATACAATACAATACAATACAATACAATACAATACAATACAATACAATACAATACAATACAATACAATACAATACAATACATTAGAGAGCAATACAATATAATGCAATGCTATATAATACAATAGAATTAAATACAATAGAATACAATATCATATAATTCAGTACAGTACAATACAATGTAATACAATACAGTACAGTACAAAACAATATAATGCAATACAATACAGCACAAAACAATGCAATACATTGCAGCACAAAACAATGCAATACATTGCAGCACAACACAATGCAATCCATTACAGCACAACACAGTACAATACAATACAATACAATACAATAGAGTACAATACAGTACAAAACAATACAGTACAATATAATGCAATACAATACAGCACAATACAGTATAATATAATGCACTACAATACAGTTCAATACAATGTAATACAATAGAGTACAATATAATACAATACAATGCAATACAATACAATATAATATAATGCAATATAATGCCGTACAGTATAATGCAATACAATGCAATACAATGCAATTCAATGCGATACAATACAATTTAACTCAATACAACCCCCTGTGACAGCAAACATGCGCGCCTTTTGTGTGGACGTCCATAGATGCATACACTCATGATTGCTTGTACATGTATGCACAATTTCTTGATTTCATTTCCCCTTAGATTAAAAAAAAAAAATTCGCATAACAGAAATCGAGCACAAAAAAAAAGA
>CM060320.1:67207772-67210851 GCA_030674155.1 Stramonita haemastoma | reverse complement strand
AGCAAAGAAGGGGGTTCCGTCAAAAACCACAAAGGCACCCCCCCATCAAAAAGTAGATCTAGTTCACCCCACAACACGGTGTTTTTTTGATTTTGGCAAACTTTTTAAAGAACATCAAACTCATAATCAAAACTTTTAAACCCCGCCTCAAGGGAAAGGGGGTTTTGTTTTTTTTTTTTTCCTTTTTTTTTAAAGTAAACTTTAGTTAAATGTATACGAAAAAACAAAATTTGGGTCCATCCAGTATGAGAGAAAACCCAAGAAGACCCCCTATTTTTTTATAAAGGAAAAGGGAAAATAAGCTCTCGTGTGCTTTTTACATTCATTTCCCCGTGAAAATGCATTTTTTAACGTAAATTTTTTTCATTTTTCCCACTGGCACACAATGGCCTAAATCTTACAAAAAGGGGGAACAGGATTTAAAGTGTGCGCAAGATGTTCTGCATGCGTTCGCACACGGGGCCTCGGTTTATAATCTCATCCGAAGGGCTTTTGGGGGACAGTGGAGTCTGCACTGATGTTAACACCAGGAGAAGAATCTCCTCCAACGGGAATCGAACTCGCGTCGTCAAATTGCCAGCGCAATGTTCTGACCACTAGGCTGTCCCGTCCCTATCCCTGTGTGTGTGTATGCATGCTCGTCTGTAAAAGTTGGTGTTTTTGTGTGCCTACATATTTTCCGCAGTGTGTGCGTGTATCTGTGTGAGTGTGTGAAAGTCAAAGCGTGTGTGTGTGTGGTGTGTGTGTGTGTGTGTGTGTGTGTGTGTGTGTGTGTGTGTGTGTGTGTGTGCGTGCGTGCGTGCGTGCGTGCGTGCGTGCGTTTTGCGTGAGTGAGTGAGTGAGTGAGTGTGTTGTGTGTGTGTGTGTGTGTGTGCGCGCGCGCGCGCGCGCGCGAGCCCGTGACATAACAGATATGCATTTTTGAATTTTGTTTTTAGTTGTTTGTTTGGTTTTAAAGAATTGTATGACAGTTTAGCAAATGGACATGGACACATTAATGGATTAGAATGTGTGATGGTTTTTTTTTTAGTCCAGTTTAATCTAAATAATTATAGTTATAAAACTCTACCTAGAGCTAATTAAATTGTCTTCAGATCAAAGACGAAAAGAATTTTTTTTTTTAAAAGATTCTGGACAGCAAAAGTTGTGGTGTTTCGCCATATTGGTGCAAAACACTTTTTTATATAAGATTTTTGAAAATGACGTCATTGACTTTATGACGCATGAAGCTGACCGAGGTCATTCCCCTTCACATGAAGCTAACAGCCCACTGCTCTACTCGGCAAATAAGACTAGATCTGACCATACATCAACATGGGGCCGTGAAAGGGCTTTAAAAAAAAATAAATTCAAAAAAAATTCCGAATGAGACTATAAAACTGAGGCCCCGTGTGCGAACGCACGCAGAACATCTTGCGCACACGTTAAAACCCCGTACCGCTTTTCGGAAAAGCAAGCTATTGTGTGCCGGTAGGAGCCGATGTCAAAATTATTTATCAAAAAAAAAAAAAAAAAAAAAAAAGCACACAGCTGTCGTGTTTAGACACCATCCCTGAGGAAAACTCGGGGAGTTGGAGTCCCCAGGGCGGCTCGGGGCTGTATATGGCAACGTTCTGGTGGCTCCTGCTACGGTACTGGAACCATTCGTATCGGTCATTGCCTTTCCCCAATGGACCATTCCAGTGGCGTGGAGAGGGGGGGTCTGCTGCATGGGTAACAGCTTGCCCTCCATACTTACTTTTCCAGGCTTTGCGCCTCCAACTCCATAGTTTTCAGAGACTGTTGGGTGCCTACCTACTATTTATTCTTTCATATCGAGGATAATGGAATAAGCACACATGTGCTTTTTTACACCCAGTCCTCATGTGTATGCAGTTTTATCAATTTTATCATCTGTTCCCACCCGCACACAATGGCCTTCTCCTACGAAAAGCGGAAAAGGATTTAACGTGTGCGCAAGATGTTCTGCGTGCGCTTTGCACACGGGGCCTCGGTTTATCGTCTCATCCGAACGACTTGTGGGGAGAGTGGAGTCAGCACTGATGTTAACTCCAGGGGGAAAAATCCCCTCGAACGGAAAACGAACCCGGGTCGTCAAATTGCGAGCGAAAAATGTTCTGACCACTAGGCTATCCCGTTCCCTGACATGACGAAAGTTGAGAAGCTGCCCTCGCAGAGAAAAATTTCTGGTGGGATTTAAACGGTGCCGGTGGGAACAAATGACAAGATTTACAAAACTGCATACACACGGGGACTGGCTATAAAAAAAAAGCGCACTAGTGCTTATTTCATTATCCTCGATATAAAAGAATAAATACAGAAAGAAATAAAGAGTGGACAGCCTTTCTTGGTAGAGAAAAGAGAGATTTCTGATGGAACTTAAACAGCGCTGTTTACAGCAGTCTGACCTAAGGTATTACAGGGTTGATTTTCAGTCTTCTTTATCTGTCTGTCTGTATGCTTACTGTCTGTTGTTGTTGTTGTTATGCGTTCCCCAGCTTAACACTCTGGGGGTCGTCACCCAGAATGTGCACTACTCTGACTCACTCATCCCACCTGGGAATCACGGTGAGACTGAAATCGCACACTGAATGAGAAGTTTGCGTGTATGACTATTTTCAAGTACCTCACCATATAGGCAGCCATACTCCAACTTCAGAGGAGCTCACTGCAAACCTGTAAAAGGGAGGGGGGGAGGGGGGGCAGGGTAACCTGGTGGTTAGAGCATTGTGCATTAAGCTCGGGACCTGTCGGCCCAGGTTCGAATCCCGTTCGAGGGTAATTTTTCCTCTGGAATTAATATCAACCCAGTAAAAATCCGTTCCGCTTTTGGGAAGAGTAGGCCATTGTTTGCCGGTGGGAATGGATGACAAAATTTGCCAAACTGTTTGCACACGGGGACTGGATGTAAAAAAAAAAAAGCACATAAGTGCTTATTCCTTTATCCCCGAAATAAAAGATTTTTTTTTAACGAGAGAGATATATATTATTATACGTTTATACACGTATTATTTCTACAAGCATGAAAAGAGGGTAGCAAATAGAAAAAAAAAAAGTATTTTTGGCCTTGATGATGGTA
>CM060320.1:67200272-67202772 GCA_030674155.1 Stramonita haemastoma | reverse complement strand
TTTGTAATGACAGTTTCTGCAGGAATGAAACAGTACTTGTTGTAACCACATTACAACACAAACAACCCACAAAAACGAGAGAAAAAACAAAACAGATCAATACAAAAAACAAAAACGTTAACTTCATGACAACACTCTCCTCTCTGTGATCGTGCTATGTGGCAGGTAGAGAAAAGTGATGGGAAGATAGCATCATTCATTTATATTCTCTCTCTCTCTCTCTCTCTCTCTCTCTCTCTCTCTCTCTCTCTCTCTCTCTCTCTCTCTCTCTCTCTCTCTCTCTCTCTCTCTCTCTCTCTCTAACTGGCATTGAGTGCAACCACAATATTACGTAAAAGCTCAGAATGGCAAGGAGTGGAGGAAGCTGGCTGTCCCTGGAATAAAGCAACATCGCTTACAGAATATACAATTAATGGGTGAGTCCGTCTTAATTGTAATCTTTTATAATGTACTTTTTCGCGGTTTTTTGTTGTTGTTGTTGTTTTTTACCATGGAACAAAGTGATGAAGCAAAATAGTTAAAGCAATAATTTTGGATGTACCAGTCACTTTTATACACTTGTCATTCTCATTTCTTCTCATTATGTTCAAATTCACAATGGTCTGATTTGTCCCAAGCTCCCGTTTGTATTGTAGCCCAAGGTCGATGTACGTATAGTGATTAAAGTGTTCTCTGTCTCTCTGTCTCTGTCTCTCTCTCTCTCTCTCTCTGTCTCTCTGTCTCTCTCCCTGTCTCTCTCTCTCTCTCTCTCTCTCTCTCTCTCTCTCTCTCTCTCTCTCTCTCTCTCTCTCTCTCTCCCTGTCTCTCTCTCACTCTCTATCTCTGTCTCTCTTTCTGTCTCTCTCTCTCTGTCAGTCTCTGTCTCTCTATCTTTTTCTATCTATGTCTCTCTCTGTCTGTCTGTCTGTCTGTCTGTCTGTCTGTCTGTCTGTCTGTCTCTGTCTCTCTCTCTCTCTCTCTCTCTCTCTCTCCCTCCCTCTCTCTCTCTCTCTCTCTCCTCTCTCAATCTCAATCTCAATCTCAATCTCTCCTCCCCTCTCTCTCAAATATCTCTCGTTTACAAAATCCCCGTAACAACTTCACTGATGGTGTGAAGTTACACTACCTTTTCCATTCTGATGGACAGTCTATGGCCCTGAAGGGAGCATCTCAAATCCCTGATGGCCGATAAAAGTTTTCCAGGCAAGGGAGTTTTTCTTGGTGGTCTTTGTGTCCTCACTGTGGTTCTAAACGTGTCAAGATGCTCGTGTCACACTCTTAACCTGGGTAACAAAGTGTAGTATGATGATAGTTTGTTGGGCTTTTTTGTTGTTGTTCTCTTGTCTTCACTCTGTCACTCTCTGTCTCTGTCTCTGTCTCTCTCTGTCTCTCTCTCTCTCTCTCTGTCTCTCTCTCTCTGTCTCTCTCTCTTATCTGTTTGTCTGTCTATGTCTGTCTGTCTGTATCTCTTTCTCTCTCTGTATCTCTTTCTCTGTCTCTGTCTCTCTCTCTCTCTCTCTCTCTCTCTCTCCTCTCTCTCTCTCTCTCTCTCTCTCTCTCTCTCTCTCTTCTCTTCTCTCTCTTGTCTCTCTGTCTCAGTCTCTGTCCCTCTCTGTCTCTATGTGTGTGTGTCTCTCTGTCTCTGTTTCTCTCTCTCTTTCTACCCGCTCTCTCTCCCCCTCTCTCTCAAATCTCTCTTTTACAAAATCCCCCTAACAACTTCACTGATGGTGTGAAGTTACACTACCTCTTCCATTCTGATGGACAGTCTATAGCCCTGAAGGGAGTATTCCCCAAATCCCTGATGGCCGATGAAAGTTTTCCAGGCAAGGGAGTTTTTCTTGGTGGTCTTTGTGTCCTCACTGTGGCTCTGAACGTGTCAAGATGCTCGCGTCACACTCTTAACCTGGGTACTAGAGTGTGGGTTTCACATTAATAGGGAAAGAATAATCGTACAGCCCTAGGAGTATGATGATAGCTTGGGCTTTTTTTTCTTTCTTTTGTCTTCAGTGAAGGGCACTTCAAATCAGAGCTTGTGGGGTTGGGTTGTTGTTGGGGGAAGGATTGGATTTGATTTATTTGATTTTGATTTATTCTTTTATATCGATAATAATGGAATAAGCACTCTTCTGTTTTTTTATCCAGTCCCCGTGTGTATGCAGTTTTGTAAATGTCATCTGTTCCCACCGACACACGATGGCCTACTCTTACGAATAGCGGAACAGGATTTAACGTGTTATTTTATATTTTGTATTTTTTGTATTTTGTACCACTTTGTGCACAAGGTGTTCTGCATGCGTTCGCACACGGGGCCTCGGTTTAAAGTCTCATCCGAAGGACTTTTGGGGAGAGTGGAGTCAGCACTGATGTTAACTCCAGAAGAAAAATCTCCTCGACCGGACTCGAACCCGGGTGGTCAAATTGCCAGCGCAATGTCCTGACCACTAGGCTATTCGTGAGGTGTGCATACCGCAAAGTTTTCATGTTTAGTTTGCTACTGTTATTACTATTTTTTAACATG
>CM060320.1:67190272-67195272 GCA_030674155.1 Stramonita haemastoma | reverse complement strand
GACAAGACATATAAATACTGAACGCAGTCTCTGCATAATGAACAAAAGTGATGCCATTTTCGTGCAACAATATTTTACTTGACAAGACATCTAAATACTTGACGCAGTCTGTGCATAATCAACAAAGTGATGTCATTTTCTTGCAACAGTATTTTACTTGACAAGACATATAAATACTGAACGCAGTCTCTGCATAATGAACAAAAGTGATGCCATTTTCGTGCAACAATATTTTACTTGACAAGACATCTAAATACTTGACGCAGTCTGTGCATAATTAACAAAGTGATGTCATTTTCTTGCAACAATATTTTACTTGACAAGACATCTAAATACTTGACGCAGTCTGTGCATAATCAACAAAGTGATGTCATTTTCTTGCAACAATATTTTACTTGACAAGACATCTAAATACTTGACGCAGTCTGTGCATAATCAACAAAGTGATGCCATTTTCGTGCAACAATATTTTACTTGACAAGACATCTAAATACTTGACGCAGTATGTGCATAATTAACAAAGTGATGTCATTTTCTTGCAACAGTATTTTACTTGACAAGACATCTGAATATTAAAACTTAATCTCTGCATAATTAACAAAAGTGATGTCATTTTCTTGCAACAGTATTTTACTTGACAAGACATTTAAATACCTGACGCAGTCTCTGCATAATTAACAAAAGTGACATTCTTGTCTTGCAACAGTATTTTACTTGACCAGACATCTGAATACTAAAACTTAATCTCTGCATAACTAACAAAAGTGATGTTCTTGTCTTGCAACAGTACTTTACCCTAACCAGACAGCTTAATACTTCTCTGGTGAACAAAAGTGACCTTTCCAGGGACCAAGCCGATAGATTATTCAGACACAGTTATATACAGATAAAAAAAAAAAGAGAGAATACTTTAGGAAAAGAGCAGGATCAAGGTTCGCTGATGACTGATAAAGTACTCCCAGGAATAGCTCAGGATCAAGGTATTGACCAATCAGAGAGTTCATCACAGAGGAAGAGAGCAAAGGACATCATCATAACTCTAAAGCTTGGCAGGGGAATGGGGATGAAAAGGTTGGAGGGGGGGGGGGTTTAGAAAAGGAGACAGGCAAGATTGTTTAAGGAAGTTGTACCTCAGTCGCAGCATGTAATGTTTTCGTCTTATTCTTACCTTTGGTGTACAATTCTATGTTTCTGTAACCAAATGAACGTTGACGTGAATTAGATATCTTCTATATGCATTTTCGATCTTCTTGATACTTACAATAAGGGAAAGGATAGCTCAATAGTCAGATCACTCGCTTTTCCCCAATCCAAAGTTAAGCAGCATCGAGCGTGGTTACGAATTGGATGGATGACCATTTACTTGCCTTGGCTTTAGTACAGTTCCCCCGGTTCACCCAGCTGTAAATGGGTACCTGTCCTCTTTAGGGTCAGGGAAGGTAAAGCAGCTAGGGAGAGGAGATAGGCACCGTCCTCGATATGCTGGCCCCTAGAGAAGCTGAGGTCTCTGATGCCTCGCTCCCCTACGACCACACAGGTTTTGGGACAGCATTTACATGCGTATACACACGAACAGAACTTACTCATTGACACGCCTACATTTCCAGATCCCTACGAGTTTATAAAAAAAAATCTCCACCTTTAATTCACTCGAGACTAGATCCCTGCCAAGATTCAAACCAGCAGCTTCGTGGATCCCATGGATAAAAGTAAAACGCTCTGTCCACTCGGCTGTGGTGTCCATCAGAAACATACCTAGACTGAGGCAAGAAAAGGAGGATTCGTTCGTTACAGAGGAAACCTTCCTTCAGCCATTTTTTTATAAAACTATTTTTTAATATAGTCTACATTTTTTTTAAAAATATAGTCTACATTTTTTAATATAGTCTACATTTTTTTTAATATAGTCTACATTTTTTAACATAGTCTACATTTTTTAATATAATCAACATTTTTTAATATAGTCTACATTTTTTAATATAGTCTACATTTTTTTAATATAGTCTACATTTTTTAATAATCATAGTCTACATTTTTTAATATAGTCTACATTTTTCAATATAGTCCACATTTTTTACATAATTACACCACTTTCAGTCACGGCAGATTTCTCTGCGTAAGATTTTGGGCTGCTCTTTCCAGGGAGAGTACGTCGCCACAAGAGCAGTACCACCCAGTATATATATTATTTTTCTTTTCCTATTTGCAACTATATTTGTTTCCCTGTCAGAGTGGCAATTTTCTACATAATTCTGCCAGGAACAACTCTCCTGTTGCCGTGAGTTCTTTTACGAGCGCTAGATAATTTTGTGTAACACACAGGACCTCGGCTTATCGTCTCATCCGAAAAAACTAGCACCCAGACCATCACTCATGGTCTAATGGAGGGGGGAGGAATTTGAGCCCAAACGGGGTTCGAACCACCTCACGTTTCCGAGATCCGAGAATTTGAGATGAAATAATTATTCCCCAAGTGAGTGAGAATGCTCCATTTTTATGGCTTGCCCTGGTTTATTGCAGTATTAAGGATGGTACACAGAGGAAAACCACCAAAGCCAGGGTTTCTCACAAATCAGATACTAAAAAAAGCAGCAGAAGAAAAAAAAAAGAACAAGGTCTGACCATCAATATTCCTTATCAGATGTGTTGGATCTTTGTCCTGTCTGCGGGAGGGTAGTTATGGGTCAGGCTGAATACTGTAAACACCATTACACAGAGAGAGAGGGAGGAGGGGGAAGAGAGAGAGAGAGAGAGAGAGAGAGAGAGAGGAGAGAGAGAGAGAGAGAGAGGGGAGAGAGAGAGAGAGAGAGAGAGAGAGAGACAGACAGACAGACAGACAGACAGACAGACAGACAGACAGACAGAGACAGAGACAGAACAGATAGACTGACAGACAGACAGACAGCAGAGAGAGACAGACAGACAGACAGACAGCACAGAGAGAGACAGACAGAGACAGAGAGAAACAGAGAGAAACAGACAGACACACAGAGACACACAGAGATACACAGAGACCGAGACCAAGAAAGAGACAGAGACGGAGAGACAGAAAGACAGACAGACAGAGACACAGACAGACAGAGAGACAGACAGACAGAGAGAGAGACAGAGACCGAGAAAGAAACAGAGACGAAGAGAGAGAGACAGAGTGACAGACAGACAGAAACATAGAGATAAAGAGAGAGACACACAGGGAGAGACAGAGACAGGCGGAGAGAGAGAGACAGAGACAACGAGAGAGAGACAGAGATAGAGACAGAGAGACTAACACAAATTGTTCACTCCCAAAAATAGCTGGTTAAGTGATGTAGTGTGTGCATGTAGTTTGGGGGAGGGGGGTAGGGGTGGGTGTACCTTGTCAAGTATGACTGCAAAGTGCTGTTTTGAGATCCAGACTTTATAGATTGTGTTAAGGTTGTTGTTGGGTTTTTTTTTGGGGGGGGTTCATAGATTGTGTTAAAACATGGACAAAACAGCTCAGAAGCCTTAAACACATACCATTTTTTGCTCGTAGAAAAAAAACATCACCAAAAAAATTCAAAGAAAAGAAAGATTTTCTGGGTAAGAAAAAAACATCCTTACCCAACTCAAAAGCAAACAAATACAGTATATAAAGAAAAACAGGGCTATTCCCTCCAGTCCTCAATCTTAAAAAAAAAAAAAAACGTATGATCCAGCAGTATTGCCGATATTTGCACACAGTTCTGGTGGTCATGTTCTGTACTTATCCGCAACAGTGTATGAATTATAGGCATATGGAAGGCAGGGGGGAAATGACTGCACCAGGAATAGCACCAATCGGATGTGAAGGCTCATTGACCAATCAGATGCTGCTGGGTTGGCTGACTGACGGTGGGAAAGAACTTCAGTAGGCCCCTACTTTAGTTTAGACCTACGGGGCTGAATGAATGTGAAAGGAGGGGGGGGGGGGGGGGGGGGGTGGCGGGGTGAGGTGCAGTGGTAAAGTAGAATAAGAAATTCACTGGCAAAATAGTTAAAGAACTGGGATACACTGGTAAAGCAGAAGAAAATGGGATATTTTATTTATTTAGTTAGTTAGTTATTTAATTATTTATTTATTCTTTTATATCGAGGATAATGGAATAAGCACTATTTTGCTTTTTTGCATCCAGTCCCTGTGTGTATGCAGTTTTTGCAAATCGTGTCATTCAGTCCCTGTGTGTATGCAGTTTTTGTAAATCGTGTTCCCACCGGCACACGATGGCCTACTCTTACGAAAAGCGGAACAGAATTTAACGTGTACGCAAGATGTTCTGCGTGCGTTCGCACACGGGGCCTTGGTTTATAGTCTCATCCGAAGGACTTTTGGGGAGAGTGGAGTCGGCACTGATGTTAATTCCAGAGGAAAAATCCCCTCGACCGGGAATCGAACCCGAGTCGTCAAATTGCGAGCGCAATGTTCTGACCACTGGGCTATCCCGTCCCCCAAGGATTGGATACAATCCATATGTGGTTGGTTGCTCAGTTTGGTTAGTTGGTTGGTTGGTTTGTTGGTTAGTTGGATGTTTGGTTGGTTGGCTGGTTGGTTGGTTGGTTGTGTATGTGTGTTTGTGTGTTTGTGTGTTTGTGTGTTTGTGTGTTTGTGTGTGTGTGTGTGTGTGTGTGTGTGTGTGTGTGTGTGTGTGTGTGTGTGTGTGTGTGCGTGCCACTAAAATAGCTTATGAAACAAAGCACTCGGGAGAGCTGATGGAAAAAACGACTTGTAAGTTTTGGTAGGATGGTGGACTATAAGGATAAAAATCCAACAACGTTTTTAAAATATAAAAAAAAACAGTGAACTATAACAAGTAGAACAGAACTCTGCAGTTAACTAACAATTGAACTATAACATACATGAAAGTTATAGTTCAATTATTAGTTAATTGCAGAGTGTGTGTGTGTGTGTGTGTGTGTGTGTGTGTGTGTGTGTGTGTGTGTGTGTGTGTGTGTGTGTGTGTGTGTGTGTGTGTGAGTGCGTGCATGCGCGCGTGCGTGCGTGC
>CM060320.1:67182772-67185272 GCA_030674155.1 Stramonita haemastoma | reverse complement strand
AACTTTCCAAACTAAAGCCGAGAAAGTTCTACCGTTTCTGATATTTCATGGACATTTTTCGGGTGACACCGTTCCTAAGCTGTTCATATTATTCTTCCGGGCTGTATTAATTATTGTGGCAACGTTCTGGTGGTTTTTGCGACGGCACTGGAACCATTCGTATGGCGATTGCCTTTCCAATGGTCCATTCCAGTGACGTGGGGAGAGAGAGAGAGAGAGAGAGAGAGAGAGAGAGAGAGAGAGAGAGAGAGAGAGAGAAGAGAGAGAGAGAGAGAGAGAGAGACAGAGAAAGACAGAGACAGAGACAGAGACAGAGACAGAGAGAGACAGAGAGAGACACAGAGAGACAGAGAGAGAGAGACAGAGACAGACACACACACAGACAGAGACAGAGACAGACAGACACACACACACAGCACACACACACACACACACACACACACACACACACACACACACACACACACACACACACACACACACACACACAGACAAACATTGACAGACAGACAGACAGACAGACAGACAGACAGACAGACAGACAGACAGAGGTGGGGGGTCTGCTGCATGGGTAACAGCTTGACGCCCCCCCCCCACATACATACTTATCCAGGCTTTGTGCTCTAGAGTCTAAAGCGCAACCCCATAGTCCTCCGAGACTGATGGAAGCCTACACTATTAATTTGGAGAAAAAAAATGATGACATGCAGTTTATTTTTCTGCCAAAGATTCGGCCTAAAAAGCGTTGCTGTCTCGTATCCAGTTACCCGGGAACATCAATACTCAATCATTAATCAATCAATCAGTCAAACAAATCTGATAATCAGTCAACATTAAACTCAATTATTAAATCAATATCTAATCAGTCAACCACTCTACCTTTCCATGCGCGGGCGTTTGTGTGTGCACGCGTGTGTGTGGGCGTGTGTGGGGCGCGCGCGCGCGCGTGTGTGTGTGTGTGTGTACGTGTGTGTTTATCTACTGTCTGTATGTCTGTCTGTCTGTCTGCATGTCTGTGTCTGTCTGTGTGGATGTGCATGTGCATTCTCTGCCTCACAATCTCTCTGTCTGTCTGTCTGTCTGTCTGTCTGTCTGTCTGTCTCTCTCTCTCTCTCTCTCTCTCTCTCTCTCTCTCTCTCTCTCTCTCTCTCTCTCTCTTCTCTCTCTCTCTCTCTCTCTCTCCTCTCAGTCTGTGCGCATGTCTGCAACAGGACTCCAGCGCTGCTGTGTTTGATTGACAGGAAGTGGACAGCCTATTTTTAGCTTTCCCCTGATCACCCACTGATAGAAGCAGAGAGAGGAGGGAAGGGGATGGAGGTGGGGGGGGGGGGGCAAAATAGACAGGGGGGGAGGGGAGGGAGGGAAAAGAGACAGAAAGGGGGGGGGGTGTAGAGAGAGAGAGAATGGTAGTGATTAGTGGAGAAGGGAAGAGGAACAAGAAGCGGACAGAAGTTAGCTGATGGATTGTAATAGGAGGCAGGAGATAATTTAAAATGAGGGGGGCGGGGTGGAGGGTGGGGGGTAAGGGGGGTGGATGGATGGGGAAGGAGAGAGAGAGGGGTAGTGATTGCATAAGAGGGTACTGTTTTGCTCTCCCTGAAAATTCAATAATGAAAAGCCAACACTAATTTTTTTTCAGAGAATGTTCACCTTTCTTAGACAGCCGATGTTGATGATGCAGATCAGTTTGACCAAAATTATTTATGGAAATGTTATCGGGGGGTGGGGGGGGGGAGGTTGCCAGTGCGCTTGTACTCGTCATATTGACATGATGTCGTAAGGTATTTGGAAAGAATGTTGTCCGTTATTGAGGGATATTTTGAGACCACGAATATTAAAGCTCTCCATACCACAGGGTATGTGCACACCTGGAAGAACAGACAGTAGACATCAGACTTGCGATAGTATTGCATAACCCGGTACGGGATAACTCAGTGGTCAGTGCACTCGCTTTCCTCCAGCCAAGGTTAAGCAGCATAGAGCGTGGTTACCAATTGGATGGGTGACTGTTGGCCATACTCCACCATGTTGAACCAGGTTGGCAGAAAAAAAGAAGGTTGGCCATACTCCACAGTTAAACCGAGGTGGCCATACTCCACAGTTAAAACCAGGTTGGCCATACTCCACCATGGTTGAACCAGGTTGGCAGTAAAAAAAAAAAAAAAGGTTGGCCATACTCCACAGTTAAACCAGGTTGACCATACTCCACAGTTGAATCAGGTTGGCCATACTCCACCACCCTTGAACCAGGTTGGTAGTAAAAAATCTGGTTGGCCATACTCCACCAGTGTTGAACCTAGTTGGTAGTAAAAAAAAAAAAAACTGGTTGGCCATACTCTACAGTTGAACCAGGTTGGCCATACTCCACCACTGTTGAACCAGGTTGGTAGTAAAAAAAAACTTCGTTGGCCATACTCCACAGTTAAACCAGGTTGACCATACTCCACAGTTGAATCAGGTTGGCCATACTCCACCACCCTTGAACCAGGTTGGTAGTAAA
>CM060320.1:67172772-67177772 GCA_030674155.1 Stramonita haemastoma | reverse complement strand
CTTGGTCTTTTTTTGTTTTTTTCAGACTTTCAAAAGACTATAGCCTGGAACTGATGTGAATGTTAGATGGCATCACAGACTGGGTCCATCAGCCAAGCCCTTGATGCCAATAGCTCTCTGTCAAGTGTTTTCCAGTAATTTCAGACACACTGTGTGTGTGCCTGCCTATCTGTCTGTAGGTGCGTGCATGTAGGAGACGGGGGGGAGGGGGGTAGGGGGGAGAGAGGGGAGGAGGTGTGTGTGTGGTGTGTGTGTCTGTGTGTCTGTGTGTTTGTCTGTGTGTGGTGTGTTGTGTGTGTGTGTGTGTGTGTTGTGTGTGTGTGTGTGTTGTGTGTGTGTGTGTGTGTGTGTGTTGTGTTGTGTGTGTGTGTGTGTGTGTGTGTTGTGTGTTGTGTGTGTGTGTGTGTGTGTGTGTGTGTGTGTGTGTGTGTGTGTGTGTGTGTGTGTGTGTGTGTGTGTGTGTGTGTGTGTGTGTGTGTGTTGTGTTTTGTGTGTGTGTGTGTGTGTGTGTTTGTCTGTGAGTGTGTGTGTGTGTGTGTGTCTGTCTGTGTGTGTGTGTGTGTCTGTCTGTCTGTCTGTCTGTCTGTCTGTCTTCTCTCTCTCTCTCTCTCTCTCTCCTCTCTCTCTCTCTCTCTCTCTCTCTCTCTCTCTCTCTCTCTCTCTCTCTCTCTCTCTCTCTCTCTCTCTCTCTCTCTCTCTCTCTCTCTCTCTCTCTCTCTCTCTCTCTCTCTGTATTTTTTTTCATTATGAACCCACTCATTAACAATGGATATACCACACACACACACACACACACACACACACACACACACACACACACACCACACACACACACAGATAGAGAGAGACAGCAGGTGGATAGAGAGGGGGAACAGATGCACAGAGGGACAGGAGAGATAAGGGGGGTAGGAGAAAGACAGGCAGACAGACAGACAGACAGACAGACAAACAAACAAACAAACAAACAAACAAACATTCAGTCATAGATAGCCAGACAAACAAATCCGCAGTCTTTCCCCTGCACACGAGCTAATGCACCCCCATCGTGTACATCTGCACGTGCGCGCGCTCGCAAGGGAGTAAAAACAACAGTATTGCACAAAAAGAGCCGTTTGATATCCCAGACAGGCAGGCAGGCAGGCAGACAGACAGAGACTCATTGCTTTGTGATGTTATCTAGTTATCACCTGTAGCTTCGGGCCACTCCTTTTCAAAGTCCACAACCCTTTCCCCCCCCCCCCCCCCCCCCCCCCCCCCTCCCTTGCCCGAAAAAGAGAAAGACAGAAACAACAGAGTTTATCTGCTGCCCTTTTATTTTCATCACTGACCAACTAGAGAGAAAATTGTGGTGGTGGTGGTGGGGATGGTGGTGGTAGTGGTGATGATGTGTTGTAAAATCGTTTGTTCGGGGGGGGGGGGGGGGGGGGGGGGGGGGGGGCGTAGTTTTGTTTTTTCTTTCAAAAATGAAAAAGATGGTTTAGGTTTGGTTTTTGTTTCGGTGTTGTTTATGTTGGGTTTTGTTTGTTTGTTGTTGTGGGTTTTTTTTTTTTTTGGGGGGGCTGGGGTATTTTTCAGGGAGGGGGGGGGGGGGTGTCTAATGATACTGTTGATCCTTATTTCTCTTATTTTCTTTCTTTTTTTCCTTTCTTTCCTGCTTTTATTTTGTTGTTTGTGTGTGGCTTTTGGTTTTCACTTTGTTTTATTGCTAGTTCTCTCTCTCTCTCTCTCTCTCTCTCTCTCTCTCTCTCTCTCTCTCTCTCTCTCCTCTCTCTCTCTCTCTCTCTCTTCTCTCTCTCTCTCTCTCTCTCTCTCTCTCTACGTCTAGAACATAATTTGCACACTGTTTATGATCCACAGAATACAGGCTATCTATTTTAGGCCTCCTTGGATCAGCCAGAGTGTGGTGTCCTTAAATGGATTTCATGTCCATAACTGGATTAAGGTCTTCAACTGCGCAAATCTGATCCAAGCGTAGCTAAACATTCTTTTAAAACTGCTTAGTACTTCGTTTTCTATTCACACACATGCATACAAGCGCGCGCACGTGCGCACGTGCGCGCACACACACATACACACACACGCACACTCGCGCACACTCACGCACACACGAACACACGAACACACACATACACATACACATACACACACACACACGCACGCACACACGCACGCACGCACGCACGCACGCACGCACACACACACACACCACACACACACACACACCACACACACACACACCACACACACACACACACACACAAAAACACGACCCCAAAATATATATGATATACTAATATCACTTCGAGTGAACAGACGTTAAACTGAAGAAAGTACACACACACACACACACACACACACACACACACACACACACACACACACACACACACACACACACACACACACACACACACACACACACACACACACACACACGCACGAAAACACGACCCCAAAATAAAAGTAATTTTTATTCAATCAAAACTGTGAACGTTAAACAAATACTTTCCTCCAGGAAAATAAAAAATAATGTCTTTACCTGCTTCATACACTTCCAAAGACACTAGCAAATACCACACTTTGGAATCTTTTGTCGGACCAGTTGCAGTCTGTACATTTAAATGAGCAGCCCACCTGATGAAGAAGAAAAGGTCATGGTCAGTTTCTACAGAAAAATTACCAAACCTGGAGAGAGAGGAGTTTAGTTCTTTGTCTCTGTTCAACCTGTCCATTTTAGGACCACAAGCGCTTAAGGACAAGGCAAGGTATGGAACATATTAATCAGAAAGGAATGGAGGGGGAGGAAGAGTGGAGAAATGGGGGAAAGGAATAGAGAGGCAGCAGGTAGGGAATCTGAAAGCACAAAGGATGGAACAGAATGAGGGTAGTTGAGGGGGATGGGGAGGATGGATGGATGGATAGATGTGGAGGAGGGAAAGAAAGAGAGGGACAGGGATAGACAAGACTATGGAGAAACACTGTGCATAGAGAATACACACACGCGCTCGTGCGCAGGCGCACACACACACACGCACGCACATACACATACACACACAGATATAATTTATATATATATATATATATATATATATATATATATATATATATATACATGCACACACACATTATACACACACACACAAACACATACACACATATACACACACATACACACACATACACACACACACCACACACACACACACACACACACACACACACACACACACACACACACACACACACACACACAGTGTCTAAAAAAAAACACAAAAAAACAGTATTTCACAAAAAGAGCTATTGATATCAGGGGCAGGCAGAGTTGATGAATACCTGTGCTGCTATCTACTGATTATCACCTGTAATTAGCTCCACGCTACAGTCTTTTCGCAATTCTGCCCAGAAAAATAACAACAGCAACATCAACAACAACAACAACAATAACAGTAACAACAACAGCAACAACAACAGCAGCAACAATAAAACCAACAATAACAACAGTAACTACAGCAACAGCAACAACAGCAACAATAACAACAACAGCAGCAACAACAATAATAACAATAACAAAAACAAGCAGCAGCAACAACAATAAACTTTATCATTCTAAGCCTTGGTTGCCCTCTTCATCTCTGAACAAGAATAAAACAAGATTATCGTAGTTGTTCTTATCGTCATCATTGCTTTTGTTGTAGTTGTTGTCATTTGGTTGTGTTGTAAAAGTGTTTTTTTTTACATCACAACACAGTATCCCCCATCAGCATGCACCCATCACAATATAAAAAGCACCCACAAATCTGCAATGCCTCAGTCAGTTAAAAAGAAAACACCCAAGAAAATTTATTCATTCATTTATTTATTTATTTATCTATTTATGTTTTTTTTGTTGTTGTTTTTTTATACCACTTTATGTCACAGCAGATTTCCCCTGAGTGAAATTCGGGCTGCTTTTCCCGGGGGAGAGCGCGTCGCGCCACAAGTGCAGGGTCTACCCAATTTTTTTGGTTTGTTTTGTTTTTCGCGTCTGCATCATAAAAGGTAGTCAAATTGCTATAACATACTGTTTGATTAAAACCAACATCTATGAAATTAAAAACTCTGTTTATCAAAATATTAAACACAGTTTTTTAAGATCATAGAAGGTAGCCAAATTTTTATAACATGCTGAATGATAAAACAAATATCAATCAAATTAAAACTCTGTTTATCAAAAATATTAGATACAGTTTTTAAAATTATAAATGGTAGCCAGCCTTTCCTATGCTTCAAAAAATTAATGTCCCATCTCTTTGTCTACATAATACTTAAAACTTTTACTTCAATTCATTTCAGGGAGCAGGACAGCTAAGTTGTCAGAGCGCTCACTTTCCCCAAGTCAAGTTCAGCAGCGTCGAGCGTGGTTACCAAGTGGATGGGTGATCGTTTGCACGCCTTGGCTTCAGTACAGTCCCCCCCCCCCCAGTTCACCCAGCTGTAAATGGGTACCTGCCCTCTTTAGGGTCAGGGAAGGTAAAGCAGCGAGGGAGAGGAGATGGGCGCCGCCCTCAATTATGCTGGCCCCTGGAGAAGCTGAGGTCTCTGATGCCTCGCTCCCCTACGACGACAAAGGTTATGGGACACCTTTACCTCTTTTTTTACCTTTACCATTTCTTCTACTTCTAAGAACCAATCACCATAGCCAAGGACACTGCCAGGGGGGTGGGGGTTGAGGCATGAATAGTGTTGACCTGTACACTCTCAAAGCAGATTCCCTCTAATCAGCTAGACACACCGACCTTGGCTGAAGTTTGACCATGGGGAGGGCTTTTCCTTCAATGGGTGTGTGTGGGGGGGGGGGGGGGGGGGCAGGGGGGTGAACAATGTCAATCAGTCTCTCCCCGAAAAGCTTGCAATTGCCCTCTTCCCTGTAGTATAGTAGAGAGCAGACCTTTTATCTGAGGTGTCTAATGGTTAAACAGCAGCAGAAGTAGCTTCTGTGTGTGTGTGTGGGGGGGGGGGGG
>CM060320.1:67160272-67167772 GCA_030674155.1 Stramonita haemastoma | reverse complement strand
AAATAGAAAGCTAATTACTTTAGCGAACAGCATAATTCATTAAAATAACGAAACTAATGGCATGATTAGAAAATCAGGATAACATTTTTTTTTATAATTCTGATAATAAGAAAATGTAATATGTCCGCGCTGACATTAATTTTCTCAAAAATCCCTTGCACCAGTTTCGAGACAGATACACGCAGAGGCATCTACTGTTACAGGCTGAGGGAGAATCAGATATTAACGAAAAAAAAGATCATCCCGTATTATTAGTGGGTGAACAGGTGTAGGTGTAAGGTATGCTGCTGTCTGAATAAACTAGTTATTTTTTTTCTTTTTGTTCGGTGGTAAGAGAGAGAGAGAGAGAGAGAGAGAGAGAGAGAGAGAGAGAGAGAGAGAGAGAGAGAGAGAGAGGAGAGAGAGAGAGAGGGAGAGAGAGAGGAGAGAGAGAGAGGAGAGAGAGAGAGAGAGAGAGAGAGAGAGAGAGAGAGAGAGAGAGAGAGAGAGAGAGAGATTTGATTTGATTTTTCTTTTATATTGAGGATAATGGAATAAGCACTCTTGTGCTTTTTTACATCCAGTACCCGTGTGTAAGCAGTTTTGCAAATGTCATCTGTTCCCTCCGGCACACGATGGGGGGAGGGGGAGAGAGAGAGAGGAGAGAGAGAGAGAGAGAGAGAGAGAGAGAGAGAGAGAGAGAGAGAGAGAAGAGAGAGGAGAGAGAGAGAGAGAGAGAGAGTCTAGTCAAGTCAAGTCAAGTCACATTTTTATTTCCAGATGGTACACTGAATAAGCATTGATTTGCTTTTTTCAATAGAGAGAGAGTGTGTGTGTGTTTGTGTGTGTCTGTGTGTGTGCGTACATGCGTGCGCGCACGCGCGCGTGTGTGTGTTTGTGTGTGTGACAGACAGACAGACACACAGACACACACAGAGACAGAGAGGAGAGAGAACGCATATTTGTGCACGCATACGTGCATGCATGTGTGAATATATATGCATGCCTGAATATACACCCATACGCAAACACACATGCTACTGAACGTGTATGTGCACAGAATAATGAAAATAGATTTTTTTAATAAAGAAAGAAATCAGAAGATCGTCATTTTGAGAATATACAGAAACGAACATAACAGCAAACAAATCCTTCCACTAAAAAATCCCTTAGTGTATATGACATAGCAAGGCAGGGAAAGATGAGTAATACCTGTAACAGGAGAGAGCGAGAGAGAGAGAGAGAGAGAGAGAGAGAGAGAGAGAGAGAGAGAGAGAGGGAGAGAGAGAGAGAGAGAGAGAGAGAGAGAGAGAGAGAGGAGAGAGAGAGGGAGAGAGAGAGAACACTGAACACTAAAAAGTTTTATTGTACATCTGCCTTAGGCCACTATACAAAACATGTTTGATGCAGGGGGAGGGTAAACATCATCGCGGAAAACATTTCCATCTATTCTACAATTCCAATTTTGCAAGTACATAAAGTCACACTCAATGCCCTCTAGTTATCATCAACCCCATTATCATTATCATGTACATAATCACTGCCATCAGCATCTTCATTATCTATATCTGCAGCTGCAGCAAGTATATCAACATCACCATCATTACTTTTATCCTCTACGTCATCATCTTCAAAATCATTCTCTTCATCACCTGCACCATCATCATCGTGACTATTATGTAGACACAGAAGATCATGATCGTGACGATGATAATTATATAGGTTGAGAGAGAGAGAGAGAGAGAGAGAGAGAGAGAGAGAGAGAGAGAGAGAGAGAGGAGAGAGAGAGAGGAGAGAGAGAGAGAGGAAGAGAGAGAGAGAGAGAGAGGAGAGAGGAGTGAGACAAAGACAGAGAGAGAGAGAGAGAGACTGAGAGTGGATCGATACGCAACACCTAAGAGAGGACGACTTTTGCCTTTATGAAAATCAATAGAATGACAGAACATCCCAGCCAGGTTTCTTTGACATTGAAAGAATTGAAGTATGTGTTTAATGTGGAAAAGATGTGTTCTAGATGCTGAGCTCTTTATTAGGTGTATTTTATTTATTTCATTTTGTTTATTGTTTTATTTCGAGGATGATGGAATAAACATCCATGTGCTTTTTTACATCCAGTCTCTGTGTGTATGCAGTTTTGTAAATCTTGTCATCTGTTCCCGCCGGCACACAATGGCCTACTCTTACGAAAAGCGGAGCAGGATTTAACGTGTGAGTTCTTTCTTAGGTGTATGACAAAAGGGGGGCAAGTTTACGTAATTATAGAGCTTGTTCCCAATGAAAAATTAATTATCTTTAAAAGTGTTTTTGTTTTAATCTCTTTGCTAGTATTTTTTTTTAGCTGAGAATATCTTCCAGCCATTTTCAGCTATAAACAAATCATATTCTAACCACATCTGAGCTGATGATGATGATGATGATGATGATGATGATGATGATGATGATGATGATGATGATGATGCAATAATAATAATGATAACAATGATGCAGAGAATTCCTATAGCGTTATATCTTGTAAAAAATAAATCAAAGCACTAGCATTCAACCTTTTCTTACAATGCAGCCAAGAACAATCAATAGTTTTTACAAATTCAAATACTCAAACAGACACACAGACACACAGACACACACACGCGCGCACACACACACACACGCACACACGCACGCACGCACGCACGCACGCGCGCTCGGCGCTCTCAAAATTCATAAAATTTGCAAGTATTTCTTGAAATTTCATTTGTTGTCTTTCACAAGTGTAGATTGTGTATTTAAAAAAAACTTATATTCTTAAACAAATGTTTTGAGGTTGTAATGCTGTTTATCATTTTGCGATGAACTCTTCCTGTTCTGTTCAGTTAGTATTGATACCATTTTGGGGGTTACATTTGTTAGGTTTAGTCTCCTGTTGAATTTGTTTGTAATTCTCCATACCCCAAAAGGTGGTGAAAGGAATTAAATTTTGAATCTTGAATCTTGGAAATCCTAAGCTTTGAAATAAATATGATTGACACTGGATTTCAAAGTGTCCTAAGTGGGCTTTTGGCGACAGGAGAGAGGGACAGATAATAATAATCCTCAGTTATTTTTTAACTAACACTGAGTCATCTTTCAGCTACTTTTAAGCCAAGAATGATTCAGTTCCAGCCTTTTCGTACAAAAAGTTGAGTCATTTTTAGCTCCTTTTGAGACGATAGATTATAAACATTCAGCCACTTTCTGTAGTAAGAATGAATATTTTTTTCTGCTACTTTTGTAGTAAAATGAATCATCTTTAATTCAAATACTACAATGAACACGAGATGCAATGATAGAGATCTACATGAAGACAGTGAACATGAGATGTAATGGTATAGATCTACATAAAGACATACAAGTAGCCTACTACAGCGAACAAAATCTAATGATATAGATCTACGTGAAGACACGTACAAGAACTACATTTCATGAGCCAAGAAACGGGAGGTAACTCATCTGCACATCCTGCAATATTATATCGATTTATCTAGTTTTTACTAAAGGAAAAGAAAGTAATAAAGTATAAAAAGAAAAGAAAAAGAAGACAGAGTTCTGTCCTGTCTGCGACCTATAAACATAAAAACAGCAACATGCAAAAAGTCTTTCACGCAATATCTTTATTCAGTACATTATTTTCTTTCCTTTATAGTATTTTCTTTTAGAACGTGTAGGGTTTTTTTTTTCAGTAGATGATATTTCTTTTCTTATTTATTTAAAGTTTGAAGCCCAACCTACACTTTATAAACCTTTAAAGGTAAAGGTGTCCATAACCCGTGTGGTCGTAGGGGAAAGAGGCATCAGAGACCTCAACTTCTCCAGGAGCCAGCATATTGAGGGCGGCGCCCATCTCCTCTCCCTCGCTGCTTTACCTTCCCTGACCCTAAAGAGGGCAGGTACCCATTTTATAGCTGGGTGAACTGGGGGGGCTGTACTGAAGCCAAGGTGCGAAAACGGTCACCCATCCAACTGGTAACCACGCTCGACACTGATTAGACTAACATTGGCTGGGGGAAAGCGAGCGCTCTGACTACTGAGTTAACCCGTCCCGTTTCATCCTTTTTAGAGCATTCTTTTATAATGTGGGGGTTTTTCAGTAGATATTTTTTTCTTTTCTTATTCCTTTAAAGTCTGAAGCCCAACCTACTCTTTTCAGCCATTATCAGAACCAAAAACGGGGATAGAGAGAGCTGGAAAGGAAAATTAGACTCCGTCATGCCTGAATGCGTGATTGCATTCTAGCCAGTAAATCAAAGATAATTATGTCCCTGCAGGCCTGGCGCGAAATTACACGCATAAGCATCTAGCCAGAAAATCAAGAATAACTATCTTCCTAGTGTCGAATTATACATATAAGCATGGTTCTCTTACGTGCGCTAAATAATGATGTGTAAACACGGAACCTCGGTTTATCGTCTCGTCCCAAAGACTAGCACCCAGCCCACCACTCATGGGGGTCCACACAGAGAGACAGATAGGGGATGGGGGAAAAGTTTCGGGCCCAAACGGGATTCGAACCGCGATTCGAACGGGTTTCGAAACGGGATTCAAACCACCGCGCACTCCGACCCGGACTTTTCGCTTTCTAGACAGGCGCGTTACCACCTAGACAACCGATCCAAACCCAGGCCACAAGAGCGCGTATCACACCACCCACCACTCAGCACCGCTCCGTGGGGACGGATAGCCTAGTGGTCAGAACATTGCGTTCGCAATTTGACGACCCAGGGTTCGATTCCGGTCGTGGAGATTTTTCTCCTGGAGTTAACATCAGTGCTGACTCCACTCTCCCCCAAAAGTCCTTCGGATGAGACTATAAACGGAGGCCCAGTGTGTGAACGCACGCAGAACATCTTGAGCACACGTTAAATCCTGTTCCGCTTTTCGTAAGAGTAGGCCATCGTGTGCCGGTGGGAACAGATGACATTTACAAAACTGCATACACACGGGGACTGGATGTAAAAGAAAAAACACAAGAGTGCTTATACCACTATCCTCGATAGAAAAGAATCAAATCAAAAAAAAAATCCAAGGCCCAAAGATGTTATTTTCATCTAGTGTGGGTGAAAGGAGCGAGGCGGGGACAGTACAGTACAGTACAGTACAGTACAGTACAGTACAGTACAGTACAGTACAGTACAGTACAGTATAGTATAGTACAGTACAGCACAGCACAGCACAGCACAGTACAGCACAGCACAGCACAGCACAGCACAGCACAGTACAGCACAGTACAGTACAGTACAGCACAGTACAGACACAAAAACAAAAAAAGGCGGGGGGGGGGGGGGACTTCATTTGTACTAACCACCCAATCTCTCTGTTTACCCTGCTGCTTGTCAAACAGTCTTTTCCCCAGACAGCCATCCCTCTGGAGCACGCATCAAAGCAGCACTGCAGGCCACCAGACATCCCGCGGAGTAATCTCCTGTCGACTAGACGCTTCACACAGATCAGCTCTGCGTTCAGTCTTCACTTCTTTTGTTTTGTAGAGAGTCTGCTTGTGTTTGAAATGACGACAAAATTTGTAACGCTTCACCTCGTAATGAGTCCATTGCACCAGAGGTTAGTTTTTTAGTTGTTGACGTGTTTTCAATCTGCAATAGAGTGGTTATTCAATACAAAGAACAGATTGAAAATCGGACAATTCTATGAAAAGTTATTACAAGTTGAAATGATAGACTGCAGAAAATTAAAAATTGAGATATTGACAAGTTTAACATCATAAAAGGTAGTTTATAATGAGGGCTTGGGTATTTTTTAAAAACATGTTTGATAGCAAAAGGATACAAAATTATGACTTGATATTTCATTAGAAGGTACAACAATGACTATAGTTTTATAATCAATCAAAATCTCAAAATGAACAACCTGACCCCCACCTGCCTGAAATGGCTCCTAGCAGAAAAGTGGGTCAGATGCTAAGCGACTCATTGTGTGGTGGAGCATCACATTTTGCTATTGTCTGAGCCAAAAACAAAAAAGACTTTCATTTGACTGATGCAGATGGGTGTAAAGCTATTGCTGCCTTTTTTCGGATTTGTAATTCTACCATAACTCCATTTCATGAACAGGCGAGATTAATTCGTTTATTCCAAGATACACAGAGATAACTTTATCTCTGACAACTTCCAGTTTTCTCATATTTGACGTCAGTCTGATCAGTTTTTTTTTTCTCTGAGGAAAATCTGTCCAAATCTCGGCAGCACATACCTTCCTTCAACCCCAAAAAGAGACCCTTACACACATTCCAAATTGCACACCACCGTTTTTTGTTTTGTTTTATTTTGTTTTGATTTGTTTTGCTGTGTTTTGTCTTGCTTTGTTTTTCTTTGTTTTGTTTCGTTATGTTTTCATTCCACGACTAGAGACCCGAAGTTCACCAATCGTGAAATTTTACGTATACAACCGTTTTGGGCCACAATTTAGGTAGCCGCCTTCCGATTTCGGGGATGACGTCTAAACACAACACCAGTGATACTTTCTTCTTTTTTTTTTATAAAATGTTGTAAGCCGTTTTTACTGACACGCTGTGGCCTACTCTTCCGAAATGTGAAACAGATTTTAACGTGTGCGAAGGATGATCTGAGTGCTTTTTGCATACGAGAAATCAATTTATAGTCTTCTCGAAAGATTCCTAGGTTAGCATAGTCGCTACTGATGATAACTCCGGGAGAAAAATCTCCTTGATCAGATGCCTCAGTGGTGGGTCAAACAAGTCATATCTTCATTTCCAGATGGTACAGTAAATAAGCATTGATTTGTTTTTATCCATCAAGCCATCTATCTGGGGGGGGGGGGGGGGAATAATTTCATCAATATTACTTAACTAACATGATCACGGCAGATCATGAGCTCAGTGCTCTAACCACGGGGTAGAAAAGAATGAATAAGTATACAAATAAACAAATATATATATATATATATATATATATATATATATATATATATATATATATATATATATATATATATATATATATATATATATATATATATATAAATGAAACAATCACTAGACTATCCCCCCCCCTCCCTATACCATCATGTGATATTGAAAGATAAACCGACTTCTAGAAAAATCTCTTCTTTTGAAGTCGTTGGACAAATGAGAAAACATTACAGCAAGCTGAACAGACCTCAGGGAGACATAATGGGAGGTGGATTCTTGTCGTCTGATTCATTTCCCGTCTCTTCCGCTTCCGCTTGGCTGGTGAAGCAAAGGGAGCTAATCCTGACTGACAAAGACAACAGTCTGTCCAGTAATGGCCTCAATGAGATGTTTCCACTGAGATGTCCACGATGTTGGTCTTGCAGAACGTTGGCCTGGTCTAGCCTAGTGCTCTTTCTCTTGTCCAAAGTCTTAATGCTAGGTCTAGCTCCCGATTTTTTTCTTTCTTTGATTTTTTTTTTTTTCGTTTTTCGTTCCTCGGCTAGAGCTCTGATTTTTTTTTTCGAGGAAATTTTTCTCCCAGAGTTAACATCAGCGCTGACTCCAATCTCCCCAAAAGT
>CM060320.1:67157378-67160172 GCA_030674155.1 Stramonita haemastoma | reverse complement strand
TGCTCCCATTACTGCTGCTATTGTTGTTGCTTCTACTGTTGCTGCCATTGCTGCTGCTGCTGCTATTTCTGTTGCTGTTCTTACTGTGCTGCTGCTTCTGCTGCTGCTACAGCTGCTGCTATTGTTGCTACTTTTGCTGCTGCTACTGCCATTGCTGCTGCTATTGTTGTTGCTGCTGCTGCCACCGCTGCTGCTGCTGTTACTGCTGCTGTTACTGCTGCTGCTGCCATTGCTGCTGTTATTGTTGCTGCTGTTATCTTGCTGCTGCTACCACTGCGACCGCTGCTGCTGATGTTACTTCTGCTGCTACCATTGCTGCTAGGGGGCCTACTACTGTTGCTGCCACCACCACTGCAGCTGCTGCTTCTGCTGCTGCTGCTGCTGCTGCTTCTGCTGCTGCCATTACTGCTGCTGCTGTTGTTGCTGCTATTGGTTAATTTGTAGCTTCTGTTGTAGGTATTCTTGTTAGACTTTGTTTATATTCCCTATTGTTTCTCTTCCTTGGTTGTAGTGGCCTAAACTCATGAGGTGTGTGTATCTGTGGAATGAGAAATCCTGTTTCCAGTCACTGCTCTGTTGTCCTTATGTGAGAGAAGGATAGGGTGGGGTAACTTATTTCAGTTATTGCTTTTATGTTTTCGGGGGAGATCATACAAAAAGGGGGTCAGTTCTTTATGTCTTTATATTTTTGGTGTTTGGTTTACCACAAAAAGGCAATAATGCAACAGAGACACAGAGAGAGATTTAGATTTATTCTTTGTATATCGCGAGGATAATGGAATAAGCACGCTTGTGCTTTTTTACGTCCAGTCCCCGTGTGTATGCAGTTTTGTGAATGTCATCTATTCCCACCGGCACACAATGGCCTACTCTTACGAAAAGCAGAACAGGATTTAACGTTGCGCAAGATATTCTGCATGCGTTCTCACACGGGGTCTCGGTTTAAAGTCTCATCCGAAGGACTTTTGGGGAGAGTGGAGTCAGCACTGATGTTAACTCCAGGAGAAAAATCTCCTCTACCGGACTCGAACCTGGGTAGTTAAATTGCGAGCGCAATGTTCTGACCACTAGGCTGAGAGAGGAGAGAGAGAGAGAGAGAGAGAGAGAGAGAGAGAGAGAGAGAGGAGAGAGGAGAGGGAGAGAGAGAGAGAGAGAGAGAGAGAGATGGAGAGAGAGAGAGAGAGAGAGAGAGAGAGAGAGAGAGAGAAGAGAGAGGAGAGAGAGAGAGAGGATGAGAGAGAGAGAGAGAGAGAGAGAGAGAGAGGAGAGAGAGTCGGGAGAGAGACAGACAGACAGACAGACAGGCAGAGACAGAGACAGAGAGAACCCACACCACAGTTAGATTATTGTGAACATTTTTTTAAGACCCAAATTAATGCTCATATGAAGCAAATAGGTGTGAAACTTGCAAAAAAATTTATATCCAATACCCAGCCAGTTACGTAACTCAGGCTCTGCTAATTTTTTTTACGTAACCAACCGAACATCCCTTTTCACAATCCCTGGTGTTCAACGTGTCTGATCCGTGATCCTATTCCCATACCTGATCTTCATGGTGTCTGTAAAAGACTCAGGTGGCTGTCTCTGACCTTTTTATGGGGAATTGAACTATCGTCCATTGACACCACGCTGTCTTCTCACTCCCACTTCCCTCCGTGGCCGATTTCCTGGCCTGATGGAATCACTCTCGGCTAGAAAAAAGAGATAGCTGTTTTTTGTGTTAATTTTGACTGGTCTAGCTATTGTTATTCACAGTGTTCCTTCTAGGTGTGTTCATATTTCTGTCATAATTTGGTATTTAGAGAAAAAACACCGTTGATGACAAGTTTTTTGGGGGGTTTAAAAAAAATTATTTTATATCGAGGATAATGGAATAAGCACTCATTGTTGAGAAGGTTAGAATCGTATCCGTGAGTGCTGTGATGTTATATCTATGCTGCATAATTATTCACACACACGTGTTCGCGCGCGCGCACACACACACACACACACACACACACACACACACACACACACTGTGCGCTCTCACATACACAAACACACACGCACGCACACACACACACACACACACACACACAAACACACACACGCACGCACGCACACACACACACACACACACACACACACACAACACACACACACACACACACACACTGGTCCAAATGCATCCTTGATCGTATACGCTTTCATACACGCTTCTACACATAAATGTGGACACTCTTAGATCGATCCATGCCCATAGCTTCCCCCCCCCCCCCCCCCCCCCCCCACCCGTCCTCTTTTTTTGTGTCTGATATCACTTTTATGTGAACAGACGTAAAACTAAAGACCAACACACACATACTGACAATTTATAAATAAATGATTTCCTCTTTACATTTCAAATCCACTCAATACTTAAATCCATTGGTGTTTTATTTTATTTCAAAAACTAAAAGGAAAAAAAGCCCAAGCGCGCTGTGTCAAAGCAATCAGAAAGATGTCATCTGGGCCTGCAAGGTTTAGTCAGGTCCATTATAACGACACATCCACCTTTTTTTCTTCTTTTCTTCTTCTTTCTGCTTCCTCTTCCGGCCTGTCTGTCGTTTCCGGTGAAGGATGGATTGCTCATCATCATTTTCTTCATTTTTGAAATTATGTGTGTTGGTGCTGATTAAGCATGCCGACTTAAAAAGAAAACAGCAACAACAACAAAAAAGCACGAAAAAAAAAAACCCAATGAAAATTACTTCGTTTTGATATACACAGTCATGCACATACACATACACGCACACACACATGCACATACACATGC
>CM060320.1:67144878-67152378 GCA_030674155.1 Stramonita haemastoma | reverse complement strand
GGGACAACCCCATTGTTGCCGTGGATTCTTTTACGTGCTCAAAATGATGAGGTATAACACACGGGACCTCTGTTTATCGTCTCATTCGAAAGACTAGCACCTAGATAACCACTCGTAGTCTAATGGATAGGGGTAAAAGTTTTGGGCCCAAACAGGATACGAATCACCACACACTCCGACCCGGACTTTTTGCTTTCTAGGCAGGCGCGTTACATCTAGACCACCAAATCCACCAGGCAGACAGAAAGTGAAAAGAAAATGAAACTTTATCCAACACCATGACTGACATCTACAGTCAACTACATCAGTGGGAGTAAAGGGGAAAATGCCAAAGTTTGTGGAGAGATGGATGGATGGAAGTGGAGGCCGGCTGCAAGATTTCAAGTTCACTTCCATTGCATTACACCAGAACTGTCTGGTTGGATTGCGTCAACCAAGTGCTTCCATTGCACTCTCTGTCTTTTATTCTATCTATTGGGGCCCCGGCCTTTCTAGAGGTAACCCCACCCCACGTGCATTTAGCACCATGGTATTTTCCCAGTCACGCTGCCGTGACCTGCTGACCTTTGGTTTAATTGCAGCTGCTGGTGAGAAGTAATGCCTTTGTTCACCGATTCTTCGTGACTTTTCTAGCCGCCATTAAATGGAATAGAGTTTCCATGCGTGTTGTCATGTCTCCCTTGTTCGGCACTTGATGCACATCACTGTGACAAACTTGAAAGTTGCGTGCTCTATCTTGGAGCACACCGCTGACGTAAACTTGAAAGTTACATGTTGTGTCTTGAGACACACCACCAATGTAAACTTGAAAGTTACGTGCTCTATCTTGAAATACACCACTGACTTGAACTTGAAAGTCACATGTTGTACATTGAGGCATACGACTGACGTAAACTCGAAGGTTACGTGTTGTATCTTGAAATGCATCACTGACGTAAAACATGAAAGTTACATTTTTATTCTTGAAGTACATCACTGACGGAAACTTGAAAGTTATATGCTGTATCTTAAAATGCATCACTGGCGTAAAACATGAAAGCTACATGCGCTGTTTTGAAGTACATCTCTGATGTAAACTTGAAAGTTACATGTTCTATCTTGAAATACATCAGTGACGTAAAATGTGAAAGTTACATGCTCTATCTTGAAGTGCATTCACTGACGTAAAACATGAAAGTTACATGTTCTATCTTGAAATACATCACTGGCGTAAAAAGTGAAAGTTACATGTTCTATCTTGAAATACATCACTGACGTAAAACATGAAAGTTACATGTTCTATCTTGAAATACATCACTGACGTAAAACATGAAAGTTACATGTTGCCTCTTGAAGCACACCACTGACGTAAAACTCGAAAGTTACATTCTCTGTCTTTAAGTACACCACTGACGTAAAAAGTGAAAGTTACGAGCTGTATCAGTGACCCTCTGATGTCTATACTTATTTTGTTTTTGTTTTTTTATTGTGACACAAACGCACAAGCACTTTGCTTTGATACCAGGGAGCATAAAAGTACGTATGCGTACGTGCGCAGGCACACCGTGCAGACAAACATGCACTTATACACTTGACCTAATGCACTTATTTTCTAGCTAGTCAAGGTGGGGGATGGAGAGAGAGGGGGGGGAGAGACGAACAGACAGACAGATATACAAACAGACAGAAAAAATATACAGAAAGATATACAGACAGACAGAGAGGGAAAGCAGTGGGGTCGGCCCGGGATGAACAAAAAAAGAAACCAAAATAAAACATACAGAAAAACAGATAAAAATTAGTAGAAGGCTATATTACATCATAATAATTACATCCCATTTACCAAAAATAGACTTCCCTCGTGTAAAATTCGGCATGCTCTCTCTCTCTTCTCTCTCTCTCTCTCTCTCTCTCTCTCTCTCTCTCTCTCTCTCTCTCTCTCTCTCTCTCTCTCTCTCTCTCTCTCTCTCTCTCTCTCTCTCAAAAAAAAAAAAAAAAAAAAAGCCTTGCAACAAATGTGACGCTCCACCACATAATGAGACGGTGTGCACATGAGGTCAATTTTTAGTTATTGACATGTTATTAATGTGCAATAAAGTGGCTATCAAATGCAAAAAACAGATTGAAAATCGGACAATTCTGTGCAACATTATTACAAATTGAAATGATAGACTGCAGGATGTGACAAAATGAGAAACGGGCAAGTTTATTTTAGTAACAGGTTGTCAGAATGAGTGTTTTGGTATTTTCAAAACACATTTAAAAGCAAAAGGAATAAAAATTATACCTTGATATTTCATTATAAGATAAATAAACAGATCTACTTTAATAATTAATCAAAATAACAAAATTGACAACTTGGCCCCCACCTGCTTTTAAAGGCTCCTAGTGCAAAATTGGGTAATGTGCTAAGCGACTCATTTCGTGGTGGAGCGTCACAAATACTACCTACCTACCCCTTTCTTCTCAGGTTTTTTTTTTAATCTCCCCTGTCTGCAAATGCATTAGCTCCCCTGTGGCGATGACTTCTTCCATAGAATTTACCCAGACAACTCTCCTGTTATCGTAAGTCATTTTTCTATCATTCCATCCCGTAGTCTGGCGACCGTGGGGGCACCCTGAAGACTTGACAACCAGTTCCCTCCATTCCTCTCTCTGTTCTGCCTTTCTCAAAGTTTTGTTGAGTTCTAGGCCTGTCCATTCGCTGATGTTGTCCTCCCATTTCTTCCTTGGTCTGCCTCTTTTTCTTCTTCTTGGACAGTGCCTTGCAGCATTGCTTTTTGCAAGTTTTTTTTTATCTTGTGACATGCCCGTACCATTTAAGTTTACGCTTCTTTTCGATTGTTAGGTTTTCGTAGGGACCAATGGTTTGCGTCAAAATGTAGGTTACACACTGGACCTTGGTTTCTCGTCTTCTCTGATATTCTTCTGCCCTTACTACTTTTCTTGGTCCTGTGGATGGAGTAAAAATCAGTGTCAGACGGGAATTGAACCTGCAACCTAGTGCCTTGTTTTTTTTGTTTTTTTGGGGGGGGGTTTCCGTTCCTCGGCTAGAGTTCCCAGGTTCACCAATGGTGAGATTTTTGTGTGTACAACCTCGAGGATGGTGTCTAAACCCGACACCAGTAAGTATGATCTAGTAGAATGTTATAGCATTACTGAAGACTTGGCAACCAGCTTCCTCCATACTCACGGCTCTCAGTTTTATGTAGGATGACATAGAACAATCCATCAGACCTTGTTTTGTAATGACTAACTGGTTCCGAGGGTTGTTCTGTCGGAATCGGTTTTGCGCTTGCTTCTGGCTCCTTGGTGCTGATCGTGTCAGGCTGGCTTGTAGCTGTCGGCTGGTCTGGAGGCCATCGTGTGCCGGTGGGAACAGATGACATTTACAAAACTGCATACACACGGGGCCTGGACGTAAAAAAAGCACAAGAGTGCTTATTCCATTATCCTCGATATGAAAGAATAAATCAAATCAAATCAATTCTCTGTCTCTCTGTCTCTGTCTCTGTCTCTGTCTCTGTCTCTGTCTGTCTGTCTGTCTGTCTCTCTCTCTCTCTCTCTCTCTCTCTCTCTCTCTCTCTCTCTCTCTCTCTCTCTCTCTCTCTCTCTCTCTCTCTCTCTCTCTCTCTCTGTGTTATTGCCTGGTTTTACACAGGAGACAAAATCAATGCCAGCCTTTATGGCTATTTCTGTGACCTGTTTCACCAGTTGAATGGGGGAAGGGGGGGGGAAAAAGGGAGAAAAAATGGACACCAAGCATTTTAAAGCATGCGTGCGTGTGTGTGTTCGAGGGGGGGGGGGGCTCAAAAGAAAGGTGAGAGAGAGGATGGGGGGAGAGAGAAAGAGAGAGAAGGGGGTAGGAGAGATATAGAAACAAAGACAGACAGATGGAGACTGAGACAGAGATAGAGAGACAGATTTAGACAGAGAGAAAACAGAGACACGGAGGGACAGAGAGACAGCGACAGGAAGAGAGACAAAAAGACACAGACAGAGACAGACAGAAACAGAGAGAGGCAGAGAGAGAGAGAAGCACACACACACACACACACACACACACACACACACACACACACACACACACAGAGGCAGAGAGAGACACACACACAGAGACAGAGACAGAGACAGACAGACAGACAGACAGACAGAGAGCGACACAGATAGAGAGAGAGAGAGGGAGAGACAAGGCAAGGCAAGGCAAGGCAAGGCAAAATTCTTTTATTCGAGGATAATAGATAAGCACTCATGTGCTTTTTTACATCCAGTCCCCGCCCTTTTCAGGGGAAAAACATCAAGATAAAAAGATACTAAACAGTAAACTATATGCAGTACCAAACAACATAAAGGAATAAGGACATTATACATTATACATAATAAGATAATAAAAATGCACACTTTCAGAAGACGAAAATCAGAAGCCACAATAGAATGATTTTGATTATAAAAGAAAAGAGAAACGTTAATAGATAAAGAGCAACCAAAGAAACATAATGAAATAAACAACTTAGCAACCAAGAAAAGTCCACCCAAAAATACTTAGCTACAACATTGTTACAGAGAGAGAGAGAGAGAGAGAGAGAGAGAGAGAGAGAGAGAGAGAGAGAGAGAGAGAGAGAGAGAGAGAGAGAGAGAGAGAGAGAGAGAGAGAGGAGGGAGGAGAGAGAGAGAGAGAGCTAGACATAAAGAGAGACACAGAGAGACAGAGAGAGCCTAAGATCAAAGGCTGAAGGTAAAAAGCTAAGGACCTTTGCTGTCCACGGTCATCTAAATGTCACCACGCCAGCGACACACAGTCATCCTGTGGTCAGCTTTCAGTTTTGAGAGAGAAAAAAAACTTTATTATTACGGCTTTCCCACGAAATGCCACTGTCTGTAGAAAATTCCATACATTCTACACCACATTTGACAAGAAAAGCTCTTTAGAAAATACCTCTAACAAAGCATTCTAGACAGGTCTAGCTTTTGTCAAAATCTGTCTGGTATTGTTACACACAAAACCCTAATCCAAGCACTCACACACACAAAGAAACTAGGCACCTGCAGAGTATATACAATTTCTCACACAAAACAATGTTGTTTTGTTATTGTTTTGCAATAGAGTTTTGTTTCATAGTACCACATGGTAGTAGGCATCCGCCGGTCTCGGAAGACTATGGAGTTGCGCTGTACGCTCTAGAGCGCAAAGCCTGGGTAAGTAAGAATGGAGGGCAAGCTGTTACCCATGCAGCAGACCTCCCCTCTCCACGTCGCTGGAATGATCCATTGGAAAGGCAATCACCGTCGTTCTTGTTCATGCTGATTTTTGGTATTTTCCTTCTCCGTGTTTTTGTTCTTCACGTTCTCATTAAAATGTCTTATCATCGCTGACAGTTTTTTTTTTCTTATCAAAATGGAAGGAAAGAGCAGGAAAACTGGAAATCCTCAACCATTGCATGTTCCTGCTGAGATTTCTATCAGGTGGATGGCAAAACGAAATAAATCATCTGAGAACATTTTGTCAATCACATCAGGCCATGGTGCTAACAAGAGACTCGCGTTTTCACCTTTTTTAGACCTTTTTTTTTTTTTAGTTAGAAACCATGGGCTAATTTAGGGATGCAGATTTTGATTTTGGTTTGGGGTGGGCTTTATTGTTTGTTTGTTTTTTTAATAAGCCATGAGTTAATTTGAAAAGTGTATTCAGACCTCCAACGGTTAAATTTGGAAAAGTATTTGATGAATCATGAACTTTAAGGTCAGGGAATTGTTTTTTTACAAGTTTTAAAGGATCTTTCAATTTTTCTAGAATTTTCAAGGTCTGCCTGCCACTTTTTTGCACTGGCTGCCTCTAGGTATAGAAATATGGGTCGTTGTTTCCTGGTGGGTTTTGTTGGTGGTGGGTTTTTTGTCGTTGTTGCTGTTGTTTTGTAGTTGTTGTTTTTGTTGTTTGTTTGTTTAGGGGGGTAGGGGGGAGAGTTGTCCATTTTTTATTCCTGACTTAGTAACGAGATTACAAAATCCTTATCCAAATGAACACAAAACGCTGCCCTAGGTTTTGCAAAAACAGCCAAACACGAGCCAAAGCACATGAAAAATCTGTTTTTGATAATTCTTATTTCTCACCTCTGTTCTGCTGACTGTGCACCCATAGAGGTTTCTTCTTCTCCTGTCCTTTATTGGCTGAGATGTGCTATGTCGGAAGGACGGTGGCAGGATGGATAAGACGTTCGCCTGCCAATATGTAAACCGGGAATCATCATTCGGATAAGACTTTAAACCGAGGCCCCGTGTGCGAACGCATGCAGAACATCTTGCGCACACGTTAAATCCTGTTCCGCTTTTCGTAAGAGTAGGCCATCGTGTGCCGGTGGGAACAGATGACAATATTTACAAAAACTGCAAAACACACGGGGACCGGATGAAAAAAAGCACATGATTGCTTATTATGTTATCGTCGATATAAAAGAATAAATAAATAATAAATAAAAATAAATAAATGAGTTTCTGGGTTCGTACCCAGCCTCGCCCTCTCTTCCCAGTTTGACGAAAAAATCGAACTGAATGTCAAAGTCATTCGGATGAGACTAGAAACCGAGGCCCCGTGTGCGAATGCACGCAGAACATCTTGCGCACACGTTAAAACCCCGTTCCGCCTTTCGGAAGAGCAGGCCATCGCGTGCCGGTAGGAGCGGATGACAAAATAATAACAAACCAGCATGCACACAGGTGTCGTGTTTAGACACCATCCCTGAGGAAAAATCGGGGAGTTGGAGTCCCAGAGCGGCTCGGGACTGTAGGTAAATGGCAATGTTCTGGTGGCTCCTGCGACGGTACTGGAACCATTCGTATCGGTCATTGCCTTTCCAATGGATCATTCCAGTGGCGTGGAGAGGGAGAGGGGAATCTGCTGCATGGGTAACAGCTTGCCCTCCATGCATACTTGCCCAGGCTTTGCGCTCTAAAGACTAGAGCGCAACACCATAGTCTTCCGAGACTGATGGGTGCCTAGTACTGTGCTGTGTCCTGTTCTTCTTCTCCTCTGTGTGTTGTGTGTGTGTGTGTGTGTGTGTGTGTGTGTGTGTGTGTGTGTGTGTGTGTGTGTGTGTGTGTGTGTGTGTGTGTGTGTGTGTGTGTGTGTGGGGTGTGTGTAAGAAAGAAAGAAAGAAAGAAAGAAAGAAAGAAAGAAAGAAGAAAGAAAGAAAGAAAGAAGAAAAAAGAAAGAAAGAAAGAACACACACACATGCATGCATATATAGATATATTTCTTTAAACCATATGTATATATGTATGTATGTATGTATGTATGTATGTATGTATGTATGTATGTATGTATGTATGTATGTATGTATTATGTATTATGTATGTATTATGTATGTATTTGTATATATCAGTATATCTCGGAAGATCATGGAGTTGCGCTCTAGGCTCTAGAGCACAAAGCTGGGTAATTAAGTAAGGGTTTTATTGTGTGCGCAAGATGTTCTGCGTGCGTTCGCACTCTGGGCCTCGGTTTCTTGTTTCATCTGAAGTCTATGT
>CM060320.1:67134878-67137378 GCA_030674155.1 Stramonita haemastoma | reverse complement strand
CATCATCATCCAGCTAACATTAGCCATGGTTCAGCACATAATGACACCCACACACACACGCCAACTCCTGCACTCGCTATGTCTTGCCAAACGCAATGTCCAGCACTGTTCACCCCCTCCCCCTCCCTTCCCCATACTGCAACCTCCTTCTTTCTCCAGTGATCAGACGGTCTTTGGATAATCATGAAAGTCTGTTAGTGTGCCCTGCCATACCATCTCCACACTTCCCCATCCCTAACTACCCCCACCCCCACCCCCATCCCCACCCCAAGCCCTCACTCTTTCTCTAAACTGTCATCTTCTCTCCATCCAATGAACCTGGCCGTGTCGGTTGACCAATCGATGACGGTTATTCTGGGCTGTCATGTGACCTCCCTCACCCTTCCCACCCCCCCCCTTCCACAAACACCACTACCCCCTACCCACCCCACCCCCCATCTCCCACGCAGCGGCCTAGGTAAGGGACAGAGGCTGTTGACAAGTAATGATCATTCTGGGGGACGTCCCTGAGGTTCAACTTTCCTGTTCCCTATCCCAAGAAAGCGTCACAACGTGCGGACCATTTCATATCCACTACATCACAATCATCTGCAAAAAAAAAATGTTAAAAAAATAAAAAACGGTTAACATATACTTGACTGATGACAAATGCTTGACTGATGACTGATGATTTTTTTTAATAAAAGGGTTGGGTTTTTTAAATGATCCCATTTGCCCCCCAAAACAATTCTTTAAAAAAAACAGTTAACAGATGTTTGATTGATGACATAAATAACCCAGTATGTCACGACCAAGCTTCCTACTCATGAAGGGAATGATGGTTGTGATTCTGCAACTTACCCAAAGCTGGCATGAACTGAACAAGCTCTTATTCCACGTCCGTAGGCCTACTCCATCTTCTTTTTCTTTCACTCGTTTTTTTTTCCCCATTTCTAGGGGGCTGCATAGCTAGCTAAGTGGTCAGAGTGCTAGCTTTCCCCAACTCAAGTTAAGCAGCGTCGACCAGTTGGATGGGTGACCGTTTGTGCGCCTTGGCTTCAGTGCAGTCCCCAGTTCACCCAACTGTCAATGGGTACCTGTCCTCTTTAGGGTCAGGGAAGGTAAAGCAGCGATAGAGAGGAGGTGGGCGCCGCCCTCAGCATGCTGGCCCCTAGAGAGGCTGAGGTCTCTGATGCCTCGCTCCCCTACTACCGCCTAGATAACGTTTGTAGGTGTGTGTGCCCGCGCGCGTGTTGCGTGCTTGCGTGCGTGCGTGCGTGAGTGTGTGTGTGTGTGTGTACATTCGAATTTGTTAAAACTGTAAATTGTTGTTAATTGTGTGTTGTGTTGGTCGAATGCAAGCGCTTTGATTTGTTTTTACAAGATATAGCGCTATACAAATTCCATGTATTATTATTATTATTAGATTATGGACACCTTTACCTTTAATTTCCAGGATAATGGAAATTGTGTGTTTTTCTTCATTTTACATCTAGTCCCAGTGAGCATGCAAGTTTTGTAACTGTTGTGTATCCGTTCCCATCAACAAACATGGGCTACTCTTCCGAAAGGCGGAACAGGTTTAACATGTGCGCAAAAATTTCTGCGTACATTCGCCCACATAACTGTTCGGTTCATAGCCTCACCCGAAGAAAAAAAACCATCGAGGGGAGTGGAGTCAGTGCGGGTGTTAACTCCAGGGGTATGTGTTTGGTGTACAGATAGAAAGTGTGTAACTCGGTCATTTATTTATTTATTTATTTATTTATTTATTCTTTTATATCGAGGATAATGGAATAAGCACTCTTGTGCTTTTTTGCATCCAGTCCCCGTATGTATGCAGCTTTGTAAATGTCATCTGTTCCCACCGGCACACGATGGCTTATTTCTTACGAAAAGCAGAACAGGATTTAACGTGTGCGCAAGATGTTCTACGTGTGTTCGCACACGGGGCCTCCTCCATACTGCATACACACGGGGACTGGATAAAAAAAAAGCACAAGAGTGCTTATTCCATTATCCTCGATATAAAAGAATAAATAAAATAAATATATAACACACCTACACCTACAAACACCCACCCACACCCACACCCACACACTCACACACACAACACACAAACCTCCCGATGTCTTTCCTTTCAAACCGAAAGAACAGCGATGCCAGATGGACTGACAGCTGCCATCCATCAACGAAATAAAATATTATTCTGGAATGTCACCCAATATTCCACCCCTCCACCACCCCCTCCACCCCCTCCTTAATTCTGTGCTACGTCCACTGCCCCCCCCCCCCCCCCCCTCCCCCTCTCTCTCTCTCTCTCTCTCTCTCTCTCTCTCTCTCTCTCTCTCTCTCTCTCTCTCTCCTTCGGATGAGACTTTAAACCGAGGCCCCGTGTGCGAACGCACGCAGAACATCTTGCGCACACGTTAAATCCTGTTCCGCTTTTCGTAAGAGTAGGCCATCGTGTGCCGGTGGGAACAGATGACATTTACAAAACTGCATTCACACGGGGACTGGA
>CM060320.1:67109878-67129878 GCA_030674155.1 Stramonita haemastoma | reverse complement strand
TCAGTGTGGGTAGTGTATGTCATAGTATGCACTTCACTGTGGGTAGTGTATGTCATAGTATGCACTTCACTGTGGGTAGTGTATGTCATAGTATGCACTTCACTGTGGGTAGTGTATGTCATAGTATGCACTTCACTGTGGGTAGTGTGTGTCATAGTATGCACTTCACTGTGGGTAGTGTATGTCATAGTATGCACTTCACTGTGGGTAGTGTGTGTCATAGTATGCACTTCACTGTGGGTAGTGTGTGTCATAGTATGCACTTCACTGTGGGTAGTGTGTGTCATAGTATGCACTTCACTGTGGGTAGTGTGTGTCATAGTATGCACTTCACAGTGGGTAGTGTGCTGTGTGTCATAGTATGCACTTCAGTGAAGTCAGTGTGCTTTGTTCATAGTTTTTTTTTGTTTTGTTTTTTAAAGGCCTCCAAATAATCACCATAAAGAGAGAGGACTAAGGTACACAACTCTGGTACTTTCAACACTAGTGTTTACGAGTATTGTCCCTTACATTGATCTTCACTTCGCCCAACCAGGATGGTGTGTGTGAGGGGTTCATTTATTTATTCTTTTATATCGAGGATAATTGAGTGAGCACTCATGTGCTTTTTTACATCCAGTCCCCATGTGTATGTAGTTTTGTAAATATCTGTTCCCACCGGCACACAATGGCCTACTCTTCCGAAAAGCGGAACAGGATTTAACGTGTGCGCAAAATGCTCTGCGTGTGTTTGCGCATGGGGCCTCGGTTTAAAGTCTCATCAGGACTTAGCTCTAACCACCAGGCCCCCCCCCCCCCCCCCCCCTTCATCCATCATCACACCTCACATATGCCCCTATTTTCATTCAGTCTCCTCCATCTCCATCACTATGCATTATCGCGCGCGTCTGTGTGTGTGTGTGTTGTGTGAGAGAGAGAGGAGAGAGAGAGAGAGAGAGAGAGAGAGAGAGAGAGAGAGAGAGAGAGAGAGAATAATGAATAATCTTTATTTTTCAAGGGTAACAGAGTAAGTAAGCATTACATACTTTTTTCATCCGGCCCTTAAGAGAGAGAGAGAGAGAGAGAGAGAGAGAGAGAGAGAGAGAGAGAGAGTGTGTGTAAATATATAATTTGTTAATTTATTTTTGAATGGTTGCATGCCTGTGACTGATTTGAATGCAAGCGCTTTGATTTGTTTGTTTTACAAGGTTTAGCACTATATAAATTCCATATATTATTATTATTATTATTATTATTATTATTATTATTATTATTTTGTTTGTGGGGGGGAGACTTGGTTACTAATCAAAACATTTTTCTTATTTATTTCTATATTCCTTTGGCAGCTTCTGTGTATGCTTTGATTTTTTTTTATGGATTAATATATTCAGCTTATGCAACTTTTGTTTTATAGGTAAACTTGTGTTCCAGGTGGATTATTTCTCTCTTATCATTTCCAAGTCATTTTGGCTTTGTTTAGTAATTCGACTGCGCATATGTCTGTCTGTGAAAGGGTGAGAGCATGAACGAGCAATCTTTGATACTAAAGTATGCAGATTTTAGGCCAAGCCTAGTTTTATAATCTGTCCTTGTAAACACATATACATCAACACAATGAAAATATGAATTTGGAGTGGTGGAGCCCAAATAGACAGACAGACAGACAGAGAGAGAGAGAGAGAGAGAGAGAGCACACACACACACACACACACACACACACACACACACACACACACACACACACAGAGACAGACAGACAGACAGACAGACAGACAGACAGACAGACAGACAGACAGACAGACAGAGACAGAGAGAGGAGAATGAATGAATGAATGAATGAATCAATCAATCAATCAATCAAATCAGTCAATCTTTATCAATGAATGAATGAATCTTTATTTTTCAAGGGTTACAGAGTAAGTATTACTTTTTTTCATCCAGCCCTTGCCGTGATCAGGGAATAAAGCTAAGAAACCCCCTCCCTACCCCTACATACCAGCATCACCACCAACAGCAGTTCAACCAACATTTTAAAAGAAGAAAAAGGATACATTTTACAAAACGCGTAATCCTAACTGGATACACTAATGATTATTTAAACAAACATGTGTGTATGTGTGTGTGTGTGTGTGTGTGTGTGTGTGTGTGTGTGTGTGTGTGTGTGTGTGTGTGTGTGTGTGTGTGTGCATGTGTGAGTGTGTCTGTGTGTGTGCGTGTGTGTGTGAGTGTGAAAACAAGCAAAGTAGGCACAAAAGGGAAGGAAAAAAAAACACTTTAAAAAAAACAACATAAAACCCCTTCAAACACAAAAAGCTACATAAAAACACATCTCTATATCTAAATGGTAAGAATACAATTTCAATCCAACATAAGAACCAAACACTCCTCTCCATAATAAGTCTAGGATAGCATATGTGAAGGTGGAAGATGGAAAGGAAAGGAAAGGGAAGGGAAGGGAAGGGAAAGGGAAGGGAAGAGAGAGAGAGAGAGAGAGAGAGAGAGAGAGAGAGAGAGAGAGAGAGAGAGAGAGAGAGAGAGAGAGAGAGAGAGAGAGAGAATCTTCAAATTACATCGTCATCAAAACAAACCAGTCAATAAAGTATTTTAAAACACCCACAAAACACTTCTGTAAACAATAATTATCATCAATAAAACCTATAAGCTCACAATGTGGCCAAGCCTAACAATGAAAAGAAAAACCCCGAAAAGCAAAACAAACAAAAGAGCAAGATTGTATAAAAGAAATATCAAATAGGAGCAAAACAACATTTAAGGTTATAAATAAAAACCAGTTTTAAATCAAACTCAATACATTAAAAGATAATATATATACTAATGAAGATGAGAAAATTGTAAATTTTCAGAACGATAATACATAAGGCATTACAAATCTATAAGCCAAAACACTCATATGAAAAATAATCCATTCCATGTGTGTGTGTGTGTGTGTGTGTGTGTGTGTGTGTGTGTGTGTGTGTGTGTGTGTGTGTGTGTGAGGGGGAAAAACAAGCAAAGAAGGCATACAAGGAAAAAGACACGCACACACATAAAAAGCTAAACATAAAAACCCTTAAACACACATACACAAAATCATATCTCTATGTTTAAACAGTAAAATACAATTTCAATTCAAATGTCAATAAGAACCGAAACATTCCTATCCAAAGACAAGACTATGATAGCACATGTGAAAGCGGAAGATGGAAGAAAAAGAAAAAAAAAAGGCATCTTCAAATTACATCGTCATCAAAACAAACCAGTCAACAAAATATTTCAAAACACCCACAAAACACTTCTGTAAACAATAATTATCATCAATGAAACCTATAAACGCACAATGTGGCCAAGCCTAATAATGAAAAGAAAAACCCTGAAAAGCAAAATAAACAAAAGAGCAAAATTGTATAAAAGAAATATCAAATAGGAGCAAAACAACATTTAGGGTTATACAAACCAGTTTTAAATCAAATTCTATACATTAAAAGAAAAAAATATTCTAATGAAGATGAAGGAGAAAATGCAATTATTCTGGACGATGGTACATATGGCATTACAAATCTACAAGATAAAAAATTCCTATGAAAAATAATACATTCCATGTGTGTGTGTGTATGTGTGTGTGTGTGTGTGTGTGTGTGTGTGTGTGTGTGTGTGTGTGTGTGTGTGTGTGTGTGTGTGTGTGTGTGTGTGTACCTGTGTTTGTGTGTGTGTGTGTGTGTGTGTGTGTGTGTGTGTGTGTGTGTGTGTGTGTGTGTGTGTGAGGGGGAAAAACAAGCAAAGAAGGCATAAAAAGGAAAAGAAAAAAAAAATGCAGACATAAAAAAACCATAAAAACCCTTAAACACAAAAAAATAAATAAAAATCATGTCTCTATATTTAAACAGTAAAATACAATTTCAATTCAACATAGGAACCAAACACCTATACAATGATAAGTCTAGGATATCATATGTGAGAGTGGAAGGTGGAAAGGAAAGAAGAGAGGGACTGAATGTAAAAAAAAAAAAAAAAAAAAAAAAAAAAAAGCACATGAGTGCTTATTCAATTATCCTTGAAATAAAAGAACACATAAATCAATCAATCAATGAATGAATAAATAGAATGGATAAATAAAATAACATTATGGCATCAAAGTATACATTTTACTAGAAGACTGATGTGTTGTTGCATTTTTTCTTTAATCTACAATGGTCTTTGCATGAAAGATCAAAACACAAATTTTAGTTGCACATACTAACACCTTTTATAGCATACATCAGTGGCCATTACAAGCTTTGGGCTTTTTTTGGGTGGGGGAGGGGGCTTGTTCAATGGACTTCTAAACCCAGCAACAACAAAAAATGCTGCAAAAGAGAAACACTCATGAAGTGGTGTATAATGCACACACACGCATGCACACACACAAACGCACGCACGCATTCACACAAAAACACAAACGCACGCAAGCAGTCACACACACACACACACACACACACACACACACACACACACACACACACACACACACAGTTTTAAAAACTGAACTTGTACAACACTAGTCATATACATTATCAGTATTGTCTGTTTTAAAGTTTTGCAACACAAAACATCCAAAACTAACAAAAAATAAATATTTATTTAATTTTGGGGTGGCCTCAGTTGCATGCAGATCATGGAGCACCATCTTTTTTAATCTTTAAAAAAAAATTTCTTCAACATAAAATGGGTGCTTCACATGTCAGTCTTCATTGGCCCAAAAAGTTTACAAGGGGTAGGGTGGGGGGGGGGGGGATGTTCTGTATAGTCTTTTTTTTTTTTTTTTTTACACCATGCACATTACATTCCAATGTCACCTTACTTATAGTCTGGAACTACTACTGAATAAGGACAAACATTTCAAAGATATGTACACACACAGATAACTGAATAACAGTTACAACAATCAACTGAATAATAGTTACAACAATTCATTGATTATTGTAGTTTTGGTAATTTGGATATACATTTCAAAAATATGTACACCCACAGATAAATGAATAATATCTACAACTACTAACTGAATAACAGTTACAACAATTCATTGATTGTAGTCATTTCAGTCATTTGGATAAACATTTCAAAGAAATATACACACACCAACACCTGAAGCTGTACAGAACCAAAATACACGAGGCCTTTGTTGTGGCTAAAAAAAAAAGATTTCAAGTTTTGTAAAAATCAAGTACTTTAAGGATTATATTCAACATTTTTTTTAAAAATCAAAACTGACTGCAGCTTTTTCTCAGACAGCAAAATAAGTGACTCCAGCATCAAAGAGTGCTTTCAACACACACTGAAGCTTTTTTTAAAAAAAAAAGGTTTTCCACAAACATGAGCTAACACATTACCACATCAAAGCATACATTTTACTTGAAGATTGATGTGTTGCAGGGAAAAAAATCTTTAATCTACAATAGTCTTTGCATGAAAGATCAGTACACAAATATTGCAACACAAACTATCACCATTTTTGCATTTATCAGTGGCCATTACAATTTTGCTTTTTTTCCTCAAGGGAGGGGGGGAGGGGGCTTTTTCAATTACTTCTAAACCAGGCAAAAAATGCTACAAAAAAGAAACATGAAGTGGTGTATAACACACACACGCATGCACACTCACAAGCACACGCACACACACACACACACACCAAAACACACACACACACACACCAAAACACGCACGCACACACACACACACACACACACACACACACACACACACACACACACACACAACACTTTTAAAAACTTAACTTATACAACACCAGTCATACACACTATCAGTATTTTCTGTTTTAAAGTATTGCAACATCAACACCAAGCGCCCAAAAGCCTCACTTCCAATACTAACAAAAAATAAATATTTCAATTTTTTAAGGTGGCCTCAGTTGCATACAGATCATGGAGCACCATTTTTTTTTATTTTTTGAGGGGGGGGGGTTGGTCTGTTTTTTTCTTTGACATAAAATGGGTGCTTCACATGTCTGTCTTCATTGGCCAAAAAAATTTTAAAGGGAGGGGGGGGGGGGAGGTGCTGTTCTATTTTGTCTTTTTTTTCCCCACCATGCACATTACATTCCAATGTTACCTTACTTCTAGTCTGGAACTACTAAGAACGATATCAGTAATTTGGATAAACATTTCAAACCTATACACACAGAACAAGAAAAAAATATATGAAGTTGTACAGAAACAATCAAAGCCCTTGACTGAGGCTGCATAATGGGGAGTGGAGGTGGGGGTAAAAAAAATTTTTTTAAAAGAGTCTGTACATGTAATGACTAAGTCCTTACATCTACTGCCTTATCATTCCATTGCATGCACATGAGAAATCAAACTGACAACTGACTTTGATCACTTTAAAATTCCCACACCGTCAATCATTTAAAATATTTCAGACTACAATCGACATGTTCATTCCTATAGTACATTATTTTAAAAGAAGAAACAACACAAAGATGCTTAGTTCCAGCATCTGCCATCTACATCAACCCAAAAGCAAAAGCTTACATGCCAGAAAAAAGTTTGTTTTTAACATGAGCAAATACACCAAGTCTTCAGGGGTGCCCCCATGGTCGCCAGGCTAAGGGAGGGAGGGAAGGATGGATGGATGGATGGATGGATGGATGGATGGATGGATGGATGGATGGATGGATGGATGGGTGGGTGGGTGGGTGGATGGGTGGATGGATGGGTGGATGGATGGATGGGTGAGTGGGTGAGTGGGTGAATGGTTTGATGGATAGATGGGTGGGTGGATGGTTTGATGGATAGATGGGTGGGGTGGATGGCTTGATGGATGGATGGATGGATGGATAGATAGACAAAAACCAACTTTAGCTTTTTCTTAGACAGCAAAACAAGTGACTCCAGCATCAAAGAGTGCTTTCAGCATACACATCAGCTGACACATTAACACATCTAAGTACACATTTTACTTGAAGATTGATGTGTAGCTGGAAAAAAATCTTGTAATCTACAATGGTCTTTGTATGAAAGATCGGTACAGAAATTTAGCAAGACAAACTGTCACTATTTTTGCATTTATTAGTGGCCATTACAAGTTTTTTGCTTTTTTTCAATTGACTTCTAAACCAAGCAACAACAAAAACTGCTACATAAGAGAAACATACATGAAGTGGTGTAGAACACACACACACACACACACACACACACACACACACACACACACACACACACACACACACACACACACACACACACACACACTTTTAAAAACTGAACTTATACAACACCAGTCATACACACTATCAGTATTTCCTGCTTTACAGTTTTGCAATACAAAGTGTCCAAAAGCCTTGCATCCAAAACTAACCAAAAAAAAAAATAATTAATTTTGGGTGGGTTGCCTCAGTTGCATGCAGATCATGGAGCACCATCTTAATTTTTATTTGTTTTGTGGTTTTTTAGTTTTTTTCTTCCGAGACAAAATGGGTGCTTCACATGTCTGTCTTCATTGGCCAAAAAAATTAAAAGGGGTGGGGTGGGGGGCTGTTCTGTTTAGTCTTTTTTTCCCCACCATGCACATTGCATTCCAATGTCACCTTACTTATAGTCCTGAGCAACTAATAATAATATCAGTAATTTGGATAAACATTTCAAACCTATATACACAGAAGAAAAAAGATTAAAGTTGTACAGAAACAACCAAAAGCCCTTGATTGAGGCTGCATAATGGTAGTGGAAGTGGGGGTAAAAAAAAAAAAAGTCTGTACACTTTATGACGAAGCTGTTACATCTACATCATTATTTGGACAAACATTTCAAAGATATGTACACACACAAATATCTAAATGATAATTACAACAATTAACTTATTGTAGTAAGTTCAGTAATTTGGAAAAACATTTCAAAGATATGATCACACACAAATATCTAAATAATAGTTACAACAATTAACTGATTGTAGTCATTTAAACAAACATTTCAAAGATATATACACACCCAAATATCTATAACAGTTACAACAATTAACTGAATAATAGTAACAACAATTAACTCATTGTAGTAATTTCAGTCATTTGGATAAACATTTCAAAGAAATGTACACACACCAATATCTGAAGCTGTACAGAAACAAAATGACTAAACCCTTTGTTGTTAAAAAAATTATTAAAAAAAAAAAGATTCAGTTTTGTAAAAATCAGGTACTTTGACATTAAAAAAATCAAAACCAACTTTAGCTTTTTCTTAGACAGCAAAATAAGTGACTCCAGCATCAAAGAGTGTTTTCAGCACACACATCAGCTGACACATTACCACATCTAAGTATACATTTTACTTGAAGATTAATGTGTTGCAGGGGAAAAAAATCTTTAATCTACAATGGTCTTTACACAAATTTAACAATACAAACTATCACCATTTCTGCATTTATCAGTGGCCATTACAAGTTTTTTGTTCTTTTTGGGGGGAAGAGGGGGTGGGGGGCTTTTCCAATCGACTTCTAAAGCAAGCAACAAAAACTGCTACAAAAAAGAAACACATGAAGTGGTGTATTACACACACACACACACACACACACACACACACACACACACACACACACACACACACACACACACACACACAGCACACATCAATGCTTAGGCCTTATTCAATGTACCATCTGGAAATAAAAAATTGACTTCACACACACACACACACACACACACACACACACACACACACACACACACACACACTCTTTTAAAAAACTGAACATATACAACACCAGTCATACACACTATCTGTATTTTCTGTTTTAAAGTTTTTTGCAACACAAGGCGTCCAAAAGCCTCACATCCAAAACTAACCAAAAACAAAAATTTGGGGGGGGTTGGCCTCAGTTGCATGCAGATCATGGAGCACCATCTTTTTCTGTTTTTGCTTTAAAAAAAAAAAAAATTTCTTCATCATGAAATGGGTGCTTCACACGTCTGTCTTCATTGGCCAAAACAAAAATTTAAAAGGAAAGGGATTCTAGAACAAGCTTGACGAGGGCGATGACAAAAAAGTTTTTTTAAATAAAGTGCACTGACTGAGCAAGGAAACAACTTATCATACTTTCAAACCAAAAGCAAAAGCTTACATGGCAAAAAAAAAGTTTGTCTTTAACATGAGCAAATACACCAAGTCTTCTGGGGTGCCCCCATGGTTGCCAGGCTAAGGGAGGGAGGGAAAGATGGATGGATGGATGGATGGATGGATGGATGGATGGATGGGTGGATGAATGGATGGATGGTTTGATGGATGGATGGATGGATGGATGGATGGATGGATGGATGGATGGATGGATGGATGGATGATGGGTGGATGGATGGTTTGATAGATGGTTTGATGGATGGATGGTTTGATGGATGGATGGACGGACAGATGGATGGATGGGTGGGTGGATGGACGGACAGATGGATGGACGGGTGGGTGGATGGACGGATGGACGGACGGGTGGATGGACGGATGGATGGATGGATGGATGGATGGATGGTTTGATGGATGGATGGATGGATGGATAGATAGATGGTTTGATGGATGGATGGATGGATGGATGGATGGATGGTTGGTTGGTTTGATGGATGGATGGATGGATGGATAGATGGATGGATGGATGGATGGATGGATGGATGGATGGATGGATGGATGGATTGACAGACAGACGGACGGATGGACAGACGGACAGATAAATAGAAATACACCCCACTATCTTGTACTTAGTCTGGAGCAACCAGTAATAGTTACAAAAATTAACTGATTGTAGTCATTTCAGTAATTTGGACAAACATTTCAAAGATATGTACACACACAAATTTCTAAAAAAGAAAAAAATAGTTACAAAAATTAACTGATTGTAGTCATTTCAATTTTGACAAACATTTCAAAAATATGTACACACAAAGATATCTAAATAATAATTACAACAATTTACCTATTGTAATAAGTTCAGAAATTTGGACAAACATTTCAAAAATATGTACGCACACAGATATCTAAATAATTACAACAATTAACCTATATAAGTTCAGCAATTTGGACAAACATTTCAAAAATATGTACACACACACAAATATCTAAATAATAGTTACAACAATTAACTTATTGTCATTTGAACAAACATTTCAAAGATATGTACACACCCAAATATCTCAAATAACAGTTACAACAATTAACTGAATAATAGTAACAACAATTAACTCATTGTAGTAATTTCAGTCATTAGGATGAACACTTCAAAGAAATGTATACACACCAATACCTAAAGCTGTACAGAAACAAAATGACTAAGCCCTTTGTTGTTAAAAAAATATTTAATAAAATAAAGATTCAGTTTTGTAAAAAACAGGTACTCTGACATTTAAAAAAATTCAAAAACCAACTTTAGCTTTTTCTCAGACAGCACAATAAGTGACTCCAGCATCAAAGAGTGCTTTCAGCACACACGATCAGCTGATACATTACCACATCAAAGTATACATTTTACTTGAAGATTGATGTGTTGCTGGAAAAAAAATCTTTTAATCTACAATGGTCTTTGTATAAAAGATCAGTACACAAACTTAGCAACAAAAACTATCACCATTTTTGCATTTATCAGTGGCCATTACAAGTTTTTTTTTTGGGGGGAGGGCTTTTTCAATTGACTTCTAAACCAAGCAACAACAAAAAATGCTACCAAAAAAACCCCACACATGAAGTGGTGTATAACACACACACACACACACACACACACACACACACACACACACACACACACACACACACACACACACACACACACACAGCAAATCAATGCTTAAGCCTTATTCAATGTACCATCTGGAAATAAAAATATAAAAATTTGACTTCACACACACACACACACACACACACACACACACACACACACACACACACACACACACAACAAAGAACTTTTAAAAAAACAACTGAACTTATACAACACCAGTCATACACACTATCAGTATTTACTGCTTTAAAGTATAGCGACACAAAGCGTCCAAAAGCCTCGCATCCAAAACTAACAAAAAATAAATATCTAATTTTGGAGGGTGGCCTCAGTTGCATGCAGATCATGGAGCACCATCTTTTTTTTGGGGGGTGGGGGTTAGGATTTAAAAAAAAAAAATTTCTTCCAACACAAAATAGGTGCTTCACACGTCTTTCTTCATTGGCCAAAAAAAAAAATGTAAAGGGTGTAAAGGGGTGGGGTGGGGTGCTGTTCTTTTTTTTTTTTTTCCACCAAGCACATTACATTCCAATGTCACCGTACTTATAGTCTGAAACTACTAATAACAAAATGACAAACATTTCAAAGATATATACACACATAGATATCTGAATAACAGTTAACAACAATTAACTGAATAATAGTTGTAATTCATTGCTTGTAGTAATTTCAGTCATTTGGATAACCATTTTTTTAAAAAAAGTACACACACAAATACCTGAAGCTATACAGAAATAAAATAACTGAGGGCTTTGTTGTGGCTAAAAATAACTATAAAAAGAAAAAGATTCAGTTTTGTTAAAATCAGTAAAAAGACAGTTACTTTAAGGATTAAATTTAACATTATTGGGAAATTTCTGTAAACATTTCAAACCTATATATACACAGATGAACAAAAAATATCTGAAGTTGTGCAGAAACAATCAAAAGCCTTTTGTTTTGGATTTTTAAAAAAAATGGTCTTGTCAAAATTGGGCAGTGGCACTTTAAGGTTAAACATGGGTCCAAAAGTGGCCCAACTCGTGTTTTTTTTTTTAATTAAAAATTGCTGGATGCATTTATGGAGAATTCCCCGTGTAAATTTAAAGAATTCAGGTTGTAAAACATTTCTAGAAACAGGCTACTTCTACTCGTTATAGATAAAAAGGTTTAGGAGTTTGAAACAGTTTTGGTGGCCATATTGGATTGATTTCATGGCAACAGTGCAGAAAACTGAGTAAATTCATTTCTAAGATTTACAAGTAATGCCCTAGCAATATATGGCATAACTTTTAACATAGTCTTGTAAACAAATATATCAGTTTCAACCCCCATGATGAAAAAAGCCTCCAAAGGCTTTCTTTTTTGTGAACTATTACGATCACAAAGAAAGTGAATCAACATCTCAGATTCTAGGTTTTCATAGCATACATACATATACACAAAAGCCAACACACCACTGCTCCATTGTAAACTTGTACACACGTTCATGTGTGCTGTAAAATCGGCACGCTACTTTTGCTAATCTAGAGCATATTTTTACAGGTTCTGAACTTTTTTTCAATTTTCATTTGATCCCATTAACAAATCAACTAAGCAAAGAAAAACGACACATGTATACATCCTGCCCTTGGGACACTTCTCAACAGATCACTGAAGGGATGTTTTTAACAAGTTTTCACCCCACCCCGCATTACTAAAAACACTGTTGTACAAGTACCAGCATAACCAAAAAAAGCAAAAGATTTTTGCTAAAAAAAAAAAATTTTTAAAAGGCTTTTCATAACAAATTCCAATTCTTGCCAGAATCCAAATTTCATTTTTGTTTTAAATTGGTGTAAAAAAAATAATAAATAAATAAAACCAAACAACAAGGGAAATAAACCGTGTCAGCCCAACATTCTCCACCAGTTTTCACTTTACCCCATTTATCTCCACTGCTCTCAACATGCACCACCCCAACCCCTTAAATTGCCATCTTTCTCTTCCTGCTTCTTCAACAGGAAAGTCCCTCACACACACACACATCACTTTGCGCATGCACACACACACACACAAAAAAAAGGGGGGGGGGGCCTCAATTGTATGCAGATCACATAGCATGATCTGTTTCCCTATTTTCTTTCTATTTTTATAAATTACGTGCTTCGAGCAGTTGTCTATGGGCCCAAACAAAAAAAACTTTTCCAATTAAAATTTCTCTCTTGTTCTTTTCCTTGGTTTTTTTTTTTTAAAGAATCTTCCAGAAACACACACACATGATTGAACAGCCATAAAGCATATAGCACCCATCATTTTTGTAAAGTTCTACCTTTAAAACAAGTATCTCCCACCCCTTCCAAAAAACAAAAAATCCTGCACACGAGTACCCGATTTCTGTACCAGCTGTTGACTATCAGAAGTGTGCCATTGCATGGATTTGCCTACCACATAAATTACTTGCACATGCATACACACCCACACTTGCATGGATACGTGGACACACACACACACACATGTATACACACACACACACACACACACACACACACACACACACACCCTCACACACTCACACACACTGCACACACACACACTGCGCACACACACACACACACACGCACACGCACACACACACACACAGAGTCACACACACACACACACCCAAACACACACACACACACACACACACACCCAAACCCAAACCCACACACACACACCCACACACCCTCTTCCCCTATTCTCACATGCTACCCACCTCCTCCCCCTTTTCAACACTATTTTCCTAACAGAACAGAACACACCCTCACCCCTTACTCCCATCCCCTTACATCCAATGCAGTTACCACAGCAGTTTTCTCTGTCTCAACCTATCATCATCCATGTGCTCTCTCTCTAATCCCCTTTTTTTCTAAAGAAGTCTCTACACCCCCCCACCCCCTGTTTCTGCCCCCCAACCCCCCCCCCCCCTCCCTCCCCTTAACCACTTCCCCTCACACCCAAACTTCTCTTCATCTTATGCATTCCCTGGCTATGCTAAATTCTTAAACAGAACATCTTGCGCACATGTTAAATCCTGTTCTGCTTTTTGTAAGAGTAGGCCATTGTGTGCCGGTGGGAACAAATGACAATATTTACCAAAACTGCATACCCACGGGGACTGGATTAAAAATATAAAAAAAGCACACAAGTGCTTATTCCATTATCCTTAATATAAAAGAATAAAATAAATAAATAAATAAATAAATAAACAAAAATAAATAAACCGATCTGGATGGCAAAGTCTGCAGTCTGACCTACTGACCCCACCAGTCCCTCAAGTTTTTTCCTCAAGCTCTACTGAGCTGGGCCACATCTGGAGACTCAAACATTCCGAATTTCATAATATTTACATTTTTTTTCGTTCTGTTCCACCCCCTCCCCTAAAGGCTTGAAAATATACTGTGTCACCAGCTGCCTCTGTGTCCATCTGCCGTTATGTCCACATGTGGGGCAAGGATTAAAAAGAAGCCAGGTTAGTGTTAGAGTTAGTACGAACAGTTAGGCGTTAATAAGGCAGGCAAGGGCTGTCGGTCAGACTGCCTGTCTGACTGCATGTGGACACAACAGCGCATGGACACAAATGGCAGGTCGTTTTACTCAAACTTCTACTCCCACTATCATATATGATTTTTGGATGTACTTGGTCCGATTTGTCCGCACAGTGCGTTTTTGCTCATGAGACAGACAATAGTTGCTGTCTGAGCGTTCAATGAAGAAGAATTACAATAATTTCAGATATGAGGCACTCGACTCGCGTCTGCTTGAAAATCGATAGACCGGATATCGTTAAATCTGAGTAAGTCCAAAATAAGCCATATTTAAGAAGAAAAAAACTGAAGCTTTCTTTCACCCAGCCTCTTTCTCCTGCTACTAGTGGTTTGTATACATGTATCTTCCCCCTCCTTCCAAAGACTTTTCTTGTCTCTCCTACAAAGGCAGATGTCTCCCTTGAACTACTCTCTCTCCTTCACACACACACACACACACACACACACACACACACACACACACACACACACACACACACACACACACTAACACACACACACTAAATCATACCATTCACAAAAAAGATGGCAATATTAATATGTTGACTTCTGATGAAAAACATCATGAAACAAATTATCAAAATCATCTAAAAGTGTTTACAGATGGTTCTGTTTATGACTTGCGTGCAGGGATCAGGTTTCATTATTCCTGCTCTGAAGATACAAAAATCATTCTGTCTAGGAAGGGTTTCTCAATATTCAGCGCTGAGCTCTATGCCATACTTATGGCTTTGATTACTATAAATGACAGTAATTTTGCATTCTTTCACATTGCTTTTTGTGTTGCCTCAAAGTCTGTACTACATAGCTTACAAGACTGCAGTTCAAAAGAAAGAACAGATTTATTATTTGAAATAAAATATTTGATACATTGTATCATGACAAAAGGTATCGGAATAGATTTTTGCTGGATTTCTTCTCACTGCGGAATATACTGGAATGAAATACCAGATTATCTTGCGAAACAAGGTGCAAATAGAGATTGCCCAATTCATAACAATAAATGATTGTCGTGAAATTAATTCATTATTGGAAAATCATGTACATAAGAATAACTTCCATGGGAAATTAGAAATATTAGGCTGTTCAAGACATATTACTAACATCATTTATAAGTTGCGACTGAAATCTTGGAAGACCAAATATTCTCGTAATGTAACTTGCTCCTGTTCTGAGCCATTATCTTGTGAACATATTCTTTTTCAATGTTCAGTTTTAAATTCAGTTTACAAACAAAATGGCGTTGAATTTTTTTTTTTTAATTAAACAGTTTCGAGAAAACCGTTAATTACTGATGTTGCTAGGATTATTTCTAAGTCTTCTGTACATACTTTATGGCAGGTTTTTTTGTTTGTTTGTTTAGTCTAATATCACCAAGTGTGAATAGACTTTAAATTAAACAACAACAACACACACTAAAAATCATAAAAGCACTAACACACTGCCTACTTGAAATAACACTTTACCCCCCAAACTGCAATCACTTGACAGCTGACAATTTTCCTATACTGGAATGGAAGGCAATCTGCAATGGCACTAGCCACAGACCAGCAAACAGCTATGTCAGCAGTGGTGTGAAGCTTTTACTCATCCTGTGGTGAACCATTTCAGGACCAAAACAATTTTTAAAACCAATCTCTCACACACACAAAATAAGATACAGTCAATCCTAAAGCATATGTTACATGTATCAAACATTAGAATCACAGGCAATCACTAAAATAATCTGCGATATTCTTTTCCCTAAATATTGCTTCTCTTTAAATTCCTTTAAAATAAAGTCAATCCTATAGCATCTGTATCAAACATAATAATCACAGGCAATCAGTGTTTTACTCAAGGCAGGCACAAAAATAATTTGTACTATTCTCTTCCCTGAATATTGCATCTTTTAAAATTCCTTTCTTAACATTTCCTGGATTTTACACACACACACACACACACACACACACACACACACACACACACACACACACACACACACATACATTCCCTTAAAAGAATTTGAAAACGCACGCGCGCGCGCACACACACACACACACACACACACACACACACACACACACACACACACACACACACACACAAAACACACAATGAACTACACATGTGAATCTCAAAAGTCGTTCATTTTTCTTTAAAATGTTTTGGGCATATTTTAAGTTCAGCCAAACTCAGTTGTTCCAAAAACCCAAAACTTTACAAAATCCTTGCCTTGCTAACAAACTGATTTCAGGACCTGTTCCTTACAACATATTTTTTTAAAGTGCTGACTGCAAAAGATTCCAGATTATTATTATGTTTTTAGTCACAAATTTCCAGGGTGCTCATCAGCAACGTTTGTCTCAGATCAATTTTATCTATTACTAGCTTCCAATCTGGTTTTAAGACAAGATAACGGAAAAGTGCGGTATATTTTTTTTTACTTATCTCTAGCAAATACAAATTCATTTTAACAGCATCAAAAAAAAAAAAAAATGCTTGGACACGAATGAACAAAAATGATATGCCTAACCGTGTGTTTCTTTTTTTTTTTTTTAATGAAAATAAACATAGGCTGTGAAAAAAAGGGGATGAGCAAAAATGCTAAAACATTGTACAAATTTGATTAACTGATATATTTTATCTTTAAAAAACAAAAATAGACCCATCTAGAAAATTTCCTTAAGCCAACTCGCTCTCACAATTTCTAACTAGATAAACAAACTTCCTACTCCGAAATCTCTCTCACTTCTACAAAACCAGATCTGCCCTCCGCCCTCCCCCCTCCCCTGCACGTTCTATGCACACACATGTAAGGCTTTATTACAGATACAAACCATACACTATTATGCTACCTTATTTGCATGTAGATTGTAAAACTTTTATTTTGGTGGGGGGGGGGGGGGGAGGGGGGGGGGAAGGCTGCATTATCTTTTTCTTCACTTTATTTTTTTTGGGGGGAGGGGGGGAAGGGGGGGGGCGCTTTTGTTTTCTTCTTTTGTAGGATCTTTTTTGGAGGGTGCTACTTTGAATTTCTGTTTTCCATCTTGGTTTCTATGAATGACCAAAAATGTATAAAACTGCATACACATGGGGACTGGATGTAAAAAAAGCACACAAGTGCTTATTCCATTATCCTCGATATAAAAAACTAAAATAAATCCCTGTTGATCCTGTCCATACTGATTTCAGTTTTCACTGATCCAGCTCTTGTTGATCTAGTTAAAACAAAAAAAAATCACCCATTTCACAATGGTTCAGTCTAAGCTGATCCGGTTCTTGATCTACTTCAAAAAATTACCCGGTTCACAATGATGAAGTCCAAGACGACGATGACGATGGCGAAGTTCATGATGACGACGATGGCAAAGCCCACAATGACGACGATGGCAAAGTTTACAATGATGACGATGGCGAAGTTCACAATGACGACGATGGCAAAGTCCACAATGATGACGATGGTGAAGTCCACGATGATGACGATGGCAAAGTTCACAATGATGACGACGATGGCGAAGTTCACAATGATAATGACAATGGTGAAGTTCACAATGACGACAATGGCGAAGCCCACAATGACAACAATGGCGAAGTTCACAATGACGACAATGGCGAAGTTCACAATGACAACGACGATGGCGAAGTTCACAATGACGACAATGGCGAAGTTCACAATGACGACGACGGCGAAGTTCACAATGACAACAATGGCAAAGCCCACAATGACGACAATGGCGAAGTTCACAATGACAACAATGGCAAAGTCCACAATGACGACAATGGTGAAGTTCACGATGACGACGATGATGGCGAAGTTCACGATGACGACGACGGCAAAGTTCACAATGATGACAATGGCGAAGTTCACGATGATGACGACGATGAAGTCCACCACGACGATGACGAAGTCCACGACGATGATGACTAGAGGTGGTCCTCTGCGCATAGGTTTTGATTACAAAAAAACAGGATATTTAGTATATAATGTTTTTATAGTCATATATGTGCTATTAAGTATTTGATATACTATCTACATTCATTGCTTTATCTGTGACAACCCATCTAAGCTACACATCGTTTAAAGAATGCGCACCCTCTCTGATTGTAAAATTAATGTAGAAATTTGTGTAGTTGTTAAATAGCCCTCTCTCATTGTAAAATTAATGTAGAAATTTGTATTTTAAAAAAATATAGAAATTTGTGTACTTTGTTCAAAAACCCTTACTGACACTGCAAAATTAATGTAGAAATATGCAAACTTTGTTCAATAACCCTCTCTGACACAGTAAAATTAATATAGAAATTGCAAACTTTGTTCAATAACCCTCTCTGACACTGTAAAATTAACACTGTAAAATTAATGTAGAAATGTGCAAACTTTGTTCATTAACCCTCTCTGACACTGTAAATTTAACGTAGAAATTTGTAAAAAAAATAAATAAATAAATTTTAAAAAGGAGAAATGTGCGAACTTTGTTCAATAACCCTCTCTGACACTGTAAAATTAACGTAGAAATTTGTAAAAAAAAAAAAATAAATAAATAAATTTTAAAAAGGAGAAATGAGTGAACTTTGTTCAATAACCCTCTCTGACACTGTAAAATTAACGTAGAAATTTGTAAAAAAATAAATAATAAATTTTTAAAAGGAGAAATGTGCGAACTTTGTTCAATAACCCTCTCTGACACTGTAAAATTAACACTGTAAAATTAGAAATTGCAAACTTTATTCAATAACCCTCTCTGACACTGTAAAATTAACACTGTAAAATTAGAAATTGCAAACTTTGTTCAATAACCCTCTCTGACCCTGTAAAATTAACACTGTAAAATTAGAAATTGCAAACTTTGTTCAATAACCCTCTCTGACACTGTAAAACTAGTGTAGAAATGTGCAAAGTTTGTTCAATAACCCTCTGACACTGTAAAATTTATGTAGAGATGAGTGTAGTTGTTCAGTCACCCACCCTCTATAACTACAAAATATTTGGCCACTGCAACAAAGTTGATATTGTAAGTAGTTCTAAAGCTTAAACTGTTCTTTCATGCATGTGAATGGCAACTGCCCACCTCCTTTCTTCAGTCAGAAATAAACTGAATAATGAAAACACCAGGCAACTCTACAAAATTATACCTTTTCTTCAAATTGCAGGTGGTAATGCAAGCCCATTATTTCACAGCCAGATCTTTGGCATTTGACTCAAAGCCCCGCAGCCCCTGAAAGCAGTGAAGTCATTGTCAGTGACACTGGAAATACGAACTTTACTTCCTCAAGCATGTAATGTACATTCGTCTGAACTGAAAAATACTAACTTTTCTATCTCAAACATAACATTCAACTAAACTGGAAATACTAACTTTACTAACTCAAACATAATATTCATCTGAACTTGTTGCACTGATGCAAATTTAGTTAAGAATTATCTCCACAAATCTTTGTCAATGTTAGCTTTTTCACTGTATAATAAGACCAGCTATTACAATACTTTGCAATGATCTTTACAATTATTTTCCAAACATGTATCAATTCACTGTCACCTAAAAAAACCTTTCTAATTCAGTTAACAAACTTAAAAAAAAAAAATTCCTCTACTAAAGCTCCGAGGTTCAGCCAATGGTGAGATTTTGTGTACATGTAGACATACCACCATTTTTAACAAACAATAAATAAAGGTAGCCACATTCCAACTTCAGGAATGATGTCTAAATGCAGCATTGTGATTGTGCTTTTTAAAAAAATTTGTTATCCATT
>CM060320.1:67102660-67109778 GCA_030674155.1 Stramonita haemastoma | reverse complement strand
AATGGAATAAGCACTCTTGTGCTTTTTTTTCATCCAGTCCCAGTGTGTATGCAGTTTTTGTAAATGTCATCTGTTCCCACCGGCACACGATGGCCTAATTCTTACGAAAAGCGGAACAGGATTTAACGTGTACGCAAGCTGCAAGGTGTTCTGCGTGCGTTCAGAGAGAGAGAGAGAGAGAGAGAGAGAGAGAGAGAGAGGAGAGAGAGAGAGAAGAGAGAGAGTAGAGAGAGAGAGAGAGAGAGAGAGAGAGAGAGAGAGAGAGAGAGAGAGAGAAGAGAGAGAGAGAGAGGAGAGAGAGAGAGAGAGAGAGAGAGAGAGAGAGAGAGAGAGAGAGAGAGAGAGAGAGAGGAGAGGAATGCTCACAGGTATCGTGTTTAGACATCATCCCTGAAGTCGGATTACAGCTACCTACGGTCGCCTACGCAAAAGAGAATCTCATCATCGGTGAACCTTGGCGTTTTATCTTAAGAACAGAAGAAAAAGAAAAGGAAACAAACATAGCACCAGCGATGACACGATAATAAGGCAAAGAACAGAGAGAGCCCATCTGACATCCCGTCCAGAAAATCCAAAATTGGTTAGACTGAGACTATGTCTGAGATGCTGCTCTCGGCCTCAAACGCTTTAACATAACAAAGCTTTTTTCCTTGAAATAACAAAGTACAAACAAGAAAGGATAGCAAAGTTAAGGATCGAGGTGGGCGGGAGGGGGAGGGGGGAAGGGGAGGGTGGTAGGAGGGAGGGGTGAGGTTTAATGGAAGGATTGTGCTGGAGAAGAGACTGAAGATTGTGTCTGCTTGAAGAGTGAATGTTTTTTTTGTGTGTGTGAACAGGAAAAAGATTTTGAAAAGAAAGAAACAGGAAAGCGCAGAGTGTGATGCTCTGGTGACCTCTAAAGAGACGGTGGGAACAGAGGGAAAAAATTGACAAAACTGCATACACACTGGGACTGGATGTAAAAAGGCGCATGAGTGCTTATTCCATTATCCTCGATATAAAAGAATAAATAAATAAAAATAAAGTAATCTTGGCTCAAAGTCAGTTGACACCCCTGCCCCGACATCTACCCCCACCCCCACCCCACCCTACACACATCGTCATCATCATCATCATCATCATCATCATCATCATCATCATCATCATCATCATCATCATCATCATCATCATCACCCAGCTAACATTAGCCATGGTTCAGCACATAATGACACCCACCCACCCACGCCAACTCCTGCACTCGCTATGTCTTGCCCAACGCAATGTCCAGCACTGTTCACCCCCCCCCCTCCCTTCCCCTCACTGCAACCTCCTTCTTTCTCTTTCTCCAGTGATCAGACGGTCTTTGGATAATCATGAAAGTCTGTTAGTGTGCCCTGCCATACCATCTCCACACTTCCCCATCCCTAACTACCCCCACCCCCATCCCCACCCCAAGCCCTCACTCTTTCTCTAAACTGTCATCTTCTCTCCATCCAATGAACCTGGCCGTGTCGGTTGACCAATCGATGACGGTTATTCTGGGCTGTCACGTGACCTCCCTCACCCTTCCCACCCCCCCTTCCACAAACACCACCACCCCCTACCCACCCACCCCCCCACTCTCCCACGCAGCAGCCTAGGTAAGGGACAGAGGCTGTTGACAAGTAATGATCATTCTGGGGAACGTCCTGAGGTTCAACTTTCCTGTTCCCTGTCCCAAGAAAGCGTCACAACGTGCGGACCATTTCATATCCACTACATCACAATCATCTGCCCAAAAAAATTGTTAAAAAAATAAAAACGGTTAACATATACTTGACTGATGACAAATACTTGACTGATGACTGATGATTTTTTTTTTAATAAAAGATTTTTAAAAAGAGATCATATCTGCCCTCCAAATAAATTCTTTTTAAAAAAAAACGGTTGACAGGCGCTTGACTGATGACAAATACTTGACTGATGACTGATGATTTTTTTTAATAAAAGGGTTGTTGTTTTTAAATGATCACATTTGCCCCCCAAAACAATTCTTTAAAAAAAACAGTGAACAGATGTTTGATTGATGACATAACCCAGTATGTCACGACCAAGCTTCCTACTCATGAAGGGGATGATGGTTGTGATTCTGCAACTTACCCAAAGCTGGCATGAACTGAAGAAGCTCTTATTCCACGTCCGTAGGTCTACTACATCTTCTTTTCTTTCACCCTTTTATTTCCCATTTTTAGGGGGTGGGATAGCTCAGTGGTCAGAGCACTCTCTTTCCCCCAGACAAGTTAAGCACACTCGGGCGTGGTTACCAGTTGGATGGGTGACCGTTTGCGCGCCTTGGCTTCAGCACAGTCCCCCCAGTTCACCCAGCTGTAAATGGGTACCTGCCCTCTTTTGGGTCAGGAAAGGTAAAGCAGCGAGGGAGAGGAGATGAGCGCCGCCCTCAGCATGCTGGCCCTAGAGAGGCTGAGGTCTCTGATGCCTCGCTCCCCTACGATCGCCTAGGTTATTGGACACCTTTACCTTTTATTTCCAGGATAATGGAAATTGTGTGTTTTTCTTCATTTTACATCTAGTCCCAGTGAGCATGCAAGTTTTGTAACTGTTGTGTATCCGTTCCCATCAACAAACATGGGCTACTCTTCCGAATGGCGGAACAGGTTTAACTCGTGCGCAAAAATTTCTGCGTACATTCGCCCACATAACTGTTCGGTTCATAGCCTCACCCGAAGAAAAAAACTATCGAGGGGAGTAGAGTCAGTGCGGGTGTTAATTCCAGGGGTATGTGTGTTTGGTGTACAGATAGAAAGTGTGTAACTCGGTCATTTGTTTATTTATCTATTTATTCTTTTATATCGAGGATAATGGAATAAGCACTCTTGTGCTTTTTTACATCCAGTCCCCGTATGTATGCAGCTTTGTAAATGTCATCTGTTCCCACCGGCACACGATGGCTTATTTCTTACGAAAAGCGGAACAGGATTTAACGTGTGCGCAAGATGTTCTACGTGCGTTCGCACACGGGGCCTCCTCCATACTGCATACACACGGGGACTGGATAAAAAAAAAAGCACAAGAGTGCTTATTCCATTATCCTTGATATAAAAGAATAAATAAAATAATTATATAACACACCTACACCTACACCCACCCACCCACACCCACAACACACAACACACAAACCTCCCGATGTCTTTCCTTTCAAACCGAAAGAACAGCGATGCCAGATGGACTGACAGCTGCCATCCATCAACGAAATAAAATATTATTCTGGAATGTCACCCAATATTCCACCCCTCCACCCCCCCCTCCACCCCCTCCTTAATTCTGTGCTACGTCCACTGCCCCCCCCCCCCCCCCTCTCTCTCTCTCTCTCTCACACACACACACACACACACACACACACACACACACACACACACACACACACACACACACACACACACACACACAGAGGCTGCTTAAGGGAGAGAACTTACAGACAGAAGTGGGAAGGAACTCTTCACGTGTTTCATCAAGGCAGCAAACGGATCATCTTGCAATAATTAAATTCAATGTCGAGAACTGAAAGCCGCCTCTGCAATTCCAGGTTTTCTTTGAATTGCAAAAGAGAGGGGACGGGATAGCTCAGTGGTCAGAGCGCTCGTTTTCCCCCAGCCAATGTTAAGCAACATCGAGCGTGGTTACCAGTTGGATGGGTGACCGTTTGCGCGCCTTGGCTTCAGTAGTTTCCCCAGTTCACCCAGCTGTAAATGGGTACCTGCCCTCTTTAGGGTCAGGGAAGATAAAGCAGCAAGGGAGAGGAGATGGGCACCGCCCTCAACATGCTGGCCTCTAGAGAAGCTGAGGTCTCTAACGCCTCGTTCCCCTACGACCACACAGCTTATGGAACACATTTACCTTTACTGTAAAAAAGAAGATTGTTTTTTCTTTGCTTTATTTTACGAGAAGTAGGCTAATTACCATTTAAGATCTTGAAAAAACAATACTGCAAGGCACTGTCCAAGGAGGAAGAAAAAAGAGGCAGACCAAGGAAAAGATGGAGGGACAACATCAGCGAATGGACAGGCCTAGAACTCAACTAAACTTTGAGAAAGGCAGAACAGAGAGAGAGAGGAATGGAGGGAACTGGTTGTCAAGTGCTGACTCCACTCTTCCCAAACGTCCTTCGAATGAGACTAAAAACCGAGGCCCCGTGTGCGAACGCACGCAGAACATCTTGGGCACACGTTAAATCCTGTTCCGCTTTTCGTAAGAGTAGGCCTTTGTGTGCCGGTGGGAACAGATGACAAGATTTACAAAACTGCATACACACGGGGACTGCAAATAGAAAAACACATGATTGCTTATTCCATTAAAAAAAAAAAGACACCTGACTGCTGAAGACGCAATGAAAATTGTACCCAATTTGTCTCTCCTCTCGTCAGTACAGGAGTGAGACATTCAAAGTAATACATATAATTATTCTAGGCCGAACAGCAGCTCTCTCTCTCTCTCTCTCTCTCTCTCTCCTCTCTCTCTCTCTCTCTCTCTCTCTCTCTCTCTCTCTCTCTCTCTCTCTCTCTCTCTCTCTCTCTGTCTCTCTGTCTCTCTGTCTCTCTCTCTCTCTCTCTCTCTCTCTCTCTCTCTCTCTCCTCTCTCTCTCTCTCTCTCTCTCTCTCTCTCTCTCTCTCTCCTCTGGGCATCAAACTAAAGAACACATAGGGAAGTATATACAGTCGTCTTTCTTTAGCGGTAAACTCATAAAATGTGCTTAGAGAGGCAAAATAGAAGAAAAGAAAAAGATAGACAGACAAAAGGAAAGAAAGGAATGAAGAGAAAATACAAACAAAAAACCAACAGAAAAACAGACAGAAAAAAGTATGGAAAAAGAGTGAACATAAATAAATGAAAAAGAAAAAAGAAACAGAATAAGAGAAAAACGAAAAATACAGGACATGTAAGATTTATATTAAAAAGGGGACTTTTAGAAAATCAGAGAGAGGACAAGAAAAGAGGCGGAAAGGATTAAATTTAGATGAAAGGACCTTATGCAGAGAAAGAAAGAAAGAAAGAAGAAAGAAAGAAAGAAAAGAAAGAAAGAAAGAAAGAAAAGAAAGAAAGAAAGAAAGAAAGAAAGAAAGAAAGACAGACAGAAAGAAAGAAAGAAAGAAAGAAAGAAAGAAAGAAAAAAGAAAGAAAGAAAGGAAAAGAAAAAGACAGAAAGAAAGGAAAAGGCAGGAAGGAAGGAAGGAAGGAAGGAAGGAAGGAAGGAAGGAAGGAAGGAAGGAAGGGAGGGAGGGAGAAAACGAAAGAAAGAAAGAAAGAAGAAGAAAGAAAGAAGGAAAAGAAAAAAGAAAGAAAGAAAGAAAGAAAGAAAGAAAGAAAGAAAAGAAAGAAAAGAAAGAAAGAAAGAAAGAAAGAAGGAAAGAGGGAGAGACAGAGGAAAGAAACGAAAAGAAAAGGAAAAAGAAAGGAAGGAAGGAAGAACGAAAGAAAGAAAGAAGGAAAGGGTGGAAGAAACAAAGAAAAGAAAAGAAACAAAGAAAAGAAGGAAAAAAGAAAGAAAGAGAGAAAGAAAGAAAGAAAAAAAAAGAAAGAAAGAAAGAAAGAAAGAAAGAAAAGAAAGAGAAAAAAAAAGGCAGGAGAAAATATGTATGCAACCAAAGTGGAAAAGCCATAAAAACAGAAACAGCAACCAAAACAAAATTCAATATAGAAAATGTCTATAAAAGTACAATAATGGGCTGGAAGGAAATAAATCACAAGCATTGAACATAAATGGCATGCACCTCCACCCCCTTCCCATCCCCCCTACCCACCCTCCCTCCTCCACATTCCCCATTTTTCTTTTCTCTACCACCCCTCTTTGTCTGATCAACATACACCTACTTACACCCTCCCCCCCCCCCCCAAAAAAAAAAAAAAAAAAAAAAAAAACCCCAAGAGAAACATTTTTTCCCAGTAGCATAGATTCAAATGACGAGAGCAAACCCAGGTAAATAAAATGTAAATGAATAGAAGGGAGAGGGGAGGGACGGGGGGGGGTTAAAAAAAAACAACCAACCCTAGAACATCGAAATAATTATTTGTGTGGATTTTTCTGATGGTATTCATGTTTCGATTTCTGTTCTGCAGGAGAACAATTTAATGCATGTGGTTCCTTTTTTCATCTTCTTCTTTTATTTTTTCCCTCTTTTTTTCACATTCGCTTTCAGGAAACAGGTAACAGAGAGTAGGCTACTTTGTGGGGGTTTTTTTAAAAATATTTTTATTCTTCTACATCGAGGATAATGGGATAAGCACTCTTGTGGGTTGTTTTTTTTTACATCGAGTTCTACAGTTATGTCTGTGGTGAAACTTAACAGTCAGTGTGTGCACACATCCCTGGTCTGTTTTGTTGGGTTGTTTTTTCTTCCCTTTTTCTCTGAATGCTATTGATTCAGTTGCTGCTGCTGAGTTTGTGTTTCTGTGTGTGTGTGTGAGTGTGTGTGTGTGTGTGTGTGTGTGTGTGTGTGTGTGTGTGTGTGTGTGTGTGTGTGTGTGTGTGTGTGTGTGTGTGTGTGTGTGTGTGTGTGTGTGTGTGTGTGTGTGTGTGTGTGTGTGTGTGTGTGTGTTGTGTGTGTGTGTAGTGTATGTGTGTGTGTGTTGTAAGTGTGTGTGTGTCTGTGTGTGTCTGTGTGTGTGTGTGCTGTGTGTGTGTTGTGAGTATGTGTGTGTGTGTGTGTGTGTGTGTGTGTGTGTGTGTGTGTGTGTGTGTGTGTGTGTGTGTGTGTGTGTGTGTGTGAATTTTGTTTTGTTTTTAACTGTATTGATGTCTGATATATTCCATATTATTTATTTATTTATTCTTTTATATCGAGGATAATGGAATAAGCACTCATGTGTTTTGTTTTTTTTTACATTCAGTCTCCGTGTGTATACAGTTTTGTCCTCCGTTACCACCAGCACATAATGGCCTACTCTTCCTAAAAGCGGAACAGCTTTCAACGTGTGTGCAAGATGTTCTGCGTGTGTTCGCACAAGGGACCTCGGTTTATAGTTGGGCAGTGTGCTGTTATGTCATAGCGTGCACATCAGTGTGGGTAGTGTGTTGTGTGCCAAAGTATAGGCTACACTCCATTGTGGTTTGTGGGCTGTGTTCGTGTTTTTTTGTTGTTTTTTTA
>CM060320.1:67080160-67097660 GCA_030674155.1 Stramonita haemastoma | reverse complement strand
TACAACAATTCATTGATTGTAGCAATTTCAGTCATTTGCATAAACATTTCAAAGAAACATACACACACCAACACCTGAAGCTGTACAGAACCAAAATACACGAGGCCTTTGCTGTGGCTAAAAAAAAAAATTAAAGTTTTGTAAAAATCAAGTACTTTAAGGATTATATTCAACATTTTTTTTTTTTAAATCAAAACTGACTGCAGCTTTTTCTCAGACAGCAAAATAAGTGACTCCAGCATCAAAGAGTGCTTTCAGCACACACTCAAGCTTTTTTTTAAAAAAAAAAGTTTTCCACAAACAGGAGCTAACACATTACCACATCAAAGCATACATTTTACTTGAAGATTGATGTGTTGCAGGAAAAAAAATCTTTAATCTACAATAGTCTTTGCATGAAAGCTCAGTACACAAATATTGCAACACAAACTATCACCATTTTTGCATTTATCAGTGGCCATTACAATTTTGCTTTTTTTCCTCGGGGGAGGGGGGGAGGGGGCTTTTTCAATTACTTCTAAACCAGGCAAAAAATGCTACAAAAAAGAAACATGAAGTGGTCTATAACACACACACGCATGCACGCTCACAAGCACGCACACACACACACACACACCAAAACACACACACACACACACCAAAACACGCACGCACGCGCACACACACACACACACACAATTTTAAAAACTGAACTCATACAACACCAGTCATACACACTATCAGTATTTTCTGTTTTAAAGTATTGCAACACAAAGCGTCCAAAAGCCTCAAATCCAAAACAAAACCAAAAAAAAATTAATTTTGGGGGGTGGCCTCAGTTGCATGCAGATCATGGAGCACCATCTTTATCTTTTGTGGTTTTTAAAAAAATTTTCTTCAACATAAAAAAATTGGTGCTTCACATGTCTGTCTTCATTGGCCAAAAAAAAAATGATAAAGGGGTGGGGGTGGGGGGGCTGTTCTGTTTAGTCTTTTCCCCCACCATGCACATTGCATTCCAATGTTACCTTACTTCTAGTCTGGAACGACTAAGAACGATATCAGTAATTTGGATAAACATTTCAAACCTATACACACAGAACAAGAAAAAAAATCTGAAGTTGTACAGAAACAATCAAAGGCCTAGATTAAGGCAGCATAATGGGGAGTGGAGGTGGGGGTAAAAATTTTTTTAAAAAAGACTCTGTACATGTAATGACTAAGCCCTTACATCCACTGCCTTATTATTCCATTGCATGCACATGAGAAATCAAACTGACAACTGACTTTGATCACTTTAAAATTCCCACACCGTCAATCATTTAAATATTTCAGACTACAATCGACATGTTCATTCCTATAGTACATGGTTTTAAAGGAAGAAACGACACAAAGATGCTTAGTTTCAGCATCTGCCATCTGCATCAACCCAAAAGCAAAAGCTTACATGCCAGAAAAAGTTTGTTTTTAACATGAGCAAATACACCAAGTCTTCAGGGGTGCCCCCATGGTCGCCAGGCTAAGGGAGGGAGGGAAGGTAGTTGGATGGATGGATGGATGGATGGATGGATGGGTGGATGGATGGATGGATGGGTGGATGGGTGGATGGATGGATGGGTGAGTGGGTGAGTGGGTGAATGGTTTGATGGATAGATGGGTGGGTGGATGATTTGATGGATAGATGGGTGGGTGGGGTGGATGGCTTGATGGATGGATGGATGGATGGATGGATAGATAGACAAAAACCAACTTTAGCTTTTTCTTAGACAGCAAAACAAGTGACTCCAGCATCAAAGAGTGCTTTCAGCATACACATCAGCTGACACATTAACACATCTAAGTACACATTTTACTTGAAGATTGATGTGTAGCTGGAAAAAAATCTTGTAATCTACAATGGTCTTTGTATGAAAGATCGGTACAGAAATTTAGCAAGACAAACTGTCACTATTTTTGCGTTTATCAGTGGCCATTACAAGTTTTTTGCTTTTTTTCAATTGACTTCTAAACCAAGCAACAACAAAAACTGCTACATAAGAGAAACATACATGAAGTGGTGTAGAACACACACACACACACACACACACACACACACACACACACACACACACACACACACACACTTTTAAAAACTGAACTTATACAACACCAGTCATACACACTATCAGTATTTACAGCTTTACAGTTTTGCAATACAAAGCGTCCAAAAGCCTTGCATCCAAAACTAACCAAAAAAAAAAAAAATTAATTTTGGGTGGGTTGCCTCAGTTGCATGCAGATCATGGAGCACCATCTTAATTTTTATTTGTTTTGTGGTTTTTTAGTTTTTTTCTTCCGAGACAAAATGGGTGCTTCACATGTCTGTCTTCATTGGCCAAAAAAATTAAAAGGGGTGGGGTGGGGGGCTGTTCTGTTTAGTCTTTTTTTCCCCACCATGCACATTGCATTCCAATGTCACCTTACTTATAGTCCTGAGCAACTAATAATAATATCAGTAATTTGGATAAACATTTCAAACCTATATACACAGAAGAAAAAAGATTAAAGTTGTACAGAAACAACCAAAAGCCCTTGATTGAGGCTGCATAATGGTAGTGGAAGTGGGGTAAAAAAAAAAAAGTCTGTACACTTTATGACTAAGCTGTTACATCTACATCATTATTTGGACAAACATTTCAAAGATATGTACACACACAAATATCTAAATGATAATTACAACAATTAACTTATTGTAGTAAGTTCAGTAATTTGGAAAAACATTTCAAAAATATGATCACACACAAATATCTAAATAATAGTTACAACAATTAACTGATTGTAGTCATTTGAACAAACATTTCAAAGATATGTACACACCCAAATATCTATAACAGTTACAACAATTAACTGAATAATAGTAGCAACACTTAACTCATTGCAGTAATTTCAGTCATTTGGATAAACACTTCAAAGAAATGTACACACACCAATACCTGAAGCTGTACAGAAACAAAATGACTAAGCCCTTTGTTGTTAAAAAAATATTTTTTAGAAAAAAAGATTCAGTTTTGTAAAAATCAGGCACTTTTGACATTTAAAATATCAAAAACCAACTTTATCTTTTTCTTAGACAGCAAAATAAGTGACTCCAGCATCAAAGAGTGCTTTCAGCACAGACATCAGCTGACACATTACCACATCTGAGTACACATTTCACTTGAAGAATGATGTGTTGCTGGAAAAAAAAATCTTTTAATCTACAATGGTCTTTGTATGAAAGCTCAGTACACAAATTTAGCAACACATACTATCACCATTTTTGCATTTATCAGTGGCTACTACAAGTTTTTTGCTTTTTCAATTGACTTCTAAACCAAGGAACGACAAAAACTGCTACATAAGAGAAACACACAGGAAGTGGTGTAGAACACACACACACACACACACACACACACACACACACACACACACACACACACACACACACACACACGCACACACACACAGTTTTAAAAACTGAACATATACAACACCAGTCATACACACTATCAGTATTTTCTGTTTTAAAGTTTTGCAACGCAAGACATCCAAAGGCCTCACATCCAAAACTAACCAAAAAAATAAATATTTAATTTTTTGGGGGTGGCCTCAGTTGCATGCAGATCGTGGAGCACTATCTTTTTTTGTTTTTGCTTTTCTTTTCTTCATCATAAAATGGGTGCTTCACACGTCTGTCTTCATTGGCCAAAACAAAAATTTAAAAGGAAAGGGATTCTAGAACAAGCTTGATGAGGGCGATGACAAAAAAGTTTTTTAAAATGAAGCGCACTGACTGAGCAAGGAAACAACTGATCACACTTGATACCCGAAAGCAAAAGCTTATATGCTTACATGCCAGAAAAAAAGTTTGTTTTTAACATGAGGCTTACATGCCAGAAAAAAGATTGTTTTTAACATGAGCGATTACACCAAGTCTTCAGGGGTGCCCCATGGTCGCCAGGCTAAGGGAGGGAGGGAGAGAGGGATGAAGGAGGGAGGGTTGGATGGATGGATGGATGGATGGATGGATGGATGGATGGATGGATGGATGGATGGATGGATGGATGGATGGATGGTTGGATGGTTGGATGGATGGTTGGATGGATGGATGGATGGTTTGATGGATGGTTTGATGGATAAATGGGTGGGTGGGTGGGTGGGTGGATGGATGGATGGATGGATGGATGGATGGACGGACGGATGGATGGACGGATGGATGGATGGACAGATGGATAGACAGAGTACACCACACTATCTTGCACTTAGTTGGAGCAACCAATAATAGTTACAAAAATTAACTGATTGAAGTCGTTTTCAGTAATTTGGACAAATATTTAAAAGATATGTAAACACACAAGATCTATAAAAAATATAAATATTTTTTAAAAATTGATTGTAGTCATTTCAATTTGGGCAAACATTTCAAAGATATGTATACACAAACAAATATCTAAATAATAGTTACAACAATTAACATTGTAGTCATTTGGACAAACATTTCAAAGATATGTACACACCCAAATATTTAAAATAACAGTTACAACAACTAACTGAATAAAAGTAGCAAAAATTAACTCATTGTAGTAATTTCAGTCATTTGGATAAACACTTCAAAGAAATGTAAACACACCAATACCCGAAGCTGTACAGAAACAAAATGACTAGCCATTTGTTAATTTTTTTTTTTTAATCGGTTTTGTAAAAATCAGGTAGTTTAAAATTAAAAAAAATCAAAAACCAACGTTAGCTTTTTCTTAGACAGCAAACTAAGTGACTCCAGCATCAAGGAGTATTTTCAGCACACACATGAGCTGACATATTAACACATCAAAGCATACATTTTACTTGAAGACTGATGTGTTGCAGGAAAAAAATCTTTAATCTACAATGGTCTTTGCACAAAAGCTCAGTACACAAACTTAGCAATACAAACTGTCACCATTTCTGCATTTATGAGTGGCCATTACAAATTGTTTGTTCTTTTTTTTGGGGGAGGGGGTGGGGGCTTTTCCAATTGACATCTAAAGCAAGCAACAACAAAAAATGCTACAAAAAAGAAACACATGAAGTGGTGTATAACAGACACACACACACACACACACACACACACACACACACACACACACACACACACACACACACACACACACACACAGCAAATCAATGCTTAGGCCTTATTCAATGTACCATCTGGAAATAAAAAAATTGACTTCACACACACACACACACACACACACACACACACACACACACACACACACACACACACACACACACCACACACAAAGTTTTAAAAACTGAACGTATACAACACCAGTCAAACACACTATCAGTATTTTCTGTTTTAAAGTTTTTTGCAACACAAGGCGTCCAAAAGCCTCACATCCAAAACTAACCAAAAACAAAAATTTGGGGGGGATGGCCTCAGTTGCATGCAGATCATGGAGCACCATCTCTTTTCGCTTTTGCTTTTTTTTTCCATTTTTCTTTGTCATAGAATGGGTGCTTCACACGTCTGTCTTCATTGGCCAAAACAAAAATTTAAAAGGAAAGGGATTCTAGAACAAGCTTGACGAGGGTGATGACAAAAAAGTTTTTTTTAAATGAAGCGCACTGACTGAGCAAGGAAACAACTGATCACACTTGATACCCGAAAGCAAAAGCTTATATGCTTACATGCCAGAAAAAAAGTTTGTTTTTAACATGAGGCTTACATGCTTACATGCCAGAAAAAGGTTTGTTTTTAACATGAGCAAAAACACCAAGTCTTCTGGGGTGCCCCCATGGTCGCCAGGCTAAGGGAGGGAGGGATGGAGGGAGGGATGGGTGGATGGATGGGTGGATGGGTCGATGGGTGGGTGGGTGGATGGGTCGATGGGTGGGTGGATGGATGGGTGGGTGGATGGATGGGTGGGTGGGTGGATGGATGGATGGATGGATGGATGGATGGATGGATAGATGGATAGATAGATCAGATAGATATAAATACACCCCACTATCTTGCACTTAGTCTGGAGCAACCAAAAATAGTTACAAAAATTAACTGATTGAAGTCATTTCAGTAATTTGGACAAACATTTCAAAGATATGTACACACACAAATATCTTTAAAAAAAAAATGTTACAAAAACTGATTGTCGTCATTTCAATTGGGACAAACATTTCAAAGATATGTGTACACACATACAAATATCTAAATAATAGTTACAAAAATTAACTAATTGAAGTCATTTCAATTTGGACAAACATTTCAAAGATATGTACACACACTTATATCTTAATAATAATTACAACAATTAACATTGTAAGTACAGTAATTTGGACAAACATTTCAAAGATATGATCACACACAAATATCTAAATAATAGTTACAACAATTAACTGATTGTAGTCATTTGAACAAACATTTCAAAGATATGTACACACCCAAATATTTATAACAGTTACAACAATTAACTGAATAATAGTAACAATTAACTCATTGCAGTAATTTCAGTCATTTGGATAAAAACTTCAAAGAAATGTACACACACCAATACCTGAAGCTGTACAAAAACAAAATGACTAGGCCCTTTGTTGTTAATTTTTTTTTTTAATTCAGTTTTGTAAAAATCAGGTAGTTTGAGTTGTCATTAACAAAAATCAAAAACAAACTTTAGCTTTTTCTTAGACAGTAAAATAAGTGACTCCAGCATCAAAGAGTGCTTTCAGCACAGACATCAGCTGACACATTACCACATCTAAGTATACATTTTACTTGAAGAATGATGTGTTGCAGGGGAAAAAAATCTATTAATCTACAATGGTCTTTGTATGAATTATTGAAAGCTCAGTACACAAATTTAGCAACACAAACTATCACCATTTTTGCATTTATTAGTGGCCGTTACAAGTTTTTTTGTGGGGAGGGGGTGGGGGCTTTTTCAACTGACTTCTAAACCAAGCAACAACAAAAAATGCTACAAAAAAACCCACACACATGAAGTGGTGTATAACACACACACACACACACACACACACACACACACACACACACACACACACACACACAGCAAATCAATGCTCAAGCCTTATTCAATGTACCATCTGGAAATAAAAATTTGACTACACACACACACACACACACACACACACACACACACACACACACACACACACACACACTTTTAAAAACTGAACTTCTACAACACCAGTCATACACACTATCAGTATTTTCTGTTTTAAAGTATTGCAACACAAAGCGTCCAAAAGCCTTGCATCCAAAACTAATTTTTAAAAAATGAATATTTAATTTTTGGAGGGTGGACTCAGTTGCATGCAGATCATGGAGCACCACGTTTTTTTGTTTTTGCTTTAAAAAAAAAAAATTTTCTTCGTCATAAAATGGGTGCTTCACCACACACACACACACACACACACACACACACACACACACACACACACACTTTTAAAAACTGAACTTATACAACACCAGTCATATACACTATCAGTATTTTCTGTTTTAAAGTTTTGCAAGTCAACACAAAGCATCCAACAGCCTTGCATCCAAAACTAACAAAAAATAAATATTTAATTTTTTTGGGGGGTGGCCTCAGTTGCATGCAGATCATGGAGCACCATCTTTTTTTTGGGGGGTGGGGGTTGGGATTAAAAAAAAAAAATTTCTTCCGACACAAAATAGGTGCTTCACACATCTTTCTTCATTGGCCAAATAAAAATGTAAAGGGGTGGGGTGGGGGGGGGGGGGCTGTTCTTTTTTTTTTTTCCCCACCATGCACATTACATTCCAATGTCACCTTACTTATAGTCGAACTACTAATTACAAAATGGACAAACATTTCAGAGATATATACACACATAGATATCTGAAGAACAGATACAACAGTAAACTGAATAATAGTTACAATTCATTGCTTGTAGTAATTTCAGTCATTTGGATAAACATTTCAAAGAAATACACACACAAATACCTGAAGCTGTACAGAAACAAAATAACTGAGGGTTTTGTTGTGGCTAAAAATAACTATAAAAAAGAAATAGATTCAGTTCTGCTAAAATCAGTAAAAAGACTTACCTCAAGGATTAAATCTAACATTATTGGGAAATTTCTGTAAACATTTCAAACCTATATATACACAGAAGAAAAAAATATCTGAAGTTGTACAGAAACAATCAAAAGCCCTTTGTTTTGGATAAAAAAAAAAAATAAATAAAGTATTGTCAACATCGGGCAGTGGCACTTAGATTAAACACGGGTCCAAAAGTGGCTAAAATTGTGTTTTTTTAGAATTAAAAATTGCTGGATACATTTATGGAGAATTTCCCATGTGGATTTAAAGAATTCAGGTTGTAAAACATGTTTCTAGAAACGGGCTACTTTTACTTGTTATAGATAAAAAGGTTTAGGAGATTGAAACATAATTTTTTGGTGGCCATATCGGTGCAGAAAACTGAGTAATTCATTTTTCTGATTTACAAGTAATGCCCTAGCAATATATGGCATAACTTTTAATTAACATAGGCTTGTAAACAAAATTACATATATCAGTTTCAACCCCCATGATGAAAAAAGCCTCCAAAGGCTTTCTTTTTTGTGAACTATTTAGATCACAAAGAAAGTGAAACAACACCTCAGATTCTAGGTTTTCATCCCATGCATACATATACACAAAAGCCAAAACACCACTGCTCTATTGTAAACTTGTACACATGTTCATGTGTGCTGTAAAATTGGCACGCTACTTTTGCTAATCTAGAGCATATTTATACAGGTTCTGAACTTTTTTTAAATTTTCATTTGATCCCATTAACAAAACTGAGCAAAGAAAATAAGTTTAGCACAAAAAAACAACAAACAACCCATTTATACATCCTGCCCTTGGGACACTTCTCAACAGATCACTAAAGGGCTGTTTTTAACAAGTTTTCACCCCACTCCTCATTACTAAGAACACTGTGGTACAAGTACCAGCATAACCAAAAAAAGCTAAAGAATTTTGCTATAAAAAAAAATTTTTTAAAAAGGCTTTTCATAACAAATTCCAATTCTTGCCAGAATCCAAATTTCTTTTTTTTTTTTTAAAATTGGTGTAAAAAAAAGAAAAAGTTAAAAACAAACACTCAAGGGAAATAAACAATGTCAGCCAAGCATTCTCCACCAGTTTTCACCTTGCCCCATTTATCTCCACTGATCTGAACATCCACCACCCCAACCCCAGAGTTTTGCCCTCTTTCTCTGGCTGCTTCTTCAACAGGAAAATCCCTCACACACAAAAAACCAAAAGCAAAAAAAGCGGGGGGGGGGGGGGGGGCTCCAGTTGTATGCAGATCACATAGCATGTTCCGTTTCCCTATTTTCTTTCTATTTTTTTTATAAATTACGTGCTTCAAGCAGTTGTCTATGGGCCCAAACAAAAAACTTCTCTATTCAAAATTTCTTTTCAGTTTTTTTCTTCCTTTTTTTTTTTTTAAGAATCTTTTAGAGACACACACATACAATTGAACAGTCATAAAGCACATAGCATCCATTATTTCTGTCACTATCTTTAAAACAAAAAGTATCCCCCCCCCCCCAACAAAAAAAAATCCTGCACACAAGTACACAATTTCTGTCCTGGTTGTTGATGTCTATCGTAAGTGTGCAATTGCATGGATTTGCCTGCCACATAAATTAATTGCACGTGCACACACACACACACACACACACACACACACACACACACACACACACACACACACACACACACACACACAGAATCACAAACACACACACGCACACACACACTTACACGCGCGCGCGCGCATGCACGCACGCACGCACGCACGCACGCACGCACACACACACACCCAAACCCCCTTCTTTCCCCATCCTCACATACTATCCACCTCCTCCCTTTTAACACTATTTTCCTAACAGAACACACCCTCATCCCTGACTCCCATCTGCTTACATGCAATGCAGTTCACCACAGCGTTTTCTCTGTCTCAACCTATTATCATCCATGTGCTCTCTGTGTAATCCCCTTTTTTTTAAATAAATCTCTACACCCCCATCCCCCATTTCTGCCCCCTCCCTCCCTCCCCTTAACCACTTCCCCTCAGACCCAAACTTCTCTTCATCTTATGCGTTCCCTGGCTATGCTAAATTCTTAATTAAACAGAACATCTTGCGCAAACATTAACTCCTGTTCCGCTTTTCGTATGAGTAGGCCATTGTGTGCCGGTGGGAACAAACGACAATATTTACCGAAACTGCATACGCACGGGGACTGGATGAAAAAAAGCACACAAGTGCTTATTCCATTATCCTCGATATAAAAGAATAAAATAAAATGATTAAATAAAAATAAATAAATAAATTAAACCAATCTGGATGGCAAAGTCTGCAGTCTGACGTAATGACCCCACCAGTCCCTAGAGATTTTTCCTCAAGCTCTACTAGGATGGGGCACATCTAGAGACTCAAACAAAACATTCCAAATTTCATATACATTTTTTTCCTTTCCACCCCCTCACCCTAAGGTTTGAAAAAGACATTGTGTCACAAGCTACCTCTGTGTCCATCTGCCATTATGTCCACATGTGGGGCAAGGATTGAAAAGAAGCCAGGTTAGTGTTAAGAGTTAGTACGAACAGTTAGGCGTTAATAAGGCAGGCAAGGGCTGTCGGTCAGACTGCCTGTCTGACCGCATGTGGACACAACAGCACATGGACACAAATGGCAGATTGTTTTACTTCTACTCCCATTATTATTATAAATTCTGGATGTACTTGGTCTGATTTGTCATATGCTTAACAACTGCACAGTGCGTTTTTGCTCGTGTGTCAGACTACAACAGTTGCTGTCTGAGCGTTCAATGAAGAAGAATTAAAATAATTTCAGATATAAGGCACTCGAATCGCGTCTGCTTGAAAACCAATAAACCCGATATCGTTAAATCCGAGTTAAGTCCAAAATAAGCCATATTTAAGAAGGAAAAAAAAACCTGAAGCTTTCTTTCACCCATCCTTATTCTTCTGCTACTAGTGGTTTGTATACATGTATCCCACCCCTCCTCCCAAAAACTTTTCTAGTCTCTCCTACAAAGGCAGATGTCCCCCTTGAACTACTCTCTCTCTCTCTCTCCTCTCTCTCTCTCTCTCTCTCTCTCTCTCTCTCTCTCTCTCTCTCACATACACACACACACACACACACACACACACACACACACACACACACACACACACACACACACACTTAAAATCACAAAAGCACTAACGTACTGCCTACATGAAATAAAACTACCCCTCACTCAAACTGCAATCACATAGACAGTAGACTATTTTCCTATACTCGAATGGAAGGCAATCTGCAATGGCACTCTAGCCACAGACCAGCAAACAGCTATGTCAGCAGTGGTGTGAAGTTTTTACTCATTCTGTGGTGAACCATTTCAGGACCACAACGGTTTTTAAAACTAATCTCTCACACACACAAAAAAGATACAGTCAATCCTATAGCATCTGCATCAAACACAAGAATCACAGGTAATCACTAAAATAATCCGTACTTTTCTTTTCCTAAATATTGCTTCTCTTTAAATTCCTTTAAGATAAAGTCAATCCTATAACATCTGTATCAAACATATCACAGGCAATCAGTGTTTTACTAAAAAAAAAAAAAAAAAAAAAAAGGCAGGCACAAAAAAAACGTGTACTATTTCCTTCCCTGAATATTGCATCTTTTTAAATTCGTTTCTTAATATTTCCTGGATTTTACACACACACGTACACGCGTACATACACACACACACACACAAACTCACACACTCACTCACTCTTAAACGCGCATGTGAACCTCAAAATCGTTCATTTTTCTTCAAAACATTTTGGGCATATTTTTCAGTTCAGCCGAACTCAGTTGTTCCAAAACCTTTTACAAAATCCCTGCCTTGGCAACAATCAGTGATTTCAGGACCCATTTCTAACCCCAAATTTTTTAAGTGTTGATTGCAAACGATTCCAGATTTTTTTTTTTTTTTAGTCTAAGTCACACATTTCCAGTGCGTTCACTAGCAAGGTTTGTCTCAGATGGATTTTATCTATTACCAGTTTTCAGTCTGAGTTTAAGAAAAGATGACTGGGGAAAGTGCAATATTTTTTTTTTGTACTTTCTAGCAAATACAAATTCATTACAACAGTATCAAAACAACAACTGGGAAACGAAAGGAAGAAAAGTATGCCTAACCACGGGGTTTTTTTTAATGAAAATAAACATAGGCTGTGAAAAAAAGGGGAAGAGCAGAAATGCTAAAACATTGTGCAAATTTGATCAACTGATATGTTTTATCTTTAAAAAACAAAAATAGACCCATCTAGAAAATTTCATTGAGCCAACTGGCTCTCAAGTTCTAGCTTGATGAACATACTTCCTAGGCTATTCCGGAATCTCTGAATCCATCTAACTTCTACAAAACTAGATCTGTTCCCCCCCCCCTCCCCTGCATGTTCTATGCACACACATGTAAGACTTTATTACACAGTTACAAACCATACTCTATTAGGCTACCTTATTTGCATATAGAATGTAAAACTTTTATTTGGGGGGGGGGATGCATTATCTTTCTCTTCACTATTTTTGTTTTGGGGAGGGGGGTGGGTGGAGGGGGGCATGCTTTTTTTCTTCTTTTGTAGGATCTTTTTTGGAGGGTGCTATTTTGCATTTTTTCTATTTTTGCATCTTGGTTTCTATGAATGACCAAAAATGTATAAAACTGCATATACATGGGTACTGGATGTAAAAGAAGAACATGAGTGCTTATTCTATTATCCTCGATATGAAAGACTAAAATAACTTAAATCCTTGTTGATCCTGTCCATATTGATCTGGTTTTCAATGATCCAACCCCACTGATTGAACTGGAGCTCTTGTTGATCTAGTTAAAAAAAAAAAATTCGCCCATTTCACAATGACTCAGTCCAAGCTGATCTGTTCTTGATCTACTTTAAAAAAATTACCCTGTTCACAATGATGAAGTCCTTGACGATGAGGATGATGTCCACGATGACAATGACGAAGTCCAAGATGATGGTGATGACGAAGTCCACGAAGACAACAATGGCGAAGTTCACAATGACGATGATGGCGAAGTTCACAATGACGATGATGGCGAAGTTCACAATGACGATGATGGCGAAGTTCACAATGACGACAATGGTGAAGTTCACAATGATGACGACAATGGCGAAGTTCACAATGATGACGATGGTGAAGTTCACAATGATGACAATGGCGAAGTTCACAATGACGACAACAATGGCGAAGTTCACAATGACGACGATGGCGAAGTTCACAATGATGACAATGGCGAAGTTCACAATGACGACAACGATGGCGAAGTTCACAATGATGACAATGGCGAAGTTCACAATGACGATGGCAAAGGTGAAGTTCACAATGACGACGACGATGGCGAAGTTCATGATGACGACGATGATGGCGAAGTTCACGATGACGACGACGGCGAAGTTCACAATGACGACAATGGCGAAGTTCACGATGATGACGACGATGAAGTCCACCACGATGATGACGAAGTCCACGACAATGATGACAAGAGGTGGTCCTCTGCGCGTAAGTTTTGATTACAAAAAACGGGATATTTAGTATATAATGTTTTTATAGTCATATATGTGCTATTAAGTATTTGATATACTATCTACATTCATTGCTTTATCTGTGACAACCCATCTAAGCTACACATCGTTTAAAGAATGCGCACCCTCTCTGTAAAATTAATGTAGAAATTTGTGTAGTTGTTAAATAACCCTCTCTCACTGTAAAATTAATGTAGAAATTTGTATTTAAAAAAATGTAGAAATTTGTGTACTTTGTTCAAAAACCTTACTGACACTGCAAAATTAATGTAGAAATATGCAAACTTTGTTCAATAACCCTCTTGATACGTAAATTAATGTAGAAATTTGTTCAAAAAAATTTTTTTAATGAGAAATGTGCAAACTTTGTTCAATAACCCTCTCGACACTGTAAATTAATGTAGAAATTGTCAAAATTTGTTCAATAACCCTCTCTGACACTGTAAAATTAACGTAGAAATTTGTAAAAAAAATAAATAATAAATTTTAAAAAGGAGAAATGTGCAAACTTTGTTCAATAACCCTCTGACAACATTGTAAAATTAAATTAAGAGAAATTGCGAACTTTGTTCAATAACCCTCTCTGACACTGTAAAATTATAGTGTATCAAATCTGCAAAAGTTTGTTGCAATAAACCCTCTGACACTGTAAAATTTATGTAGAAATGCGTGTAGTTGTTCAGTCATCCTCTATAACTCAAAAACAAAATATTTGGCCACTGCAACAAAGTTGATATTGTAAGTAGTTCTAAAGCTAAACTGTGCTTTCATGCATGTGAATGCCAACTGCCCACCTCCTTTCTTTAGTCAGAAATAAACTGAATAATGAAAACACCAGGAAACTCTACAGAATTATACCTTTTCTTCTAAATGCCGGTCGTAATGCAAGCTCATTTCACAGCCTGGTCTTTGGCATTTGACTCAAAGTCCCACAGCCCCTGAAAGCAGTGAAGTCATTGTCAGTGACACTGGAAATATAAACGTTACTTCCTCAAACATGTAATATACATTCATTTAAACTGGAAATATTAACTTTACCAACTCAAACACAACATTCATCTGAACTGGAAATACCAACTTTACTAACTCAAACACAACATTCATCTGAACTGGAAATACAAACTTTACTTCCTCAAACATGTAATGTACATTTATCTGAACTGGAAATACAAACTTTTCTTCCTCAAACATGTAATGTACATTCATCTGAACTGGAAATACTAACTTTTCTAATTCAAACACGACATTCATCTGAACTGGAAATCCTAACTTTACTATCTCAAACATGACATTCATCTGAACTTGTTGCACTGATGCAAATTTTGTGTAGAATTATCTTCACAAATCTTTGTCGATGTTAGCTTTTTCACTGTATAATAAGACCAGCTAGTACAATACTTTGCAATGATCTTTAAAATTATTTTTATCTCACCCCCTTACAACACAATACAATAAAAGCATTATACAAAGACACAGACGAGGTAGGTCAGACAAAGAATACAAATTATGCATACATCACATTACACATACCTGGTCGCCTTTCTTTCTGTTCAAAGGTCCAGGATTTAATCTGCCCTCCTATTTGTATTGTGTCTCCTGTGCCAAATTTCCTGATCGCCCAAAGTCCAACCCATCCTGCCTGCCTTCTTATGTCTGCTTCTTGGTAACATTTCCAGTGCCAGAGCCCTGAAATCAGAAAATAGCTGTAACACGGAAAACTCTAACAATATCGTTGCTATAAATGTTATGATTTTTTTTGTCTGTGGTTGGGTGTTCCCCAGCTTAACACCCTGGTGGTCACCCACAATACTCTGACTCATCCCACCTGGGAATCACTAAGTGTAAGACATTGTGATGAAAGTGTGTGTGTGCGTGTGCGTGTGTGTGTGTGTGTGTGTGTGTGTGTGTGTGTGTGTGTGTGTTTTCAAATACATATAAGTTTTCATATAGGCTGCCATAGTCCGACTTCATGTGTAAGACCTTGTCATGGAAGAAGGCAATATCTTTATTAAAGTGTAAGATTAGAATATATATGCCTTGATGGTTTGCCACCAGTACCTTACAAAGCTTTCGGCCTGGGCCGATTGTAATTTGATTTAATGTTACACTAATATATTGCACTACATCAACAGGCTTCACTAAACTTACATTTTACTACATTGACAGATTTCAATACACACAGATTCCGTTGCATTAACAAATTTATCAACTTTCTAATGAGCCTTTACCTCCTTTACCTATTGATCAAAATAAAATTTTAAAATTTTATATGTTAAACATTAACATAAAAACATTGTACTTTAAAGTTATCCATGTTTATGTATGATTTTTTTTTTAAAAGTAAAAAACAAAATACAAACATAGCTTAATAAGTTTAAGTTTAAAACTTAATATGGGCTTATGGATAAAAGCAAATCTGAAGCTTATGCTAAAATAGTTCAGCCATCACTGTGAAGGTTTGTAATGTCTACTTACACAGGCACTTCAGCATTTGTCGGATGGGCAGCTCAGTCTCTGCAGTGAAGGCAGCAGAACACTGCAGGTTTTCCACAGAGGCTGTGAAGTCTGGTCACTGAGGTGGAGTCAGGCTAGATCCTCCTTGTCATACCATGTAGCAGGTGAATATTCATGACTGCAGATTTCTGTTCTGTTGTCCGGCTGCCAGTCTTGCAAGGGCACTGCTCCTGTATGTGCTACACGAGTTCCATGTACAGAGGGTGATGTTCTGGCCTGCCCTGTATGTGCTTCATAGAGCTCCATGTTCCCTGTTCAGATGGTGATCAATGTCGGTGTTCTGGCCAGTCTTATTCTTGCATGTCCTAAACGGAGTTCCCTGTACAGATGGTGATGTAGTGTTCTGGCCAGTCTTGTTCCTCTATGATTGTCCTACATGGAGATCTTTCCTGTTCCTTGTACAGATAGTGATGCTGGCTTTCTGAACTGTCCTATATTTCCTACATGGAGATCTTTCCACATTCCCTGTATAGATGGTAATGTTGGTTTTCTCTCCTGTCCTCAGACGGACTTCAGGTCATGCCAGGTTTTCCCGCAGCCCCTTCCCCCCACTGTCCACAGCCCCAGTCCTCAGGACACAATGCCGACACTTTTCTATGATGCACATAACGACTTTAATTAACCACTTCATTAGGCTCCTGTGGACATTAGCATAGATAAGAAAAGTGAAACCTACAGCACCAACATTACCACAGACAAAATAATTTGAGACCATCCACAGCTTAAAATATCCGGGAACTATAGCACAGAACTCACATAAATGAGGAAGTGAAAACCACAATTAGAAAACGCCAACAGGGCATTTGAAGACTTCTGAACTTCAGTTAAAAAAAAAAAGCAAACTGAAGTGGAACAGGCACATCACACAAACATCTGGACTAGCCAAGACTGTCTTACAGGGAACAGTACAAGGAGGGAGATGAAGAGGCAGACAGAGGAAATGATGTGAAGACAACATCAGAAAGTGGACTGGCCTTGAGTGGAACAACTTGCTTCAGAAAGCAGAGGACTGTAAGGAGTGGAGGAAACTGGTTTAAAAATCTTCAGTGATGTCCCAACAGTTGATACTGTGGAATAAGTGGAGTATGTGAAGGAATAAGCAATTGAAGGAGAGGGAGGAGAGATGGAGGGAATGCTATAGAATGTGAAGGAGAGGGAGGAGGGATGGAGGGAATGCTATAGAATGTGAAGGAGAGGGAGGAGGGATGGAGGGAATGCTATAGAATGTGAAGGAGAGGGAGGAGGGATGGAGGGAATGCTATAGAATGTGAAGGAGAGGGAGGAGGGATGGAGGGAATGCTATAGAATGTGAAGGAGAGGGAGGAGGGATGGAGGGAATGCTATAGAATGTGGA